>JALDNG010000003.1:9287500-9527500 GCA_024349245.1 Neodontobutis hainanensis | reverse complement strand
GAAATAAAGGAGAGAAATGTTGTTGGAAAGTCACATGGGGCTGTTATTTCAATATACATATATCTTTAAGTGGAGATGTAAATGTGTGTTGATGTGACAGACTCCGTACTATGAGTGCTCGTTCCTGAAATTGTGGCACTGACACTCACACTTTGTGGGATATCTGTAAAACAACTGCACATTGTGATTAAAATAGGGTTTTTTTGTTTCATGTCGGGAAAATTCTGATGATGACTGTGATGACTTTAGATTTTGGGAAAAGAAGTTATTTAGAGTTGGTTTAAAAGTTGCCGTGTGTAGTTTTTGGCGGCATCTGATGGTGACATTGTAATTTAACATCTCTCTGTCTTTTTTTTTTTTTTTTAAGCCTGTGAACAAGCGCACTACATACAGATCCGATTATGCATCTTGTGTAAAAATGTGTATGTAAATGATCAAATATTTGCACTTAACGCAGTTGTTTGTCCTCTCAAGACTCACTTTATTCTGGAGGATTATGTTTTCATTCATTTTTCTATTCATATGCTACAAAAGTTTACAAAACGTGAAGTGAAGGTGAAGTGAGCAGTAAAGCTACATAATGACAGATCTGCAAAACAAAATCTAAGCCACCAGGCCAGAAACATGAATAAAACCACACGTCTGACTGAAAAAGTGATCAGAAATTAATTAAGCAAACATACTAAACATTGTCTATTGTATGCTATACATCAGCCAGACATATCAATTAGAGTCCCAAGGCTTAAATAATCATCAGACACTTGCCCAACACATAAATATATCAAACACTGTGTCATGGAGACAACAGTAATTATCTGTGTTGTGTCCTAAAAGCATTTATGAGCCATTCCCGCCCACCCAACTGCACATAGCATAGGCTCATTTACATCCAGGGTCTTTAGGCTAAGCAGGTTGTAATAGACAGTGACGGCACATATTACTGGTCCGCTGCTTTTCATTATGCGCCTAATGATTCCCTGTCAAGTTCTATTGTGAATAAACGAGGGGCAAAAAGAACGCGTGGGCGTGAATTATGAGGAAGGAACAGTGAGATGATATTAGATAGATGTTGAATTATGTCTACAAATGCCTATTACAATCAACAGGAAGCAGAAAGAACCACACTATTAATGCAAAACAGGACACATAGTACACAACAGGATAAAATATGTGTGGCTGTTAATCAAAAGGAAAGAAACTGGGAGTTGACACTAGGAACATAATAAGAAAAATGTCTACAAATACTAAATGGGCCAAATGTCAGGTAATAGGAAATGGACATTATGGGTCACCAAAAATTTGTTTTTAGTGAATGATATGTTGTGTAATGTAACCTTAGTAATGACCAATACATCTATATTTCTATAACAATAAAAGGTCTTCCAGAATGACAGACATTAATCAATAGTGTTTACACAAAAGGCAGACAGTTTAGTGAAATCCATAAATTATTTTATAGGCACAATAGGGATGACCAGTTGGTTAGTAATCATGCCTCACGACAAATTGTTCCAGTGTTCAGAGCTGGACAAATACATGGAGTTAGCATGTTCTCTTTTCAGTGGCCCTGCCAAAAGTTAAGAGCTAAGGCTTCCCACTTCTTTTCAATGTGATTCCCACCAAGTATAACCTATCTTACACTTGTTTTCTGTGACATTACTCAATAATAAGTTTGGACCTATATCTGCACTTGTCTCCTTTGTGAACATTCACACACAGCAAGGTCGTCATGCGTCTTCATTTTTTAGCAATGTCTTAACCTCATTCTACTTGGACCCATCCCGGAAGTGAGCGTCAGAAATGACTTTGGTAAAAACAAAAATGACCCATTAGACATTTCAAATGGTGTTAATTATACATTTCTACTTGAATTATTGTAAACTTATGTATTTTCTGGTAATGACTTTACATTATAACTGCGTGTAGCCTGTTTGAATACTTTCTGACTGACATTCACTCAAAACAAGCAAAGGCACCTTCCTCCTAAAATAAATATCACATACATTTTCAGACACCATTTCAAAAGGCAGAGGGAAGATTGGATAATCTGTGGTAAGCGTATAATCCCTACAGAATCAGTTACTAAGCAACAGCATGGACCAGGCTATCCAAGATGGCGGTCGAAGTACCCCGCAGCGTGGCCACGCACATCTTTGCTGTGGTTCTATCAAGGAACAGTATATCATCCGGCCTAATTACAATGCCAATAACAAGTTTACTCAAGCGAATACTGGACAACAGGCTGCAACACACGTGTCTTCATGAACACACACACAGCAATGCATTATTCACCTATAATTACAATGTCAATATACAGAGTGTGGCCTTGCACTAGACTTGGTTTAAATGCACAAGAACACACACAGTATCCTTTAATTGCCCTTCAGTCAAATGCTTTAGCGCCTATTTCCACACTCACAGTCCCAGTTGCTCAGTCGTCCATTCATACTCCCCATGGAGGCACACTGCTGCACTCCTTCCATCCCCGAAGTGTTATTATGCACATGCACACTCACACCCGAGGTCAGAGACTTCGCAGAGGGTTCATCAGTGTCACTCCCATTTTAAACAACACTTTCCATCTCATCGCCAGAGACCTGGGCAGTGCAAATCTCAGCTGTTTAACTACAACTCCCTTTGTTTCTCTCTGTTTTAAGGCGATCATTTTCCTTTAGACATTTCTTTTATCTCTTTATGTTTTATCATTAATTGAGCTGCTCCGTTTACTGCAGGACCCAAACAGTCTCATCAGCTGTTGTGTGGCATTTCTCCAAAACACATACACAGCTCTTCAACGTCAAGAGAAACATATGGACAGTCAACATTAAGACCGTTTTGTTTCTTCCCTAAACAGATTAGGTAACAACAATAAGATGTTTCTTTTCTGGATATCTATCTTCTTTCTTTACAACCTCTGAATAAAGTTAAAGACATTTGAATTTAGTTTCTTGCAGATAAATACATTTTAACCCAATTAAAGAACTATATCATTTAGAGTCAAATAAGATTTGGAAAAAACTAAATAAATTGCAAATAAAACAGGACAAAGGAAGGTATTTTCTGGAGTTTTTATATGAACAACAACAAATCAGTGATGCATAGAAACCTGAGGGTGCACAGTGAAAACAGATGTATCTTTAACCTAGTGGGGGGACCCATTTTAGTTTAAGTTTTACTTTCTTCCTTACTTTATACTGTTTCTACACTTGTCAAGAAAGGACAAACTGAGCCCTGCTGAAGAAGAAACACATGTTTGATTTTGAGCATCTACCTGAACTACTTTTGTACTAACCCCTAGATGTTGCTAAAAGCTATTCTACCAACTCTTTAAAACTGGGCTGATTGCATTGACCTGAGTAGAATTCAAGCAATGACTCAGATGTCTACGAGGAAACCATAAACTCCTAAATAAACATTGTATAAAAAAGTAACAAGTGCTTTTCTTTCTCTACACCTTTAGTGTTATTATTAGACACCTTTAGTGTTATTAGAACAAAACTTGTAGTGGTCCTTTGTGGTGAGCAGTTTAACCAAAATTTGATTCCAAAACCTTTTATTTAACCTGATTTTAAGATCAATTTAATGTTAGCACAAAATATTTTAACCAGACAAACTGCTTAGCAATAAAAACGCTGGGAGATCTAGTTTTCTATTTAGTTATCTGCCTTTTTGGTTTCACTTCCTACAGTAAGCTTTTACCCATTTCCTCTTCTGATTCTGGACTGCTCTTCTCTGTCTTTTCCCATCGTCTTATGTTGCTCCCCCCTTCTTCTCCGCTGGCCCGGTTCTGTCCTCTTGGCCCCGCTCTCCCCTCCTCTGATTCGCTCTCCTGGCCCGGTCCCAGTTAAATTACCAGTTGTATGGAGCAATGGTGACAGAGTGCAGAACTTAATTACACACTGGCTGACAGCAAGGACTACGTGACTCCTTCCCTCCCTCTTCGATGCCTGGCCGCCGCTTTCTTGTACACTTCTTCCCTTTCCCTTGTATTCCTCTTTGTCTCTCCCACCCTCATTAAGCACTCTTTAAGACACTCACTGCTTCATGTTGGGTCCTTATTATAGGGTTAGATGGCTGGAGGTAGAATGGGGGGTGATAGTGTAATGTGGATGGTAAGTATATGGTAGAAGCAGCTTTGAGAAACACTAACAGAGGCCTTTATGGAGGCATTGTTGGACATATCCAGGGCTGTTGTTAGTAAGTGAGAGCTGTCAGCAAACACAGTATGGATTTAATGAGCCATGTTGTCAGAAAATCAAAGCATAGAGACAAACTGAAGTCAGAGGCAGCAATGCAATACGAGTAGTAAGGAATATCACTAATGTAGGAAAAAAATTAATTGCATTGATATTTTATACTTTTAGCCCAAAAATATATTCTCAAAATTATTTTGATGTTTTAAATAAATGAGTTAGGTAGAATCATGGCTATCTCAGCTGGACAGAAACTTCCTTTCAACTTTCCTGCTGCCGAGACAGTGGCATATTGCGAGAGATTACGCTCCATCTTATGAAAAGAAAATAGGCCAGTACACTAAACCCTAGCAGAGTTGTATTTCTACAAATACACTAAAATGATCCTCCTAAGCTTGCAGTCTTAAACATCTCTACTGGTAAACAAACATAGTGGCCACTGACGCAGAGGTTGCACAGACAGGGGTCTGCGCCCTCTGCTGGCTAAAAGTTCAACGACAACATGAGCTGCGTGAACAGTTTAGAAATGCAGTGGACAGAAGAGCATTCACAATCACGATTGCAAGTTCTGCATAAAACAAGACAATTTACGCCAGTCAAAGGTTACAAAACCAAACAGCTTCCCCATCAACAACTGTTTCAATGCAGAAGCATGGCCTCACAAACTGTTTAAAAATTCACATCGTCACTTCAGACATCAGCTAATGGTGACCAACACAGCAGTCAACAAACTTGTAGAACTTGAATCCCACAGTAGAATTTTATCTCTTTTATCAATAGACCTACCTACAAACTTTGTAATTTAGTGTCTCATGTAAGTGACACAGTAGACAGTGAATAGACTTTAGCAGTCTCTTTTCACTCATCCAGGGTACTATATGATAAAAACTTGTCAAACACATTGTTGCACTAACAACATTTATATTTGCAGAAAATACACATGTTTCTTTTTGCTAATTCTGTTTAATCACAAAGCTAACTGCACAACAACCAAAACCTATTAGCGTAACAAACTTTTGCCAATTTTACATATTTTGGTGTATTCAAGCTTTGAGAAAACACTGCTTCTTTATAAATTTGATTTTAATGTTTGTACTGATAAATACCTTGCTTAAAAGCGGATGCATCTCCAAAACTGGAAATTTGCCACTCATTGGTTTTGTGACTATGCCTTTACAAATAAAATAAATCGTACCTTCTGTTTGCTTCTGTTCTGTTTTTTTATTTAATATTTGTCATGTGTGCCAGAGTCATCCTTTGTAGGTTAGCAGCTGTGTTCAGATGCTGACTGGGTAAATCTCTTTAACCAGTCCAAATGTGTTGTGTAGGATCTTTGAATAATCCAGGTGTTTCATTCCTACATTTGTTTTTCAACCTTAATTTGCTGCAAATACAATGTGTTTATTTATTTGTGCTGTCTCTGCAAGTGTGCTAATAAGGGATTGTTTGCAAATCACTTCTTTTGTGCATATGTGCCTAGAGGATGCTATACGAGTGGCCAGCTGTGATGCATTTTATAATTCATACAGCTATAATGACAGTATATAGCTTAGCTGTAAAGGGCATCTAGATGGAGTTCTCCAAGATTTTAGCATGTTGCAAAGCATTTTTTTTCACATTAATTGTAGTGCGTAACTGCAAGTGAAGATCTTACTGAACATTTAGAGTAAGTTTTATAGGGTTTGTAATTAATTGAAGGCTGCATAAATCCTTTTCCCCATGGGCCTCTCTGTCACAATTTATTAACATCAGGAATACAGTCACATAGACAAGCTGGAAAGACATAAGCCCTAATGCACAATGGATAGTTCCAACCTCACAATTTGTTTGGAGAAGTAGAACAGTATATGCTGACAAAATGCTCTGTTTATGGATCAAGTGGAAAAAGACCTGATAGGGATTTTTCTCTTCTCCTCCTGCTGTGCTCAGTTTGTTCGCTCTGGGCATTTGTAGGAGCAGGAAGTAATGGATGTAAAATTCTTTAAATTGGGTTATATAAACCTTCCTCCCCAAAGTATACAAATACAAAGAGTTTTGCAATAAATTTATGTAATTATAAACCATTTAAATACATTACTCGTGTTACTGATGTGTCTCATTTAAATAAATACATTTTGCACAATGCACCTTTATATAGACAAAACACAAATGTATTAAGCGGGGAAATGGGTCTACTTTATTTTGGAACCGGTAAGCTATGCCGTAAAGGTGCTTTTGAGTTACTATAGTTGGCTTAATCAAGTTTCATTAAAGTCAACACAAGTGGTCATTTCTGTAAAAACAACACAGTCATAAGCAACTGTATCCCCTATTTTCTGTGTTTGTTTTTTACCCTTTTGCTACTGTTAGGTTTATTAGTTAAACAATAACACGTATTACTAAGAACGCTACAAAAAGCCTCCCCTAAAGAAATTCATTGCATACAGTGTAAGTTATAAATGCTGTATTGTTGCACTGCTGTTATTATTCTCCTCTTGACAAAGAAAGAACAGCAGAGAAAGTTTGTTTTCTTAGTTGAGTAACTCCGGAGTACAACAAAGTCAGCTCTGTTATTCCATCTATTGAATTCATTGAGATCCCTCTAGTGTCAAAATGATCAATCCTGACACAGAGCCATGTGCTATAACATACATAATGGAGAGCATATTCAGTCTGTTTCCAGCCTCACTGAATTTATTACTCTCCATTCTCCCTTAAAGCTATGTAAGCGTATTGATTTTTTTTTTTTTTAAAGAATCTATTTACTGAAGAATGACTGGGAGTCTATGTGTGTTTGTCTATTCAGAGCCTTGCAAAGCCACCTCCATCAGCATGAACTGCAGCTAACACTTTTTATGTGGCATATCACACTGATGGAGTATTTGCCTTCAGGAGTACGGCTTGTGATGGTTGTGTGGTTTAGGTTCATAAAATGTCTGAATATGATGGAAGTGAAAGCTATGACCAATGTAGCATTTATGGGAAGGAAAAGTAAATATACAGTACAGACTCAAAATGGATAATTAAAATCAAATAAATGTGATTTTTAACATTTTATTGAGCACCAGTCATCTCCCACACTTCCACAATGATGAAGCACTTACTACCAGTCACTTCCTTTTCCTCTTTGCACTCCTGTCCAACCTGTCATTGTGCCTTTGTCATATCCCAAGGTCATATTAAAGATTTATCTTTTCTCCGCGGTCCTGCTGTCAAATATAACGGCTGACAGCAGAAGCCAGGAGCCAAAGTGGTTTAGACTGGAGTACAAGGCTAGTCCATGATAATAATAATGGGTAACTTTTTACTCAAACATACACAAACTGGCTGTGTATAGCAGACACATAACCATCTGACTATTTTTCAAACCATTGTTGCAGCACAATCTAGGCCCAGTCACAGAACAAACAAAAGAAAACCACCAACTGAGGCTTGAATGTTCCCACATACATTTTATTCTCATTCTCCATTTTATCAGCTGAAGTTTCCATAGCAACAAATTCTTCAGCAAATTCACATTTTGTTGATTTTGGTTCATAATGAAAGTGGAAAAAGGGACTGGTCTAACACAACGATATATACGTTTACATCACAATACTGCATTTTAGACTCAACTCTCCATTGTTACCGTTACTGCTGTTTATGGACCTTTAACCTTTTATACTACTGCTGCTGTTCAATATCTGCCATTACTTTGAATGTCTTGTACATTTGGTGAAAACACTCAGTAGTCAGCCATGTGTCGTCCAGGAAACAGTAACTGTCTCCACTGAACAAAAGAGACACAGTATAGCCTACAAGGTATTTGGTGATATAACCACATTGTTTCCATTTATTTCTGCTTATTCATGTCTTGTTCTTGAAGGTCTTGAATAAAAATCTTGTCTTTTGTGACACAGAACAAGGCACCCTTTGAATAAACAAGAACAGCAGAATAATATCTAATATTCTACATTGACTTTAGCCTGTAGACATAGTAGTTTCCTTTAAACAGCTTGGTTTTTAGATTCTCTATGGGCAGATTTTGGCTTACTATTATGAGCCAAACACTTTCTTGGCTATGATCTATGGCTATGATTGGGACATTGTCTTAACGATGAGATACCATAAACTTCCAGATTCGATTGGCAAGAGACCCGATGCCTGTTCATTGTTATTGTGTAATCTCCCGTTCCATCCAAAAATTTGTTTTTTGAGAAGCCTTGGCACAGATGTATTCTGGGCAAACAACTCATGAATTTTATTTTCAGTATTGTTAGACATCCAGTTGTCTCTTTCTTCCTAACTCTAAAGTCAGAATCACTGTGAACGACTTTTTGAATGGTTTCAAAGAACAGCATTGATTGGGCCTTTTTTTTTTTGCAGTGCACCAAATCTTCAAAATGCATCTAAATAAGACTTTAGTGGACTTCGATGTCCCAAGATGTCCAAAGGAAAAAGACTTTCCAAGGGGATACTTTCAACTTATTACTGCTCTTTGCTCTGATTTATTTCAAGCTTTCTCTAGTTTATTTTCAGGTCAGAGAACAAATTAAACTATGTTCAATGTGAGGTTTCTGTGCATCTTTAAAATGCATGCAACCAGTACAAGCAAATGCAAAGAAAGTGTGTATTTAACCAGATATTTAACCAGCTATTAATATGTGACCACTCATTTCTATTTGTTCAATAATCGAGACTGCTGCTATACCACAAGCAAACTGTAAATGTCCCATCAGATAAAGCAAATGTGTGCTGCTAAAGCTGAATCTGAAGAAAAAAAAAAATAAATCTTATGGGGTAGTGGAGTGAAGAGCAGAAAGCCAAATGTTTTAGTGTACGACATAAAACATGTCTGTGATATGTGTGGGACATTAAGCAGGCGTAATTTCCAATCAAGGTACCTCCAATAATAAAATAATAAAATAATATAAAAAAATAAGATTGCAAATAAAAAAATACATTTACAGCAGAAGAAACATTAAAGGGAACAAAGATAATTTATAAAAAAGATCATTTGATGGGAAAGTTCACTTTATGTTTGCAATGTAAGCACACGCAGCAGCCTCCAAAGAACTCAGTTTATACAACTTACTGAGAAAAACCTCCTCAGCTGGTACATGAGCAGGCATGCATGCTGCTGAAAATAGCCTCAAAAAGTCAAGTGGAAGTGTTTTTATGACAAAGGGACTCGTGTTACTTGGTTGTGTTGGAGAGGGATGTCAGCTGAAGTGCTGTGGTAAACACTGATAATGTGTGGTAAATGTCATAAGGTGCTGTACACACAAACAGAAAGAGATGAATGATTTAATTTCATTGCAACCTTAACAGGTGTGACGTACAGTGCAGTTTCTCACTTAAGACAATAGTAAGCTGCTATCAGGGTTTGTCTCTTCAGAAAAAAAAACCTTCCATGGCAAACTTGTGTGTCATATCAGGATAAAACGTTACACATGGTAAAATTGCATTACTGCTTGTGTGGCACTGGATTAAGACACTGGTTTTCTTTCAGGTCCCCGTTTTACCCTGTAACACCATTTAATACATTAGTAATAGATCCTGATGGGCCACTAGGAATTTAATCTGTTTTGGTAAGTTTGGAGATACATGTGTCATGTGACCATTTTAATCCAGTGTGATTTTTACTCTTGAGCATAACAGATTCAAAGTAAAAGTATGTAATAGCAGACATAATCAATATTCTGTTAAAGGAGGAGTGTGTAGATATTAAAGGTTTCTGGAGGCAAAACTACACATTGCCATTCCAAACCTTACACCCCTCCTTTCTACAGCCCGTGAGTACCAATGGGAGCCTGGCAGGGTCATGCTGGAGTCTATGAACAGATCCAGTAGAAAAAGGTGAAGTACTGTTTTTTTTTTTTTTTTTAAACCAATGTGTTTGTCCTTTCTGGGCAGTTGTTGGAACTGGATGCAAACTACAGCAAGATCAAACAAGACATTTCAATTCAACTTTATTAAAGAGATTTAAAGTTTATCAAGATTGATACGTTGTATTTTACACAACTTTTTTGCACAATGAAATGTTACCTAACTTTCTTCATGCTCTGGAGTACTGCAGCCACAAACTAGAAAGTAGTCATGATTATTATTATTGCTTAGGATTCACTGAACTGTATTCTATGCTACCATTTAATGTCTGTGTGATTGCTGTACCTCTTGTGCTTTTAATTGCACCCAGATAAAAGGGATAAAGGAAGTTATTTGAATGTAATGTATTGCCGACATAAATAAAATATAAAATGTATCCTTGCTTCAGTCAGAAGATATGAGTCCTTGATGTTGAAATGCTTTTTTATTTTTCCAACCGACATGTGCTAATGAAAACTGCCAGGTCCATTTGCAGGTACATGAAAACTGTTGGCTGTATGACATTGCTAGGTTTTTTAAGTAGAGCTATGACAGTGTCTTGAAAGCTGTTTTCGATGTGAATTCCAGTGAGCTGCTCCACTAATGACTCGCCCTCATTGACAGCTCTCAGAGAAGAATGGTCGTGAGTCTTATTAACCGCTCATTCGTTTTTTTGAAGTGAGTACTATAATGTGACTCCTATGTATTCAATCGTGATCTGTACAAACACGCAAATGTATACTAAACATTTATCCACCTGGCCCCACTCCAGGGACATTGATTTGTCGGTTCTTTTGACGGTCTTTATGGAAACATTACATTAAAGCTGTCTGGAGACTCTCCGCAGTGTAACTTAGTATTTGCTTGTACCTGTTTCATTCAGTGTCCCCGCCAAAACGCTGCATGTCTGTGTCTCTGGGGCTGCTGTCGTACAATAAAAGCTTATAAATGTTGCATCTCTCGTTCCCTTTGCTCCATTTCTCTTGTTCTCCGTCACTGTCTGCATTTTTTTTTAGAATGGTAAATAAGTAATTTGGCTTTTTGGCCTCAGCACTTTGAGGAACCAAAGAGCAGCGGTTTACAAATTCTAAACACTAAACCTTTTAGAAAGTTTTTTTTTTACATTCAGCAAATTATTCTCAACGTCCAAAACAGACCAAATATAATAAAGTCAGTAAAGACAAGCCTTAGCCTTTAGACCCATGTATGGCATTTTCTTTACCAGTACTTAAGCCAGGTTTCTGTTGAGTGGTACAGTACAGTTTAGTTTAGCTCCACCTTTGCTCCATCACACTGTTAGAACCAAAGCCGAACAGATTATACACACATCAAGTACAGTGATTTGTTTAGTAGTGAGACAATATTCTTTACATACACATAGAGATTGCTCAGAGCTAGTTTAACCAGTTCTTATGCAGAATAAGAAACTGTGAACCAGCTGGCAAGGCAGCTCAACATGTCTCAATAGTCTCAGTTAGGACATAATATCCATGATTTTATTCTTATTGTGGCATATTTTTAGGACAAAGTCATTTTATTTGGAGTCACTGATTTGCAGAGAGGGACATTCTTGTTCATTGTGCAGCAAAGTCACCCACAACCAAGCGTAAAATCTTCATGCGTCAACGTTTTTCCCTGTGAAAATATGTCTGCATCAGAAGTTTAGAATCTCAACTTTAGATGCTTTCTAATGCTAAATCAGCGGCAGTGTTCAGCCACAGCTCACGTGTGTCTCCATCAGTCTGAACTATGTGTGTTTTGTCCTCTCAGTCCCACTCAGACCTCCATCCATCACTCTGCCACTGCCTCACACACTGTAGATGAAGATATGCCTCACACTGCGCTGATGCACCTCTATCTTTTTGAGTCTTATCTGGGTCTGTGAGCTCAACTGTCATTAGATCATGCTGAGATCTGATTGAGCTTAGATCTCCGGTTTTAGCTGCATCAGAAAACACTCTCACACTTAGACACTCACACAGAGACAAGGGCATTCGGTAAACCAACTCACACATTACACAACCTAGTCTTTGACAAAATAAAGTGTTTCTCAAATCTTTTTTACTTCTTTTTGACATTTAATACTAATATTTTTTATTGCCTTTAATGGTTCTTATCTGGAAATATATATATATATATATATATATATATATATATATATATATATATATATATATATATATTAAATATAAAAAACAAGAAAACTGGAGCTTTGGATGAAAAGACAAAAAAAAAGCCACACTCAAGCAGGTATGTGTAAGTGTAGCTAGATCAGAGCTCACCTTATTGCAGCCCAACAAGGATTTCCCTCAGACCTCAATTTTAAAAACAGATGCAGACAGGACACCTACAACTTCCAAAATGATCAGAGGTGTTTTTCTATTAATAATATTAATAACAACAACAACAATCTTTATTTTTATATAGCGCTTTTCCACCTACTGTAGTCAGTCAAAGCACTTTACATTAACCTACTGCCACTGGAGGCAATGTAGGTTAAGTGTCTTGCCCAAGGACAGTATGTGGGGGAGAGCGAGATGTTATGATGTTTTTGGATGTATATAAATGACTATTAAGTCAGTAACAATGATTGTTTAATTGATATACATTTGATTTAAGGTTGGTAATACATGTTTTCACTAAAAAGGACAAACATTTGTATTAGCCTCTCATGTTGTATGTAGGAAAACATGGTGGAATAAAAAAAAAAAAAAGCTTAATTACTGTGCATTTTTCTAGTCTGTCCCTCGCTGTATCAGCCAAGGAGAGACCCAGATAACAGCACACTTTATCTTTGTGCTTGTCTTTTTAGAAGATCTATTGGTTTTGTCTGCAGAGATGAAGCTGTTAAGATCTGGCCTTGACGAACACAAGAGACACAGAGAGAGTGGAAAGATGAAGGATGTAGTCAGTCTGAACAATTATATCAAAACAAAAAAAAAGTATTAGTAGTGTTGCGTTAAATGATGATTATGAAATGTCTCAAAAAGAAATGATCCTAGTGAGCTAATAATAACTCTTGAAGGGTAATATTGTTAGGACTTCAATCTAGAGTGCTCTACATTGTACATGTTTTTTACAGAGACTATACTGTCATACATACATACTTTACAGATGTGCTCATAAGTTTACATCCCCTGGCAGAATTTGTAATTTTTTGGGCCACAACCATTAACGTTAAATTTGGAGAGGAGCCAACAAGGCCTATGATGAAAGGTACACCATTCCTGCTGTGAAACATGGAGGTGGAGCTGATGTTTTGGGGATGTGTGAGCTACAAAGGCACAGGAACAGATGAATGCAGCATGTATACAGTATGTACATGCAGCAATAATCATTTTAAATTTCCTATTGTTTATAATTACTGGGTGCTCATAGTTCTCTTCAGGTCAAGTCTGATCATGTCATGTCCTTCATGCGAATCCAAGCGGGAACTAGACTAAATCTAAATCTAAACTGAACAAAATCCTGAAGATATTTTCATTGGTGGGGATTTTAAAAGTAAACAAAATTTACACAGAGCTTTGTTGATTTTATGTACAGTCTTTCCTGATAAACGACAGTCACAATGGTGATGGTGTTTTGGGGTAAAGCGATGTGGACAGAGCAGATGCTTTGTGGGTTAAAGTAAGAAAAGTAAATAAAGTAAGAGAAAATGCAATTGATTATTATAGAAATTAACTTTGAAGTAAAGGGAACAATATTCTGAGATTATTCTAATTAGATGATTTAAAAAGGTAATATGAAACAAATTGTTAATTTAAAGAATTAAAGAAAAAAATAGTGACAATAGATCATAAGAAACTAGTTCTGATCTCAGAAAAGATAGATGTTATACATCAGAAAATACTGGATGAAGATCAGCACTCATCATCCCAGAAACTGCACATGGGACGTACTTGGAGGTTTCGAAATGAAAAAAAACCAAAGCACAAGGCCAAGTCGACCTGTCATTGGCTACAGCAGCATAAAAAAAAGGTTCTGGACATCTCAGTCTCCTGATCTCAATATCCCTGAGCCAATCTGAGGAGATCTCAAACGTGCAGTTCTTGCAAGACAGCCCAAGATTTACAGGAACTGGAGGCTTTTTGCCAAAAAGAATGGTCAGATAAATTAAAAAGCGTCATCCACAACTACTACAGAAGACTTCAAGCTGTCATTGATGTTAAAAGTGGACATACACAGTATTAACTGGGGTATGTCAACTTATGAGAACAACTGTATGTACACAAGACACACAAACTGAGACTAAGCTTGCATTAATGTAGTAGCTTTAACAGATAATCAAAGCCTGTACACGTTCTTGTTTGTGTGAAGAGACAGATGACCTGAGTTCAAGCCTCAGTCCAGTTTAAGTGTTCTTTGGAGAAGATTTGGCTTGAAGGCTGATGAGACACCCAGCTGCTGAACTTTGGCCTCCTTTTGGACGGAGCTGACGATCCCCACTCTGCCGTCAGCTCACTTTGTCACCGCGGTTTTATTTAGAAAGAAAAATAATTGACAGTGAAGAACAGTGGACAGCCAAAGTTCGACATCAGCACAGACATTTAGAGGCTGATGTAATGTTCAGAGTTAAGCATATTTGGTATTTCAACAAGAGTTCATGACCATTGTTCATAACAGTTGCAAAGTTAGCTGTAGCGACCAAGATACTAATGTACAGAGAAGGTAGTAAACTAAAGGGGTTTAGAGTAGGCACGAGGACAAATTAATCAAACTTAAAAACATTAAGGCTTTACTACAAATGTGAGACAGGCCTCAAGAAAAGCAAAAATGCTCAGATAATACCACAATTAAAACAGTGATAAACAGACTTTCTAAAACCAAGGGTGAGAAATAAATCTAACCCTAAATTCTTGACTTCAAACTATCTACGACTATCTGGGTTCACTCTGAGGAAAAATGCACTGGGGTTTTCTGTATCTGTGTCTTTGTTTTGTATGAAATCACACTTGGCGTTACATGGTCTCTTTTATCTCAATTTGCCCACTTTTTTGCGTGAATGTGTGTTGGATCAAAGCACAGCAGGACACAGGAAAATGGTAGTCCCTGTCCATATGGTGTCCACACATGCAAAGAAAGAAGAGATCTAACACACTATCTTTGGCTGGCTGAAGCGGTCGCCTACATTAATGTCCGCTTGGCTCTGCTGTGATCGCATAATTGCTCTGCGCACACCTCTCCCACTCACATCCGTACGCACAAGGGGATAGCCAACATGGAAGCGCACTTAGGGAATTTACACTAACACACAGCTAAAACCCGGACATATATATGTGGCACCCACATGTACAGTCACTCAGTGGTCTTCAATATGCTACAGAGATGAGTGTTCACACGTGCAGCTTTGAAAAGCAAATACCCAACAATACTCCCACCGGTTCGCCTACACAGCCGTCAAGCTGAGAGTGAGGGAAACACAGCCAGAAATGCAGTGAACGCTGGTAGCCTCAGATTAAAAATGCGCTCTTTAAAACAACAAATTTGGCTGAGTTAGGTAGTATTTTTTCATTATTCTCGCATTTGGTCCATTTGTGAGATTACAAATGAATCATTCCTTTAACTCTTGGAACATTGCAGTGGGTTTTACAACACAATAGTAAAACTTGTAGGAAGCACAAAGGTAGGAGACAGCTTGGGAGAGAGCTTGGCCTCTTCGCTTAAGTGTTTTTAGCGCATTGGATTTTCAGCCACATTGGGACAGCTGTTCTACTTTTGCAGTGAACTTTTGATCCTTTGGTCTTACTTCTGAAGAGTCCTCTGAGGCTCTAATCTAACTGCACTTTTGTTGTCTGAGTTTTAAAGGGAAGCACATTTGTTCCTATGTTTTACGAACATAAGCTGTGCAGTGCTTTTTTTTTTCACCTCTATTGAGTTTAGTGTTGTGTGTGTTAAGCAACCAACATCAGGCACAACGAAAGTTTCAAAACATACTGTTGGAACGCCTGCCTGAAAACTTGGGGGTTTAATTATTGTTTTTATATATATATATATATATATATATATATATATATATATATATATATATATATATATATATATATATATATATATATATATATATATATATATATATATATTATATATATATATATATATATATATATATATATATATATATATATATATATATATATATATATATATAATACATATTTTACAGATTGCCATTAAAGAATGTATAGTACAGACAGACATGTGTGAGGCCTTAATTTTGAAGCCAACCCCTTGACTAGCCAGCTGCAGTACACATTGTAAGACCTACCTTCTTTTTTCCTTAATTATACAAGTGTAATCATTTTGCCCAAGGATGCCTTTCTCTATAGACTATAGACTATCTCATTTTTCCCCAAAATAAAAAGCTTTTTTTGACAAATATTTCTGATATGGAAACAAAAGGCCAGTTACATCACAAGTACAACACACACTAACTTCATAAACGTTGAAAAAGATAAAAAAAAAAAAAACTTGGTTATTGAACGTGTAAACAATGTCATGAAATATACAAGAAATATTCTCTTGGGTACATGGAAGCTGTTTTTATTGTTTTTATTTTGACAAAACCCAAATTTGATACATCATAGTAGCAAGTCTTGGTTACATTAATAGATGCATTTTTGTGCTTTTGTAATCTTTAAAATCTAATCAAATGTAATATTGAGGTTATGACTACCACTAAAGGGAGCAAACAGCAAACACAGAAGTAATTACCTTCCCAATGCTCTAACATTATGCATCATCTTTACTACCACCTCCCAAGTTTCCCATTTACATTAACAGATATGTTAAACTTAAATTTATCAAAGCAAAAGAGTGAATTTATCCAAATATTACCAAGTACAAATGACCCAATACACTACTCCATCTTCTCATCCGAACTGTTATTTAAGCAGAGTTAAAGCGCTCTAATTTAATTTGCCTTTGCAGTATGTGTAATTATTGAAACTCTCTGAAGGATTGTTATGGTTGCCCTAAGATTCCCTCGAACGGAAACTCTCTTTATCGGCTCATAAGCAAGCAACAGTGTTAGGCGGGATTACATTAAAAGGGGAATCAATTCTAACCGTATTGGCATAATTAGATAACTTAAAATTAATAAAACTGTTAAGTCATTTAATGTGTTTTGGAGATGTTTTTGGGACAAGAGCAACATCGATATAAAAAATGTCATGGTAGTCCGGTGGTTTGTCTTTACAGAACAATTAGTGACACACTGAATTTGTGTTGGATTGTTGAAAGGGGAAATTCAGGGATAGAAATGTGGCAAGAATAGTGTTGTGTTTGGCTTTGACTCACACATCTTGCATATCATTGAATACAAGGCTAAATAGAATATCTATAAGACACATTTTGCACTAAATATCACACAAACAACACTGCATCCATCAATAGTTCAATCAAAACCTCTGTCAGCCGATCAGCGAGACACAACAAATCAATGAGGAATAAAAGAGCATCAGCACAACACACGAGCAAGACCTGCAGCGGCTTTCAGTCAGAAACGCTCGTCATTGCACACGCTCAGCAGAAAAATGTTTAAATCCGAGAAATGCAGAGTTGGCAATGGAGTTGAAAAGTAACTCAAGAGATGCACATATTCAATTTAATACAAACATAAATGCAATCGAAGGACAAGAGAAGAGAGATGTCGGAAAAGAAAGTGTGTCTTTGTCAGTGAGTGAAGCCTGAGGGTGTCTGAGGCAAAAGACAAGAGGTAGCATTGTTTCCAGAAGAAGTTATTTGGTAGAAGGCAGAGCAGTGTTTGCAACAGAAGTGGATGACAGTCGAGCAAAGAAAGAGAAAAGTAGCAGTAAAAAACTTCAAAACACAAAAGCAATGTTTGTAGATCAGGGAAAGGGTTTTAAGTGAGAGATCAATCAATTAAAAAAAAAAGGGCATGGCTCCTACCTGAGTTCCTCTTGGAGATGTACTTGACATCATCACAGTCTCCCACAGAGAAGAACAGGAGGAGGAAGAGGAGGCACAAAATCTTCATCTCGGTCTTCTCAATTGGCACCTTAAGGATAGAAACAAAGGAGAATACATGTTACATCAAGTGTCCAGATGGTTGTTTATTAGCTTTTTCACTGAAAAGACAATTTGCTATAGAATTTTAATTTTATTGCCAGGGGGATTATTAAAATGGGTTCAGAGAAGCAAGCAGCTGCCAAGTAAAGAGTCATCTGACTTTTTTATACTCAAAACTGCATAACAAAGGACATGGAGTGATGGACATATGCCAGTTGTAGCCCTAAGATAAAAAAAAAAAGTTGGTCACAGGAGAAAATTTGAAGTGGAAACTGAGGAACCGTCCTTGGACAGAGTACAATTATTGTTTGATTTGATGTGTGTTCTGGAACCGATAATATTCATTTCTGATTTATCAACATTGAGTTTGAGGAACCTTGGTGAGGGTGGAGCGGTGGAGGGAATGAACTGCAAAGGGCCGAGGAATGGGCACTTTGGGTAAAGGGAGCAGACAGGGAATTCGACAGTGGTTGCCAACAAAAGGTTTGTTGAAGAGGTTGGAAGTTGTGGATGTAAACAAAAATTATTTCATGACAAACTACTCTTTGGTTGTGCAGTTGTACCTTTAAAGTTTCTCTGCAAACAGTATTTTTCAATCATTGCTGCCAGATGACATATCACAGAATCCAACGACAAATCGCTGAAATGTGCCACTCTTGTCTGTCTGTGAATAGTATGTCCTCAGGAGTATAAGGCCAACAGTAGAATACACTGCTTGCATAATAACAGGCCACACAATTTCAAATGTTTATGCTTATCATCATCAAAATGTCATGTCAGTGGGCCAGGTGTGTTTTTACAAGAAGGCAAAGCAAATAAAAAAAAAAAATAATAATAATAATAATAATAGGGAAACTAAATAAGAATTATCCAAATGCTGTGAACATGAAAACACTAGCCCCAGCTGGGGACAGGGGATTTTCTTTGGCCACAGAGTATTGTATTGTGTACAATGTCACTCTATTGTATTCTTCAAACACACAACAACAAAGGGAAGCACAAATGGATCTGGAGTGCTGATTGAAATCACGTTTGCTTCATATCGACAGTGGACGATCAGACAGTGTGAACCGTTGAGCAAAAAAAATAATAGAATTTTGACTAGTTGAGTGAGAAAAAAGATGGAAATTACTCATCACAGTTTAATACAGAAAACATTAGTGTCAGGTCAGTATTGCAGGCACATAAAGCTTCATGAAAAGATGGAAATGTTACAACTGAATAATAAAAGAAATCCGTACTGAACAATGTCTCTCTGTGGGATGCTCTGTTCCTTCAATGAAAATAGAAAAATCAACACCAAAGCTAGGTTTTATATCAGTAAACTTAAAATGAATGAAAACCAACAAAGCATATTTCTTTTTAGCAATTTGAGGTTTCCACAAATGTCAAATAGTTCTATTATTTTATCAGTAAATGGAGCCTGGTGCTCTGTAAGCAAATAATGAAGATGTTCTTTGTCAATCTCCATTACACTATTCTCCATTACTGTCATTTCCTTTACTATCTTAAGTTTCAAGTTTGAATTTATGAATAAAGCAATGCCTCGATCTGTTTTGTTTGCTCTATTTACAGAATAATGCTCATTTCCATTCATTTGAACTGATCAGATCTGGTGCTTTTTTGTAGAAAGTATTTGTTGGAAAGAGCTTAAGAACTCTAACTTTGGGACAGGTTATCTGTTTGATATTAATTCTATTAAACCAAGCATTTTCATTTCATTATTTATTTCATTTATTGTTTTTATAAAGTGTTGACTATTTTCATTCACATCGAAAAAGCTGTCAATTTCTTAATAAAAGGTTGAATTTGGAAGTCTACATCACTCTCTAAAGTCCGCAATAGCTTTAACTAATTGCGCATCAGTCAATATTTTTCAAAATGGTGAGACGTAACAGTTAAAAATGACATTTGAAGGACTCATCTACTGTGGCAATGGCAACCTGATATGTTTCTAAAAAGTCTCCAGGTGTACAGCAGATTAAAGCAGACCTCAGCTGCATTAAACAAAAAGTGTGTGGACAAACCTTACACAAAAGCACACACACATCTGCACTTAGCCCTGTGGCATTATGGAGACTAGAAGTTTTTTGTGTTGTTTCTTTTTTTTTTTTTTCATCCACCTTCTGAACCTTTTAGTCTGAGACACAGAAAGGCTAATGCAACGGCTTTAGGCACTGTACTTCAATGTGAGTAAGAACACTTTTAATGGGCACAGTAAAGGTTACCCAAATAAAAACTCCATACGTATAATTCAAAAGTAAAACAACATTTTGAAACACAGAGTCTTCCTTAAGTACAAATTTTTAGTTAAATTTTGAGTTTATTATCAATTGACAAAATCATTTTAATTCTAATGCTTATAAAGTGCACTGTGTTTTTGTGTCTTTGTCAGCCCAGATTGGACAAGTTAGAGACATTTAAATAAATCTTAAAGCTGGTTGTGAGGCAAGTCTAAGAGAAGAGGGGTAAATAATTAACACAGAGAAGCTGACAAGGGAGGTAAGAAATGTTCCTTTGGCTGTGACTCAACAATGTCCCAACATGTAGAAGGTATTTTAAATTTTTGACTCAGACAAAGGCAACTGTAATGATTCTGTCATGCATAATTTCATAACCCCCGTCTAATGTCAGCTTGAGAATACTACAAAGCCTTATTTTAGCTTTGCCTGTGTGTAGTCCTTCATGTGGATCTTTGCAACGCAACATGAACAATACTGTCAGGGCAATTGTTGACCACTGACATCCATGCATTTATTTTCTTCTGCTTTTCCAGGACTAGGTTGCCATGGCAGCAGTCAGGCAGAGAAACCCAGACATCTCAGACCAGTCAAGACCACCGCAGCTCCTCTCGATGTGTGGGTGCAGCGGCTCTACTCCAAGCACCTCCAAAGTGACCAAGCTCCTCACCCCATCTCAGGCCCCCTACACCCCGACTCAGGCCCCCTATACACCCCGACTCAGGCCCCCTATACACCCCGACTCAGGCATCCCACACCCCGACTCAGACCCCCACACCCCATCTCAGGCCCCTACACCCCATCTCAGGCCCCCTACACCCCGACTCAGGCCCCTACACCCCGACTCAGGCCCCTACACCCCGACTCAGGCCCCTACACCCCGACTCAGGCCCCCTACACCCCGACTCAGGCCCCCATACACCCCGACTCAGGCCCCTATACACCCCGACTCAGGCATCCCACACCCCGACTCAGACCCCACACCCCGACTCAGGCCCCCTACACCCTGACTCAGGCCCCCTACACCCTGACTCAGGCCCCCTACACCCTGACTCAGGCCCCTATACACCCCGACTCAGGCCCCTATACACCCCGACTCAGGCCCCTACACCCCGACTCAGGCCCCCCTACACCACGACTACCACAGAAGCTGCACTGATTTGTCTGCCAATCTCCCGTTCCATCCTTACCTCACTCGTGAACAAGAACCCAAGATACTTGAACTCCTCTATTTGAGACAGAAACTCTTCACTAACCTGAAAGGGACAAGTTACCTTTGTCCAGCTGACCCGCACTTGGAGGCACCAATCCTCATCCTGGTTTCTTTTGCTTTCTGTGATATGGTAACATACAGTATGGTATGTCCACCAGTTTTGAAAAGGAACAGTGCTATGATCCATCAACAATACTGTATTTATAGAAGTTAAGATGAAGAAGATCTGTATATTGTGTTTAGAAATGGGCTTTGACCCATTTGATCTATGATCCTGCCCATCTGTGCAAGGAATGCAAGATATCTTCTGATGGGTTGTAGGTCCCAGCAAGAATCTATTTTATAATTTTGCAGCAATAACACAAATTTAACTAACTTAAACTAACCTTAATCTAAACCTGTTAAACGCCACAGTTTGTTAAGGACATCTACAATGCCTTTTTTGACACACAAAGCAAGGTCTTTCCCTCTTTTCCATTCTCACATGAAGAGCGTCTCACTTCCACACAGCTTGGTTGAACCACAGTGAAACGCAAGTGTGGAAATCGCAGCTCGCACCATGAATTTATATGTATCATTGCATGTGAGCGTCAGAAAAAAACTGTAATGGCTTCAAACAAATTTGAATACATAGGGCAACAAAGAGAAAATGGATTAGGTTTAAATGAGGTGTAGCCTAAGGGTTATCCCTGTAACTCTCATCCTCTGTGTGTTGTTGCTCTACTGTCTGTCTGTCTCTCGATAATGGTGGGCTGACACCAGAGTGCACAGGCAACTAAGCAGTTCAAATGTGTATAATCAACTCGTTCTCATCCCAAGGCATAGCATTTAGTCACTGGTCCGTCTCATATGTCTTGTTGTAATACCGATGTGCAGTTTTGCAGGCTACATAAACACCGTCTAGGCATGCGTGCAATACGTAACTCCACGTATTAACAGTGACTGACAAGCCAGCGGGACAATGGTTAACACTCGTTGAGTGACTTCAATTGAGGTACTAAAAAAAACATTAACCATAGTACAAAGTTTGTTAAGCTCCTGGTCAGCTTTGTGTTCACAATAGCATTTTCAGTGTCGGACCAAATGTCCAAAAGAGAAATATTACACTGTGCTGTCAGGGAAGAGTGTGCAGACATGGGCCTAATCCAATATCAGACATTGCTCTTTTTGGTCTTGAGCAGCCATCAACTCATGATTTGAGCTTTGCCTTTTGTTATTCTGATCTTGTTTATGGTCAGATGTATGTGGGTTGTGTGGCGTTCAATAATCCCAGTTTGAAATGAACAGTCAAAGACAACTTTTTTAGGGATCTCATGGCACAAGATGGATGCACACACAGCATAACCCCACCAGAGTTTTGTCCGAACAAGTACAACCTTGTTTTTACAGGTAAGGAAAATAAATAAGTGTCTTAGATCAAGTCTTATACCTGTAATTCGTCTTCACCAACCCATAAGCTTTTGTGTAGCAAGGCATATTAGACAGTTCATTATCTGGATGATAAAGGGTGACATTAACATCAAAGAAACACAGAAAGACATGAGCCAGTGATAAACAATGGCATCTTATGAGATTGGGTATCAGAGATTACAAGCCCTTTGAATGAAATTGAAAGGAGAAGTTTTTGTTGTGTTTGCTGAGAAACTCTCCTCTCAACTGGTACCTGCTAAGGCTAATGCATTGTGTATCTGTTTCAGAGTCTGAAGAAAAAACACACCAGGGCCTGTTGAAGCAAGATGAGACAAGCCATAGTAATCTGGCACTTCTGGGTACATTTCTGTTTTAAAGTCGAGGCTATTCATTTTGTATTTTTCAGGAAAGGAACAGTACAATTAAGCTTTTAGTTCAACAAATCCTGTGCAATTTTGTAGGTTAAAAGTTGAAATGATAATTATAGACAATATGCAGATCAGTTTAATTTGGAGACAAACACTTGGCAGTGGCTGCGTAAACACATGCACAACACACTCTGGCACAGGCAGATAGCAAGCTATTCCTGTCCCAAACAAACCAGTGCAGAGCTATTAGGCCACTCCTGCCACACGTTTAATATTAAAGACCGCCCCCAGTCCTTCTCTGTCACAGTCTCCCCCGAACAACATGAGTCACTGTTCTGGCTGCACGGCCTGTCTGTGTTTTACATGGGAACAGAAGTCCCTTCAGCACAGTTTGGAAAGATTTGATAGCCATTTTTTTTAAAAATTCTGACACAACTGTTGTGGTTCAGAGGACATTTGGATTTATTTATTTAAAATTCAAAGACGAAATTTATGCACATCTCCAGTAAAAATAATAAAATATACACCTACAACATTTTACATGTACATATACCTTGATACTAGGGTGAAAAAAGTATATGATGAATTATAGTGCTAATTATTGTTAATGCTTTTACCTAACTAAATTGCTTTATCTGGGTCATAAATTTAGCTTTTAAATTGACCAAGATGTATGCCTTAACATCTTTTCAACACGCTAATTTAGGTTAAAAAAAAATCTTGTTTCTAATACACCGTGTGCACAATTATTAGGCAAGTGATTTTGACCATATCATCATTTTATCCATAATTTCCAACTCCAAGCTGTATAAACTTGAATCTTTATTAGATTTAATGCATATCAAGTGATGTGTATTTGTGTAACGAGGGAGGGTGCGGCCTAAGGAGATTCTGTATCAAGGTGTGCATAATTATTAGCCAGATTCTTCTCAGGAAAAATGGGCCAAAAAAAGAGATTTAACCGACTCGGAAAAGTCAAAAATTGTAAAAGGTTTTTCACAGGGATGTAGCACTCTTGAAATAATCTAAGATACTGGGGCAGGATCACAGAACCATCAAACATTTTGTAGCAAATTGTCAATAGGGTCGCAAGAAACGTGTCGAGAAGAAAATACACAAATTAACCGCCAAAGATTTTCCGAAGAATCAAACGTGAAGCTACCAGGAACTCATTATCCTCCAGTGCTGCCATATTCCACAACTGCAACAGACCTAGAGTGTCAAAAAGTACGAGTGTTCAGTTCAGAGAGACATGGCCAAGGTAAGAAAGGCTGAAACCCGACCCCCTCTGAACAAGACACAGAAGTTAAAATGTCAAGACTGGGCCAAAAGATATCTGAAGACAGACTGTTAAAAGGTTTTGTGGACTGATGAGACGAGAGTGACTCTTAACGGACCAGATGGATGGGCCCGTGGTTGGATCAGTAACAGACACAGAGCTCCACTTTGACTCAGACGTCAGCAAGGTGGAGTTGTGGTACTGGTATTAGCAGGTATTTTTAAAGATGAGCCAGGTTAAAAATGGACTCAAAATCAACTCTCAGACCTACTGCCAATTCTTAGAAGACACTTTCTTCAAGTGTCTGCATCTTTCAAGAAGACTTTGATTCTTATGCAAGACAACGCTCCATCACATGCATCCAGTGTTGGTCATCTTACTTTAAAAAAGTAATTAGTTACACATTACTGCTTCCAAAAAGTAATGGAGTTAGTAACTTGGTTGTCACATTGTAAAAGTAATTAGTTACTCAGCAAAGTAACTATAAAGTTATTTTTTTACGTTCTATAACATCTTTAATATCAAAGAATAATAACACTATACACAGTATTTTGTATTTATTTGAACTTAATAGATTGTAGTCTGACATATGATATGCATAGAAATAAAAACATAAAAATGAATATTGAAAACACATTTCCAGTGCAAAATTAAAACACACAAATGTAAACTTGGGTAAAAAGAAACAGAGAGATCTGGCCATTAAGTAGTGCAAATCTCTGAACCTGTAAAGGATTGCACAGTAAACAGAACACAATCTAACTCTCTCTCTAGATTAACATGTTCATTCTCAGTGAAAATGAACAATACGTTAATCTATTCTAAAAAATCCTCCTCTAACAACTAAACCAGAGGTTGTAACGTAGGAGGTCATGTTAGCATGGGTTAGCAGGTGCTTCATTAGATTTGAGTTGCTTGAGGCAGACGTAGATAAAGTCTTTTTTTCTGCACACCTCATGTTACATAAACATTCTTGTCTTTAATTTCAATTAGTACCGGTACTTTCAGTTCGAGAACGCTACCTTTGAACTTCCCCGGCTTGTCACCATTGTCACTGACGCTGTCTTTTTTTAGTGGAAGTCAGCACGTGCAGTGAGATCGAAAAAGAAGGATGGCTATATTGGTCACTGAGTTTTTTTTTTAATGTTTTTATTTCAGAAATGTTTATTTGAAATTTTTGAGTTTATTATTCTCACTTTAACACATGAAAATAAACAAGTGAGATGGAAAAAGCTTTGTTTTTTCATTTAGATGCATAATAATTCTGCACACTAATAGTTACCTGGTGTACATGTAGATTTTCTTTTATGAAAGCCAAAATTTCATTTGTACTACTTAAATGTTCAGGTTTTAGGGTTTGTTAACTTTTTGGTTTGAGAGCACTGTAGTTGTACAATGACAAAATTTATTCTTTAAAAATACAACTTGCCAAATAATTAGATCCTGCTTAAAATATGGCTTATTAACTCATATTTTTTATGTATAACAGGTACTATGTAAAGAAGAAAAAACCTTTACTTTTTGCCAAATTTCCAGTTAAGTGTCCAGTTATATTAAGAATAACGCAGTTTATAGACATGTGTCTGTGTATTCAACTTAACATGTCTTTAAAGTCATTATAGCAAGGAAAGAAGTTTTACATTAAATCAATTATTTTCCCTTTTCCTTCAACTAAATATCTTAATGTATTTACAGTCTGCCTGTATCTTCCTCCACAATTTCTTCATATCCTGTGGAGTCATTTTTTTCTACAGAGCTAAATCTGGGAACTAGGATAACCTTTTGTGGTCCATGAAACTTACATAGAGGTGTAATGGGAGCACAGCTTAAACGTTGAGTGCTCCATCCTCCAGCCCACCACAGCCTATCTCTTTGGAGAGTTCTGGTTTTGTGGATTCTGATCACAGTCAAAAGAAGTGGAAGTTGAAAGGACAGTTGAATTCTGCCCTTTAGATAAAAATCATGAATAGCCATAAGTATTCTCTTTATTCTCTAAATAATAATCCCCAGAGGCCATTCTTATCTTATATATCATTATTAAATTAGCGAGTCCTGTATTTTGATTCATCAGGGTTACTCTAGACCCCAGAGTTAGCCAGGTTAAAAACTCTGGGTTATGGTAAAACCTAGGATCAAGGAGTTTGTTCTTCTATTGTTCTTCTCCTGACAATGTCGGAGCATGAAACACATCTTTGGTTTTAAATGAACACAGTGGACTTATAAAAACTAGAATGTTATCCTGTCAACTTAAGCATAATCTAATTCCATCTTAAAGTATTATTCTTAATCTGTCTAATAGACAACTTTAATAAAAGTAGTGTCTGTAAATCTACCTTTAAATGTAATTTTATTTTCTCATACTTTTCTAAAAAGTGCACTGATAAATTATACGTGATGTGCACACTAAAATCCAACCACAGAAACCATGCTGTGATTATGCTATTGTCATGCCAGACCCAACTGTATTAAGTATGAACACATGTGCTGACAGTACTTTATTATTATTATTAGGATATTATTGTAAACCTTTAAATTAGTCACATTAGTTGTTTTATTATTGTTTTATTAGGATCCCCATTAGCTGCCCATTTAATGGCCTCTAATCTTCCTGGGGTCATGTAGTTCATGTATGTAAACCTGTTTCTTTGATTTTAGTTTATGTTGAGACAGAAATAAACAGCTGCCTGCGTACGTTCACTCTGAGCCTGGTTCAGACCACCATCTGTCACTATATAACACAGCATACATTTCAGCGTCTAAAGTCTCCTCAAAATGCAACGGGACGAGGCGTAAAAATGTATGACCGTTCCATCTGCACTTCCTAATTTGTGAGATGTGGTGCGCACTCATCAAGCGTTGCGCAATTATACATGCTCTTCTAATGTGAGTACCTTGATTAAATCTTGCACAACAAGCACAAGGCTTTTACTGAAGAAGCTCAAGTAACATCTGTGCTTTTGTATTGAGCAAACTGTTAAAACACAGCAGGTTTTTCCCAGACTTTGAACAAAGTTATCACAAGAGATGATTTTCTCTCAGCAGATTTATTTTACAAAGACCACAGCAGTGATTTCCCAGTACATTACTGATGTTTTGCATTAGAAGGATAATTCTTATGCCCAGACTTTTAGCTAAGCATCGTCTCATTACAATTGAGTACTGCACAGATCTCAGCTTTCTTGTTTTTAAAGGCAGTAGGATTTAAGTTGGATCATTTTAATACATAACTTGGAAGTGATTTGTTTTCCAAAATTTACATTGACATATAATTATATAAACATTCTAGTTCTAACCACTAACTGTTTGACCTGTCCCACAGTGAACCATCTTTGGACCCCTTTTGTTCAGTCTTTACATGCTTCCTCTGGGCCATTTAGTTTATAATAACAATGTGTCCTACCACAATTCTGCAGATGACTTGTTGTTCTGTCTGCTCTCTTTGTCAATTGTCCTTATTGTTGTTTGTTTATTGTTTATTGTAAAGCGTCCTTGAACTCTGGAAAGGCGCTATATAAATAAAACTTATTATTATGACACTGACATCAGGTGACTATGGGCCTGTGGACTCACTCCGTCACTGCCTCCAACAAATCACTGTGTGGATGCAAAACCTCTGTCTACCACTGAACACAGACAAGACAAAAGCCATTATATTTGGCACAAACAATCAAAGGGAAACCTTGAGTCACTTTCTCTAAAGCCTAAAAATCAGGTTAGAAATCTGGGAGTTAAAATGGACTCAGACTTGAACATGCAATAACATCAACAGCGTTTTACCATCTCAAAAACATTGCCAGGGTAGTCATTCATGCATTTATCTCCAGCAGGTTAGACTACTGCAATGGTCTGCTCACTGGACTCACTAAGCGAGCTGTAAAACAGAACGCTGCTGCTCGAGTCTTACTAGGACCAGAAAGTACAACCGTATTAGTCCTGTCCCCAGGTCTCTACACTTCCTGTCTCTTCAGCAGTGTCACCATTTGACAATGTAGATTTTGAAGTTTTTGAAAAATAAGAGAAACTAAAGAGAAACTGAATTAATTTATTAGGAAACTTCAAATATAATACTTTATAGTCACTGACCTTCATATAATTTTGAAGGAGATGCATGAAACAACATTGATGACATTGTATTTATGGATTTTATTTCCCAGTTCAAGGTGTTACACTGTTTTTGTGGGAATTGTTAACATATTTTATTCAAGCTAAAGTTTGATAAGTTAAATAAAAGCTTCAGATTAAAGCACCAATTCTTGCAGTTTTAATGTAAGATCAGAGGTATGGATTCAGTTTGAGCAAGCTTACACACAAGCCGGACTGTAATGTTGTGGGGTCATGTGGCTCCCCAATTAAGTAAATCTTTATAATTGTTTCATTAAGATCATTGCAAAAAAAATAAAAAATAAATAAAAAATCTTACAAGTTTTGCATTTGATGTTGATGAGTGAACACATTGACCTTTAAAAGTGAAATAAAACAATTGGCTTTTTTAAATATGTTTCTGTAAATGTACGTGTAAAGTGCATTTAAAAGGTGTATGAATCCCAAATATAGTATTCACTTCTCTATAGTCTAAAAGCAGCCAATCCTTCAAACAGTGACACCTTTCTTTACTCTGCATTTGTCTGCTGCTGCATTATCTGCCCTCTGCACTTAAGGTCGTCATTTGGAGTGATGTTGAATCTGATCTCGGCTTTTCAGATAGCTATTTTCAACATCTGACAAATAGCTGTCATTCTGGAGCGAGGATTTACAGAGATGGGTGTGATAAGCAGCTGCAGCCCTCGGGGTACGACGTGTCATGTTGATGGATGGAGTCAGAGAGTGTGGCGAAGCTCATACAAGTTCACAGGAATGCAAATAGTGACATCCAAAAGGGCAGTGTCAAAATACAGCTGTCGAGAGCTTGTGGTCGGGCTTGGGCAGCAGGAGGAACATACGGCTTCTGCTTGAGATGTTATTAAGAACCAAAAGATGGGGTTCTTGGTACAAGGGCCTCAGTTTGCGGTAAACTTTAGATCAAATAATTCCTGTTTGAATGACTACATTTCACTAGTAACATGTTGATGCCATCAAAACATGAATGCATCCTTTGTTTGCTGTCACTTAGAGACTTCTGATGACGAATGATAGAGGGCCTGTCTTTTCTAATTCTGAACTGTAAAGTCAGTTCAATTAACTCCGCTTCTACAAAAACAAAAAGCCTTAAAAAAGATTTTTTCCGACAGTAAAACAAAAGTATTGCATTTACTAGAGGTGTAAGAAAAAAAACGATTCTGATAAATATTGCGATATTTAATGACGCGATTCTTGTATCAATTTTTTGATTTTTTTTTTCAAGATTTTTTTTTAAGTTTCAGTGCTCACTATTTTGATTATCACAATATATTGTCTTACAATACATTTTCAGTATATATTGGGATAGATTGTATTGTGGCATGTGTATTGTGATACATACAGTATATTGCCAGGTCCTTGCCAATACACAATTCTAGCCTTAACCATTGGTTTTACTGTACAGTAGTAAAAGTGTCAGTTTGAGTGCTTAAAAAAAAAAAAAAAGGGAAAAGAGTCCCAGTGTTGCAAAGATAGCTCAGTTGTTAGCAACAGTTTCTTTACATAATCATCTAGCGCACCGCTCTAATAGATATTAAGACAAAGAATGAAAAGCCTTGGCCAACAGATATCTGAATAGATTGTAATTCCTGTGTGGTGTTGGTTGTAAAGAAGCAGACCAACACGTTTTCTTTTTTTTTTTTTTTTTTTTTTTTAATTACCTTGTACTTGTTCAATAGATGCTGTACAGTGTGCTCCATTGCCTGCTTTTTTTTTAAATATCTGCATTTGTCTGCTTCTATAATGATGTCAACACATGCTTTATCAAGACAGTGAGTAGTAAAGTAATGATGAATAATGTTTTTAATCAGAGAGGGAACATGGACGTGCAGGAACGTGCTCTGCTGAAATGTTACTGGAGATATTTATGGATTGTCTTAGATTAAAGCAAATGCCATAAAATGTCACAGATAAAAGTAAATCAGTATATAAAATAGTACATCATTTTCTTTCCTGATTTACTTTAGTAATGCCAATCATGATTTATAAAATTAGTATTTTGTATCATTGTTTAAGTTAGATTGTGTACAACGCATACCATGAGTCCGGTCGAGAGAACTGTGATGATTGAAACTGACGTGTATGAATAGAGTTCCTGGGAAAAGAAACGGTGTAGTTAAGTTGTGGTTAAAGTATAGCTTAGATGTGTTTGAGACGTCCTCCTGAACTGAAGCTAACACATTTACTTCATACATCATTGTCTTGCGTATAATTTTGGAAAGATCATAATATGCATAACAGGGACTCAAAATTAAAAGAGCAATGCAGTTTGTTGATGTGGTGGACAAAAACAAATGGAAATCCACAGTCGTATATATCTGACACTCTATTCTCAAAACTCTACACTCAAAGAGGTTATTTTAGATGATATTAGACGCCTTATGTTTTTTTTCTTTACTATTCATTATAAATCACAGGAAACTGATAAGCTATTTACTTGACATTTTGGGTGGGTTTAAAGTGTTGTAGATCACAAATTTTGACTACACTATGAGGCACTACCCTACATTTTGAATTTTAAATAAAATAGCATTTTTTGTTAGAAACACCAGGACACAAACTTGATGAATGAATTTGAACTGACTTTTGCCTAGAAGTGATGTAAACATGAGACCGAGTCGACTTTACATGGATATTTACATTTGTAGCATCTGCCCTCCAGTCAACACGCAACAAGAGTCTCCTGTGGCCTCGCTGTCTGGGTAGAAAAGGGACACTAAATAATATATTAGGATAAATATTTACAAACGTTGCACTGGGGAGGCAGAGCACCAGTGTTTATTAAGTTTACCAAAAGTGCAAGTATGAGACAACTCTGTTTTTTTTTTTACTCATCTTGTCGAGGTTGCAGGACACATGCGTACACACAGCTAGAGGTGTGAGCTAATGAATGCAGTACCACCTGTTCAGTGAACGATCTAATTGCTCTCAGCAGATCCCCATTTCCTCGCTTTAGCGCCGGTAACGGCATCATTTAACAGGTATGAGAGGCTTCTGCAGAGTCGCACTCCTACTCCTCCACCGTCGCTGTGGCACTCACTAACTCAGAAAATGGATATTCTGCCAAAATTCAAAGTATAGGACCATGATACAAGGCATGTAAACAACATAGTTGGCACTGATGTTCAGTTTAACACATTTCTAACAAAGCAAAAAAAAAAGATGATCACATGCAGGGTATAAGTTTGTTTCCCAATTTTATGTCATTACACTTCAAAAAAATGAAGAATCCTGCATTCAAAGAGGTTTCTAAATACAGCAATTATTTTGAACAAATAACTGATTTTTCTGAGGCAAAGGACAAACAACACAAATCACAAATGTATGATGTTAATCGGCCCAATGTTAGTGCCAATTCTTTTGATTAGTGTGCATTTGATAGGTGTTATAAAGGGTTGTGTATAAAGGTTTGTTTTGACTGGAGTAGTGTGGTACAAGTCGGGTAAGTAGGGGTAAGATTTAACTGCTAAAAGAGGTCGGAAATCTCCTCAAATGAAAGGAAAAACAATACAGGAAATGGTCATATTACAAGAGAAAACATGGTGGGCCATCAGCTAACTGCTTAAGTAACTTGTATTGTTGAAAAAACTCTTTTCAGAATGGAGTGGAAATTATATTGTTAAAAGAATTCAGTAAGGTACACGTGTAGCCAAACATACAACTTTTATACAACAAACTTTGAACTCCTATTTTGCACCACCTACTGCTTCCTCTGGTTCTTAAATAGAGACAATTTTATAGGAACCAAAATAATGACCTTCCCCACTGAGGCAGAAGCCACAGACAATAGAAGCACATTTATTATAATGGCTCACACCGCGTTACAAACATTTGCTTAATTACAGTAAAAGTGACCAGAGGCATTGCAACCGGCAACTTCCTAAGGGCTTCGAGTTAGAAGGGGCCCCCAAAGATTGCAGATTAAAGCAGAGTCAGAGCTCAATTGCAAAAAGAGACAACCTTATAATAAACTTGATTTCCCTTTGAGTGAATGCATTGCCAATATTTCACTTTGCATCTCTTTTAAGGTTTTTGTAAACAGCCCTGGAATAGACACTTTGTTTTATTGGCAGCTATTAATGTAATGTTTAACACCCAACTCCAGACCTCTTTCTATGTGAGCCTGTGATTGGTCAACACTTTTGGTATGTGCTGCACATTTATAAATATATCTTTAATCATAAAGCCTAGATGACTTCTTATGGTCTTTTGTGAAAGGTAAAGACATTAGACTGAGTGGATTATTTCACGTTTGTTAGACATTTAGACACAGCAACAGCACAGAGCGTGTGAAGACCGAATGGGAGGCTGAAGAAATGAGGTTAGCTTCAAAAGAAAAACCCATTTGTTCAGCTCTGACTCCAACCAATCGATTAGACACCTTTTATTGTCTCTGCAATTTGCACAAAACACACACCTACACATCAGAACCTTGACTTTAGAGACCTAGATAAAAAAATATAAAGAATTCACTGCTGAACGTGAGAGAGAAAACCACAATACTGGACTGGTGCAATGGACCTTTGACCTCTGACAGTGCTGAGCAACAAACTTTCTAATGTGAGGTTTTGGGACATAAACACTAAATGGCATTTATACATTTACAATAAAACAATACTTTTGAAAGCACTATTTACATTTCCAAATGACTGTGGAGGCTTACAAGTTCACTTTTAGGTAATTATGTTATAAAATTTGTCTGTATTCCAGGGTTTTTCATGTCAAAGAAAAGGCATACTTTGAAGCAAATGTGGCATACTTTTTGACAGTTATTCAAATGTTTGGGAAATACTTTTAAAGTGCAATATTTCCTTTGAACTAAAGACTATTTATATACAGCACTGCTTCTTTGACCCTGGCCTCTCCAGACTGAATGCAGAAATAAATCTAGCACAGTGAATACATACCACCTATATTCAGACCCTACACCTGCTAATTGTATGTTTAAAATAATACAAATTATAATATTTGACTATTAGACTCGCCTCAAGGCAATCTCTCCCAGAAAAAACTGATGAAGACGTTTCATCTCTTAACAGAGACTTTTCAGAGCTGTTATGAACAGATTTGTCTGACGTTATTCTCAGGTGTAAACAATTCGAGTTAACACGAACACAGCTGACACTTTTAATGAGCTCAAGGTTTTCTGTCCCTGCTGCATTTAAGACCATCTACTTGCATCATTAATTTTTTCCCCTCACATTGTCTTTTGACTTTTTAATCAACAAGTCAATGAGAAAAGTATCTACTCACCTGCCTCCTGAATTTGGCCTCTACATTTTGATACAAGACTTGCTTCTTCTTTAAATAAGTTATAAACTGTTCTGCAAAGGCAATTTTGGATATTTTTGTGCAAGACTAAGTGAAGGAGAAACCCATTTAACTTTTATATGGAAGTAAATACTAAGTAAAGGTTGTAGGCTTGCTTAAATATGCAGTCAGTACAAACTTCCTGTGAACCCAACGGCAAAAGTTTGTAGTTTTCACTTTAAAGACTGAGCTAGTTTTTCCTTTCCAAACTACTTACAATGAAATGGTTTTAATATAAAATTCATAGCATAGCTCAACATTTCCTTTTTGCCATTTTGCCACGTTACAAAACCATGAATGAAGACTAAGCTAGGGATAAACCAAGACAGACCAGAACTAAACACAGGACTAAGCTCTTGAAGAACTGGACCTAGACCATATTCCTTAACCCTAAAAAGAAAAAACAGGTCGAAACCAGTAGAAGTCTTAGAAACTACTAATATAAATAGTGGAATACATTTCTATGTAGGAACATATCTATTGTCACATTTAAAGGAATGAGTCATCAGAAGACAGTAATCTGACAAAAATCTTTTCTGATTGGGGTCTGTGGGTTTTGTGTGACCCTCACTAGAACAGCACCGAGCAGAGACGTACACAAATATCACTGATCCTGTGTCTGACTGCAGGGATAATGTGCCTCTGCCCCACAGTAACCTCCTGGAATAACGCTGACATTTTGAGATTTGACTTTTTCTTCAAGCGTCAAAGAAATCATATATTTCTCTTTTTGAGCCAGGTTTTTTGCAAATGAGGATCATAAATCATGGCATATTTTATATTCATAATGTTTATAATTGCACAATGAAAGATGAAAGTGACATAAACCATATCATTTTGCTGTCATTAACAAAACAAAACAAAAAAACTACTGCCTCACAACAGCATGCCCCAAGACTAATTGTATTTTATACTGTATTTCCTTGAAAATGCACACAATACAAAACCTGACAGCCTGCTTTGTAAAGTCACAATGGTCTTGAACTTATCAATTTCAGTTCTGATGAATATTAGGACTAAATATTAAAAAAGCTAAACACAGTGGGTCAGATTTGCGGTCAGGGAGGTCAGGTGAGTAAAACAATGCCCACAGCTACAGCCATGACCTGAAATATCTATTTAGAGATGCTTTTTTCCCCCAACATTGTACGATAGCCCACACACTAAAACATTGCTTTGGGTGGTTCTTCACAATAAAACACAGGTCGACATAATGGCTGTTCATAGAGGAACAAAAGCATCTACCCTCCTTCTTTGTGACGTAAAATGTCTCGCAAAATGTCACTGAAAATGCAAATGTCAAACAGTGTTCGGCAGAAACACAGGAGACATTTATGTTTTGTAATAACTCCATATTTACATTAATGCTGCCGTTTTAATTTTGTGATCTGTCACAGTGCCAACACGGTGATTCGATGTAAACTGTAAGTACCTCTTTGCAATTGTTTTTCTTCCGTCAAAAGGCATTACTAAGGGCTTAGGGTTATGTGCTCAGTGAATAATATTTGGAACTGAATAATTGTGGCTGCCATATGTAAATACCTCATATCCATATTGTAATTATGTCATCAATCAGAGCCAAGCAGGGTTCAGTCTGATACAATATGTGCAGTCAAAGCTCTTTACCTTCCTTCTGCTTTCAATCAATCTACATATTTTCCTCCAGCGCTCTCTCTTCCTGTTCCCTTTGTCCCAGCATAGTTCACAGAAGACACCGGGCATATAACATGTGCTAATAGTAATGTGCTTAGATAAAAAATTAAATAATAATACTCAAAAGTTCTTCTAAGGACATTAAAGGCTTTCTGTATAAATGCTGCAGTAAAATTTGTCAAAATGAAAGTGTGAGATGAAACATGATGGTTGTGAGTCTCAATACAGTAGGTCCCTATCCATGGTCCTGAAATGGAAACTAAATGTTCGGTTGAGCTCAAGCTTTTCTTATGTTAAATTTCACATACAAGATGTGTTTGAGTAAAAACAATATATATATATGAACTATTTTGGCATAATTTATTTCTTACAATGTTTTTTATTTGGATTTGAAGACTAATATTAAGAAAATCCCTCCAAAGTTTGCAAACACATTTAAATATTTAACTGTGGTGGTTTAACATTAAATAAACCTCCTCTGGACAGAACTAAATCAGCATGCAACCAATCACAGCTTCACATAAAGCCTGTCCTATTTTGAGGATCCTAGATGCATTTGACAAACGTAAATGAGAAGGCTAATGGGTATGACAGAACTGGCTGGGTACAGTAGTCATTAAACAACAAACTCCTGTTTAGAAAAGCGTACTTCACATTATTAAAAGCAATGGTTCCTTTGTCAAATGAAGAAAACACATACACTGTGCTACTGTGTCCCCTTTGACAAGAAATATTGGACTTTTAAGAGTTATAAAAGTAATGACTCTGTATCAAGAAGACTATGAAAATTACCCTTTAGCTAGCCTATATCTGCCTCAGTGTTAAAACATACTTGGGCACAGAAGGGACAGTCAGTGTGAGTGCACGTTAATTTATATACTGTATATATACAAGGCAATGCTGTGCAAGAGAAAGCTGCACTTACATACTGTTGTCGAACACATATTCTATTCCACTATATTTCCAACACTACTCAAAAGACAATACATAGTTAATGTTTAAACACCCAGGAAGCTGTTCCAGGACAATTTTACACTTTTAGTTATGCAAGTTTGCTCTACAACACACTTGTAAATATGAGCCAGAGCTTCTTCACAGAGAAATATGAAAACACATCTGAAGAATTTGGAGAACAACTGTGTTGCTGTTGTATCAGTTTCTCTCTGTAAACTCTGGGCCCCTCATCTCGGTCTCTGGATAGTTGCTGTCAGGTTGGAGGCAGGGTGCTGTCTGCCTGTCCGCCCACACAGCCCCAGCCTCGCTGACTCAACCCCCTCCTCCCACACACACCACATATATACCCATTACTCTGACAGAGACGGAGGCCACCACACAGCAGGCTCACCACAGTGCAGCGGAGACTTGTTTGGACATACACAGGCAGATGCACAAAGGAAGTGTGAAAATTGGGAAGGGATCAAAGGGTTTGTTGCTAAAAGCAGAGGGGACAGACTATTGAGTATATGTATTAATTTTACTGCCATCAAAAGGTTCAAGACAAACAAGATGAACACATTCTGAGTCAAAGCTGTGCCTGTCCCCAAAACACATCCAGTTGGGTCTCTGTAAGCAATTCTGAACTATGTAAAAACATAGATGTTCACATTTGTATTGTTACCAAGTGTCAGAAAAAGACATGACAAGTCCAAGGTCAAGGTCAAAATGTTCGTTTTAGTCCAGTCCAACGCCAGTTTTTAACCATTATTAAGAAATGTGCAGGTCAAAGTCAGAGCTTGTTGAAAGATTTTGAGTTCAAGACCTTTCCTCATTCACTGTAGTCATAAAAATGAATGAATACAAATGTTGACAGTTTGTTAAGTATAGTAGTAAGGGCATAACAGCTGGAAAAGAAATGCAAAAATGGTATTATTTTATTTCAGTAATCAGTTACAGCCAAAAGATTATGATCAGGGGTTTTTGGTCCCTCTTCACTGCAGACTTTTGCCAAAAAGGTCTGCTGGACTCTACTGGACTTTGAAAGGTGTGTTGTGTCAAAATCCAAAAGCAGCAGATCCAGGTACTGATCATTGCAGACCAGGGCCCTGTACAAAGCTAGTTAAACCTACCCCAAATATGCTTTCCTACCCAGTTAGAGTTAACCTAACAATCCAGGTCTAGATGAGTATCACAACCTGAGTCGGCACTAATCGACCAATCACAGCAACATGTGGGAGAGAGTTAAACAGGAAAAACACTAAGTAGGCTAAACTCCTGCAAAACAACCAGCACCAGACACTGAAGGACCAGCATATTCTCTCAAAGAGCTAAAGGATAACAGCAGAAGTTACCACAGTGATGTACCTTGATAGAAGAAAGGGAACCAGTTTTGAGATCCTAAAAACCCTGAGTTAAACCTGAATTGACATCGCTAACCTCTAAATCCAGCTCAGTGGAACAATGCCCAGAAGCGGTCCACAGGAGCTGCATGTTCTGAAGTCTTTGCGGGGCCCTAGACAACTTTGACTCTTCACACCTGTAATTAAATCATCACAGAGTTAAAATCTTTCACTATTTCCTTCAAATGAAGCCCCAACAAATGGACAAAATGAGGAAAAAAAAAGAGGAAATGTTATTTAGAGCCATTGAAAAAAAAATTTAAATAAATGCAAACAGTTGCTAACACCTTTGTTTCTCAGCTCTACATTAAACATTCTTCCCCTCTCTGTTTCTCCTGTCTGTCTTTGTTTGAACAGTACACACGATTGTAACACAAACCAGCGTTATCAAAACCAAACACGACAAATGACAAATGCAGAGTAACCCTCTTGACACAAAATCTCCTTGTCTCCCATTTATGCCGAGATGAAATTATAAAAAAAAAAAAAAAAAAAAAAAAAAAACACAAGTGAAGGAGAATTTCTGAACGCTGTCTGGGGAAATTACTCATTACAGATTGCGTTTTATGCTGCAAAAATTAGCATAAGCCAATATAATGTGACAAAGTATTTCAGACTACACATTTCTCTATATACGGTCTGTGGTAATGTGGTTTGAAAGATAAGCTGTGAGACAGATACATAGGTTTCTCCAACTGTACAGCATTTAATGTCAACTCAAATGATCCTACCTCCACTAAAATGAATTAAGTTATATACTACCTTCTCTCTAGTGTGTGATTAAAGCTAATGTAATAACACTTTCACATTAATGTAATTTAAACACATAAGTTCTAGGCTCCGGTGGAACATTATAAGAGCAAAGAACAATCTGTAAAACTGATGGATATTAGCATTCATTCAAGGGAAATAGCTTTTAAGATCATAAAAGGTTCTAGTGGACTGCAGTGGAAATATTGAGCACTAGCCTCTACACTTTTCTACAGCACAACTTTTTTACAAGTTTGCAGCCGTTGTGGTCATTGTTTCTGTCCGATTGTTTTTTTTTTTCGGGTCAAGCCCGTTGGTTTACTTTATTACTCGGAGGGTAATCACTGTCTATGACTTTATATGATGTGTCAACTTTAAGCTTTCAGTGAATCTTGCCCATGTAGCAGTAGATGACCTTGTGCATTGTGAAACATTATGTCCTTCTGTAAATAGATACCAGAAAATAATGACACATTTTTATAAATAGCTTACATCCAAAATATTAAAGAGGCACTGCATAACTTTTAGCTCGTAGCATCATCTTAAAGTTCAAAAATATACATTATATTCTTGTATTGATTTAATTGTTCTTAGACACACGATTGGTAAAATAATACCCATTTCACTGACACAGTACCATCAGCTGGACAGAAAACTGATATAAATGAAAACAATTCCATGACCCGGGACGAGCAGACCCCTGAGAGCTCAAACAGAGGGAGCAGAAATGGACCAATACACTTTTTTTTTAGGACAACATTCTATGTACATTAAACCAAAGCAGTGATGCTTGTACCAAATTATAGCTTAACAGCTAATGTCCACCTGTAGTCCTATATAGTACATTTAGTGGTGGGAGAAACCAGAGTACCCGGAGCACACCTACACAGACTCGGGGAGAACGTGCCAACTCCACACAAAGAACCTGCCCTTGTTGTTAACTGACCTGAAGACTTTCTGGACCCTAGCAAAGTTTTGTATGAAATGCACTAAAATGACACTACTGTTTCAGAAGACATTTTTTTTCTTCCACATTTGCCGGTTTTGGATAGTTTCCTCTTGAAAAAAAGTCTGTTCAGGAATCTCCGCCCCTCGTGGCTAAAAGTTATTCAGTCAGACTTAATTTTAGTATCATATACAACAATGACAAGAAATTACATCATATAAAACACAAACTCACTAGTAGTTTATCATTGTCAGGTTATGTTTTTTGTAATATCTTCATTCAGACAAAAAATAAGGATTATTCAGTCACAGTGTATTTTATAATTTATCGCAATGTTATTTAGCTTGTCTAAGTATCATAAGTATACTTTTATGAACACTATTTCTACACTTTTGATTTCAAAGCATTGTACTTTTGCATTTATCTGACATTTGTACATTTGTATTAGAGACCAACAAATTTAATTCATTTACTTATGTACAAGTTTACAAATGAAAATGCTTGTTTTCAGGGGATTTCCTTGTACTGTTCTCCAAATTTGTACAACAAATTTATAAAAAGGATGTTGGCAGTTGTAAACAGAGAACACTCAACATAAAAGCTTAGGGCTAAACGACTGGTGTTTATCAGGTGTAAATTTTAGACTATAGCTACCAGGCTACCATTACACAAAAAATGTATTAATTATAACAATTAAGTGCTCATCAAAAATTTGATGACCCGTTATTCTCATCTGTATTAACATGACAGCTCTGTTGTAGGTTATATTTAATCAAATCTGATTTCCGGGGGCAATCTGTTAGATTATTTTTTTTTCTAAATTGTGAAAAAGTTAATAGGTACAATACAAACCCTTTTTCAGCAATGGAATTAATATTGCACAAAAGATAAGGTGTGGCAACTGCAGGTGGGCACAGATAAGTATACATTATAACATATCTATAGGCCTACATTATCAGGCTATTCGTAGCTTAGTATCCATGTGTAACACAATTTTTTTTAATTTTAGTGCATTGTTCTGTTATAAAGGTCTTTAGTGAGAACTGACTGCCGTAAATGTGCTGTAGAAAGGAAGGTTGACCGACTTATTCAAACCTTTAATGATTTATTGATGAAGACATGAAAGTCCAGGAGTCTCTTCTTATATTGAAGAGCACTGTCGATTGTAATGAAGTTGATGGTTATATATATATATATATATATATATATATATATATATATATATATATATATATATATATATATATATATATATATATATATATATATATATATATATATATATATATATATAGAGAGAGAGCTAGAGCGATAGAGAGATAGAGAGAGGAAATGTGACATTGGAATAAACCAAAGCTGCAGCATTTTTTCCTTAGATTTGTGGACCAAAATCCCACTGCAAAACATGTCAGGTTTGTATTCACCACTTGGTGAAATGTGTACAGCTGCAAACCAACTCTCTGCTGTCTTTCTAATCATTCCTCACTCAGTGTTCCTGTCTCGTTGCTTTTCTGCACTCTTTCCCACACCATCTTCTAAAATATGCATGCAGAAGCTGGGCAAATGAGCACAGACTTGGGTTTTCATCAGCTTATTCTCTTTAATTTCTCTGTAGGCAATAAACAAAGCAGTGGCTAGAAAATCCCTCCTTGAAGAGTTTCACTAAATTCAAAACGAAGGAAATGTCTGGAGCTAGACGCTTTTACTTTTGAAGCACAGAATAGGAGTTTACTTCTAAAAGAAAAGCCATTTACTGCTTTACCTGTGAGTGCTTGTTCTTTCACAATTTTGGAATTTCAAGGCAAAACCACAATTGCCGCGGCTGCCATTTGAATCGCCTCCTCCATTTGAGGCTGTTAGTGCTGATGTGCATTCATCCAATATTTATCTGAGGGCCTTTTTCAAACACCTGAGACAGGAATAGGGAGGGGGGAACCACAACACAAGAACATGCCACCTCTTGTGAACTGCTGAGTTTGACTTGTTTTTGAGGCAAGAAAACAAAAATGTGCTCTGAAGCATTTCCAAGTTTTCAACACGGCTGCTATATTGAGTGCTTTCATGCAGGACGCCGTCTTATTGGCCAGTTTATCCAAACGCTCTGTATTCATCGAGCTGGATTTGGGATGCAGCAGGGACAGATTCATCCACCGCTACGACACAGATTATGTGGCGAGCTTCACAAATCAGCAGCTAACTCAGCAGTCAATATTCTGCTTTACACCATTAAGAAACAATCAATAAAGAAATTATAGCAAACGGCTGGTTATGCAGAACTTAAAGGGCTTATGACTTTCTCTGCATTAGAACAACTACTTTACTATTTCAGAATTTCTAAAGAAAAGGTGCCTATTCACAATCTCAACAAATAGCGTTAAAGAATGATTTACATAAAAAGCGGTTGTTATATTTTTAGATGTCTTGCCCTACCGGAAGGAGGCCCTGAAGAAGACCAAGGACACGCTGGAGGCCTAGGATGTCCCTCGGCTGTCCTGGGAGCCCGTTGGAATGAGTATGAGGCATAGACTCCGCTTACAGTACCAGTCACACAATGTAACTATCTCCAACAAATGAAGCGCGCATGTATGAACAAATTCATGCATGCATGCAGACTTATATGTCTGAATTAAGTCTGCATGCATGCATGAAAGGAGCAATAAACTTAAAGATGTGCAGAGTATAACTGTTGACAAATGCTATACTTTTTCCTGCTTCCTTTTCCCTCATGGCCAAAATGATTGGTGGTAATAATATCATAATTAGGCAGTGCATCTGGTAAAGCTGCATCACAACAGTAAGAGAAACTCTGTGGCTTATTATGACTTCTGCCCGTCACATTTTATCTTACTACTCAGTCCTGCTTTAAGAAACAGCATGAAATACAAATGGAGCACAGTTTGGTCCAATACCCTCACTACATCCTGTGGTCTTCCATGAAGGGTGTACTTGGTGGAAGGGAACCAAGTGTGCAGAATTAGCAGAATTGGGACGGCAATGTTATTGTCATCAACATGTCATAATTGCGACGGCAAAATGCCGGCACTGAGCTTGCTTTACACAATATTGTTATTGAAAACTATAATAGATCTACAGCAAAGAATCATTTCCCAAAAGGAAAAGCAGAGAAACCGAAGAAGACTTCTGTAGCAGCCACTAACCACAAATTTAATCAGACCCTGTTAAAAAAGTTGTTTTTTTAATGTCTAAATAATGCAAATTGTATTATTACAATTTGTATATTGTATTGTCAGTATTGGTTAAAATGTGGTGGGATGTTTTTTTAATTGATAATCCGTTATTAAAATTCCCCATTACATGTGAAATACATAAACATATAAAAGCTACATTATAATGAAATTAGACATGTAACACTTTTCACTTAAAACAATTCTTTCTCCATTCCACTCATTTACTGGTCGGGCTAGTTTTCCGTCTTTTGGGTAAACATCGAAATTGTGGGTAATACCCTTCAGAATACCCTGGAGAATTGGGACACCCTACGCACTCGCACCCATCATCGAGAACGCAAAACCGAGGGACATAAGGGCATAAGTGCGGGTATTGGGACAGGGCCCATGTTGTGCATTTAGCAGGTATTTCACACCAGCTCCTGTCGTGACTCCGGCAGTCAGCTCTGATAAGACTGAACATTTAGCACCGTCTCCTCTGGCCATGAACGAGGGAGGAGATTTGTCTCCTCCTTTTATGTGTAATGTCCCGTCACCGTACAGCCTCCATAGTGACTAAGCAGGAAAAGATGGTGGAGCAAACTGTATGGGAGCAGCCATGGGGATTTTCTGGGGATCAGGGTACATTGTCCTGACAGCTAGAGCCCAAAAAATAAATAAATAAAAAACTGCAGCTACAGCTCACAGTGCCAATCCACAAAGCTCTCTGAAGTGACTCCTGAAGGCAGAGACAAAATTCACATTTGGGTCAGCTGGGATTGGAGGACATCTAAGTTTCCAGCCTTGATACACACCTACAGAAGAAACTCAAAAGGACAGAGGTGATTCAGCCAATGCACAAGGTTTTAGTGTCAAGTCCAGATTATTTTGTTGTGCTGCTGCAAGTGAGACGTGACCTTCTGAACAACAACGAGAGAGAAGGAAACAGAACCACTGACAGAAGAGCGAAACAACAGGAAGAGCATATTCAAGCTAAAGGGCAGAATATCATCATCACAAACCAACAAGTGCACAACGAGGTTAGACAGATTACAAGAACTCCTACATGTGCAAAGTCTTCTGGCAAGTGTGGGTTTTACTTTCAAACCATCATTGTTTTTAGTTATTTTACAACTAGATCCCAGTTTTGCATTAGAGTCAGACAGTTAAAAAAATACTGCAACCTTGCTCAAACTTTAGATTGATTATCAGATGCCCTTGAATGTCTAATGCTTAAGATTTTATACAGATATATTACAGTTCTATTTATTTGAAGCTATAGCCTATGCAGGGAAAATAATACACCAGTCTAGAACAATTAAATTGATTTGCACCAATAAAAGTACCCGCTTAGAAGTGAATAGGTTCTCTAAAGAGGCCAAACAAGAGGCTGAATGAGCCGACCTCATGTGGGCTGGTGTCAGCCAGATAGTGAACAATAATCCTCAGCAGACCTTAGCAGACTCTGCTGACTGACAAAACTAAACCTGAACTTAATTTACTACAGCATGAAACTTTTCAAAAGTACCATAGATTCACAAACTATCTAGTTATTATTTGATTATGGCTTGTTTTATTCAAATGCTTCTTTAGCTATGATTATCTAAAGAATGATTACTACTACTATACTATGAACAAAAACAGACTTGAGTGTTTGACAAAAGACTGGAGTCTGGGCCAGTTTGTTTTGAAAAGAACACTTTCGTAAGGAGCCATCTTACATCTGTTTGACATTTACCTATGTGTTAAGAAAAGGATACTATACTTTGGTTTCATTAAAATGGGTTGTAGTGGGATTTCTTAATGTCCTACCCGTTACCTGATCTTGCAGTACTTATGACTGTTTTTTGTCTGAAGACCAGCCCACAAACCAATTTTTGGTCTCTTCTTAGACTCAACTTTATATTTACTATACCTTTTGTGGTCTTGGCTATACGCTCAGCTCTCTTACCACTTGATCTCAACAAGAAGTCTCTTGGAATTAGAGACGAAATGTCTTCACCGTGAAATCTGAGTTCAGATGCTTTGGCTTTAACCTTTTTCTCTGGGATATTGATTTGGGATTTTAAATTATCTGATTATTTCATTCCGTTCAATTTTACTGATAAGATTAAATAACTGCACAATGCCTCCTCAGAAAAGCTCTAGCAACACCACATGAAGTTGGATTTAATCTGGACTTAGAACTTTATAGTTTGGTTCTCTTTGTGTGGCCTTGACAACAACACAGCTCTTCCTCACTCGCGAACAAGACCCCAAAATACTAGAGGCAGGAACTCTCCAACAACCTGAAGGGGGCAAGTCACCCTTTTCCGATTGAGAACCATGGTCTCATACTTGGAGGTGCTGATCCTCATCCCAGCTGTTTTACAAACCGTCCCAGTGCACACTGGAGGTCCTGGCTTGATGGAGCCAACAGGACAACATCATCTGCAAAGAGTACAGAAGAGATCCTGTGGTCCCCAAACCAGACTACCTCCGGCCCCTGGCTGCGCCTAGAAATCCTGTCCATAAAGATAATAAACAGGACCGGTGACAAAGGGCAGCCCTGCCGGAGTCCAACATTCACCGGGAACAGGTCTGACTTACTGCCGGCAATGCGAACCAAGCTCCTGCTCCGGTCGTAGAGGGACCGGACAGCCCTTAGCAAAGGGCCCCGGACCCCATACTCCCAGAGTAGATTCTCATAAATGATGATAGCATTAGGTAATAGATAATACACAAAGCCTGTTGAAGCACCTTCCCCATTCAATGTGCAGATAAATGTTGTATACTATACAAGTCAGATGAAAAATAAAGCATCAGGCCAAGTGGTGCAGGACATTTAACTCAGCATAACATACACATCAAAAATATACAAGAATAAAGAGCCTACACACATTTCTATTAGCTTGATGAACATATGACATAAGCACTCACTCATGATGCACCCACAACTGTGTGCTCATGTTTAACCACAACACTGCATATGTCAGATCCCATGTTATTGGATCAAACAGCATGCCCACAGCATTTTGTGGACTGAGGTCAAGTGGTCACATATAACATGTATGTTCTCACAGCGAAGTCTGGGCAAGAGTCTCTACATTCAGAGGTTAAACGCTGACTGTAATGAGATGAATAGTTGTGTCAGTGAGCTTGTGAACCAGAAGGAGACTCGAGCAGAATAGTGCAGGCCAAGACACCACACCTCCATGAGTTTATCGTTTTCCATTCTTTTTATTTTCATTTATTTATATGACTCAGGGCCGATATAACGTAGGGCCCAGAGGATACAAAATTCAGACCAAACAGTGCAAGACATGATCAGCCTACAGCAACACAGTACAAGGCTCTCAAACATTAACAGTACTGTTTTTGGTACCTTTTGCCACACTACAGTTCATTCCACGCTTAATTAAAAGGCTACTTTCAGATTTATGCAATTTCAATTTAAAACAGCCATATAGATTGGAAATGTCATTTATACCATCAAAATCAGTGTTAAGGAGATTATGCTACAGCCCCACTGTGGGGCAATTGTGTGCAATTTTGGCCATCACCAATAATCAATTACTTGTACACAAGTTGTTGCTTAAAATTGGAGATTGTGGGCTGCACAGTGTCACAAGAACAAAGAAGCTCAATCTCACAGCCAAAGATTCTTCAAGACAAATATTGAATCAGTCAATTTAGGAAAATCAAAAAGAATCCTGCTAGAACCGTATTAAGTATAGTGATTAGATATGTGGCTGTGTAAACAAACCTATGCAAACCCAGATGATCTTAAATTATTTATTGATCGCCACTCTGGTTGACTCACTGATGCTGGCGGTTGTTAAACAGAGTGCAATTGTAGCCTACAATGCACTCAACATCTCTAAAAGTTACAGTGAAGACGTCAAGATGCAGGGGTTAGTTAGTCACACATGTGTTAACCTTATATTGTGTTATTGTGTTACAAGAGCAAGTGAAGTACATGATTAATGGAATTATCTTTTTGGTTTTGTGTTTACAAGCCATTATTTAAAAAAAATAATTTAATGTGTCTGGATGAAGCCTAAAACAGTATAGCTACTCATCGATTAAACATCAACACAAGGCTTACAAATTCAATGTTTTCTGTCCAGCATTAAAAATTATTCAAGTTCCATATCAAAGCTCGTGTTGTTTGCTCTATAAATTACAAATGGCAATGTTATACTTTTTATTTTAGTACCAGGGAAACGGTTTAAATTCAATTCTCTCTCACTCGACTGCTTTGGACCGAGGAGCAGAGCAAAGACTGTTTCCCCTCGGGGCAACAGAAAGAGGAGCTTTTTTGCCGGGATCGGGCACCTCCTGTCTGAGGTTACATTTCCGAGAGGGGAGCATATGGCTGTGTATCTCTGCCTCCTCTAGACCCAGATGAGGAACGAGGGAAGACGCAGCTCATGGAGCATCTGACGGACAGCCACGAACATGCGGCGGTCACCTCCGAGCCAGGGTTAACTCCAGATGCAGGTTGGAGTTCGACACAGAAGAGCAAAAATCATCCATCACGTCAGCCTTTATACAGATGTCACATTCGAATAGAGCAAAAACAGTATGCTCCGATTTTAAAATGGTAAAACCCCTGTGAACAGCTCCATGTCATTTGGTTTGACAAATTACTGAGGTTTCAATTCAGTAATCAAAGATCAATGAGAATTTAACACTCAACTGATAAAATTAACTAAATGTTTCAAACCAAACTTTAATCTTAGTATTAAGGTGGTTTTGTCCTAACACAGTCTAAATATAAATCCATAAATCTTAGTCATGACCTGAGTCTGACCTGCAATCATAGAGCTTCTGACACTTAAGAAAAGAGAAATTAAGAAAATGGTCCTATTCTAGTTTGGATAGAAAGTACAAAGTCCATTTGGAACAGGCATTTGTTATACATTTATAAGGTCGTTTACGTTATTCATTAGATGTCAATTCTTGTGATTTTTGTGCTGCATCTCGTCACATTCTTCCTGCTTTTGGTTCAAGATCTTTGCTGCGTGTACGTTTTAAAATGGCAGCATTCACATAGATCCAAGTTAAAGCAATCCCAAAAGACGTTTAAATGCAGTGTCATCCATGGTGCCACAATATTTTTAACAGATTCTCTAATTTGCTATTTTACATAATTACAATTTTAGTTATATTACTCGCTAATAAAACCACAGTCCGGGTTCAGGACAAGGCAACTTGGCACATTCTGTTCCTTTTCATTAAAATCAGTGAGAATTTCTTCTCTTCCATTTTCCACTTATTAAAGAAAAACAAAATTAAAACATGAATACAAATTGTGTTGAGGTGAATTGAAAAATTGGAAAATGGGTGTTTTTTTAAATTGTGTGCACTTTCACTCTTGTCCTAAAACCTGCACCGCATTTATTTTTAATTCATACAAAAAGGTTCATGTGAGTTTAGACAAAAAACAAGAAAGACCAGTGTGCCAGAAAAGATGGATGTAGTCATGGCAAAAAAAATACAATACAATGAACACAAATAGAAAGAAGAGTGTGAAAGAATTTGAAGAATAAAAAAGAAAACACATTTAAACCACAGATGGTGTTGACAACTACCTTAATTTGACAGGCTCAAAGAAACGAAGAGAAGAGAACAGAACAAGGTTGGGAGGAAGAGGCCTTAGGATGAAATAAAAAGAACAAAAGCAAAGAAAGACAGTATAACTATTAAGAGAGGGGTGTTAGTTCAACATAAGGTCACATCATCACAGACGAGTAAAAATGTATAGTATTTGGTTACAGTTTATTCTAGATATAGTTTTTTCACAACTAAAAGGGTATTATTTCTTATATTCTTATATATTAGAGGAATGTTGAATAACTATGAAAGAATTGTGTTGATACTTAAAAATGCAACCTTTTCTGCACATTCACGGTTTCCCCACAAACTCATTGCGGTCTCCATGGTGCAACCCCTCACCTGCTGACACAGGCCTCCGAAAACAAGACGATTTTGAGCAGAGGTCAAGACTAAGCACAATTTAGTCTCCTTTTAAATACCTGAGACAGTTGCTGAAGTTTAAGAAAAAATGACTGACAATATGTTTTAAAAATAAGCTCCACTGCAGAGGTTATGAATGGGGTAATTAAAACTTCTAATAGACCAATGTTTACCTTGTTTGTGGCATTGAGATAATGGTTTATACATTAAAAAAACGGTTAAAAGTAAGGAAATGGAGTACAATGGTACTGAAGCTTAAATGGTGGTTAAGTAACTAATTGTTTATAAGTAGCTGAAACAGGACATTAAGCTTAGGTAATACATTTAAAAAACACGGGAAGTAACCAGCTGCTTGCCAAATAGTGAGCCAACACATAATCTTACCAGCTGTCACCCATAAAGGTCAAAAGGTCAAACTATTTCTTTATTTTAAGCGTGGGTTAACCATCTTGCAAGCACCTGGGTAACATTTCCCTTTCTAACACATTATAGCAATTAATCAGTGTTTTATAACCTAACTTGTAAAACCATGCATGAGATTACATTATTCTAAAGAGCTACCTACAAAAGTAACATACCATTGTTGGGTTGTAGAGCACAGAGGCGGTTTTAGTGCTACCACTGACAATCCTCTGACCCCTTCATTTACCAAGCTATTGTATTCCAGTACGTTTTCCATTGACGAGAAAAACCCAGCGCTAATACCAAGTGGAGTTGTGTGATAATCTCAGGGAAATGGTTACTACTCCAAGGGCTCCACTCACTGGGGGATTGAGAGGAGGGATGACAGGGATGGTAAATGAAAAGTAAAGACTGAAGGATTTAAAAGGGTCGGTTTTACACCTATACAGAAGAATAAGGGAGCAAATCAATACTTTATATGTGAGGGAAAAAGAACTAAATAAAATCTTAATGAACACTTATTCCCCTACAAATAGAAACATCTGTGACAGACTTTGACCAATTGTTTTTCTCATAAAAGATGGAATCAATGTGAAAAAGAAAGTAATGCCATTTGTAGCTGAAAGTATAACCAATCACTACAATCTTAAGCAGTTGACCATTTCTTCTGCAAAACTATTTCAGACATTTGGAGAAACATTCCATGCAGACTTTTCATTTGAAAAACTGTCAATCTGAACAGACTTCAGACCTCAATGGTGACTGAGAAACATATCGTGGATGGGAGATGATGACAAACAATGCTTAGAGAGGACAGAGCATCAACCACTTAATTTCTTTTTAGCCTGGATATTTCCCTCTTGACCAATCTGTGAGTTGCTGATCCAGACCGACCTTGCTTTACAGCTGGTTACTTGGCTCATTTGGTGACATCAAGACTAATTTTGATCTCATGTCTAATGTACATTAAAATCAGTTTCAGTCAATTGAAATTAACTCTCAATCACATCATATGGCAGCACCTTTCTTTAGTCCCATTTTATTCAGATAAAGCACTGAAGGATCTTTGTCGATGTGCAGGTCAAGAATTGAAAAAGTCATCTGTAAATTCCCGGTGACCCACGTGAGGCTATACAGTCACATGATGTTATGCTGGTCCCTGCGCCGGATCCTTAATAGCCTAATCTTATCGCAAAAACACAACAAATCTGAGTGATTGAACCCTCTGGCGGTCATCCTGGATTCATAGAATCATAATTGCATACATAACTTTTGATCCATTTGATCCCTTCTAACCGGTGCATTGGATAACATACTGGAACCAACAGGGTCACGATGAATCCTTCTAATATACCTACAAAAAATATATATAAGAAACACACCAATCTAATGCTGTAGAAAGGTGATGTCTCAGAATTGTGTGGGACACTGCCCCTTCTGTAGAACCTGGCCGCTGCACAGACCACATCCAGAGGAACTCCGCTCAAAGCTGCCGAGGAGGTTGAGAAGAGCCGGTTAAAGTGATACCTAAGACCAGCCGGCAGTGGTTGACCCTCTGGAGGTATGAGCCTGTTTTATTGTTTCCACCACCCAAAGGACAAGCTGTTTAGAAAGAGCCTGACCCTTGATTGGACCGGACTCAGTCTGAGTGTCTCAAAAGGCCTGGTCGTAGGTGGGACAATTGTTTGGATGGGGGCCAGAGCAACTACGACACAGCTGGTAAACAAACTGGACGATAGAGACTGATCAAACAGAAGAACTGGTAGTGGCGTCCTTGGAATGCAAAACTGAGAAATTGCTGGTGATGGGAGGCAACAGTCACATTGAAATTAATCTAGCATTGTTCTTGAGTGCATTAAAGAGGCACGTTTTTCATCCAGTCCAAACTTTAAGTGTGTTGTGGTTTTAAGTAATGTGTAGTCCTCCTCTTGATGTGACAATAAAGGGTTTGATTACAACGCGAGTCAAGATCTCTAAAGCAAGGATTCAAGAAGGATTACAAACACGCAATATCAAAAATTTGGTGATGACAATCAATGTAACCTAAAATGTTTGAAGTAAAATTGGAATTAAATTGTAAGATGTAAAGAAATAAAACACTGGACTAACTTCAAATGGTCACTTAGTGCCTCTTAAGGCAAGGAGTGAATGTTACAAAGAATAAAGTCAATTATCAATAGACTTTTCTATAGTTTCTAATGTATAGTCAGTCACATTTTCTCACATACGCTCATTTAGGATTATAAGACACTGTTAAAGACAAAAAGAACAACCATTGTCCAAGTTAAAGAAAACAAAAACCATTCCATCAAGTCACCAGTCCTCCAAAATATTTCTGAATTTTACCATTTTATTCATTAGTATTGTGAACTTATATCAATTCAAACAATTAGCCTATGACATTTTGTTTATTCTTCTTTTGTTCCAAGAACCCATGGGGATGTGTGTAGGGTATGTGTGTTCAATACAAACACTCACCAGCAGCGACATCTCCAACATCTCAGTAATCCAACCATTGGTCCTGGTCCAACCAAATAATCCACCAAATCCATGTCAATCTCATTTAATAGGATTAATATCACAGAGGCATTGTTGTGTTTTTTTGCAAATAGCCACATAGCTTTAAGTTTTGTTTCTTGTGTATGTAAATTATTGTGGACAATACACTATTTTACTGCAGTGGGCATTAACAGCAGCTACTAAGAACAGAAGACTTCCTATGCAATTTGCAATCTCCATTTCAACCAAGGACTTGAAAGTCTAGTGAGGAGTTGAAAGAACAATCCAGCACTGAGGTTAAAGGTGAGGCTTATATAGTGGCTGGTTAATGAGAGGCAGCTGGGTGTGAAGGTGTAAGTAATCAGTTGATTAGGACGAGTGGCAGGGGCGAAGGGTGGATGCAAGGGGCAGGCCACATCTCATTTTAGAAGTTCAGGTTACAAATCTCTCTTTTTTTCCTCCTCTCACTTTTTAAGGCATGTGATCAGCAACGGTAACCCTGCAGCGCCATGCCTATAAATAAATTTGGTAAAAATATATCTCCTGCATTTATGAATTGTTAAAGATGTTCAACTATTTACTATAACCTTTTATATATTTCATTATATTTATACCACACTTATGTTCCTGACAAAATATGTGTCCTTTCAATGTTTAATTGTGACCTTTCAATGAACACAGAATAAAAGCACAGCGGGACGAGCTAAAAGAAGCACATTTACATACCAGAATAATAATTCCTTGAATGTGTATATTCCCAGTGTAATAAATAAATCAACAGTGGGACAAAGGGAAAAGGACATCACTGCAGTCAGGCTTGGTCTATGTTCATTGTGGTCATGTGGACGGCCCGTGTCCTGGGTCTGCGTCTTAATGTGTGTGTGGCTGCAAAGGGACACAATATGGCACCATTAAGCCACTTCTAATAACATCACATGGAGCACAGCGCCTCCAAGACCACAGTCCCGGGCAGCACTGGGTTTCATTGTGGATTCATAAGGATACGTGTTAACTTCTGCAGGTGAACTTTTACATCTTCTACCATTACTGTAGAAATGTGCAATTAGAAGATATTACAACCTCACATTTTTCTTATTATGCCAGCCGTGGCAGACTTTTTGCTAAAAACAAATGAATAAATAAACTGGTTGGGTACATATAAGTTCCTGTTCCGGATAAACCTAACATGTGAGTCCAGGGTGGTTTAAAAAAGAGCTTTCAACCCAGTCAGCATCAAGAAATCATACATTGTTACACTATACATTGTATTTTGTTAAAAACCCATACCAAATGACTTTTTATTACAACAGGTGTGTCTCATGTACAGAGCATTTTACTGACCATGCCGTTGAAAAGTGTGTTGTTACTTCAGCAGCTTATTTTACAGATTTCATAGATTAAATAAACATAACCATAAAGCCATTAGAGATGTATTACTATTAGAATTACTACAATCACAAATTAAAATGCACTGTTTAACACATTTAATTCTAGCATGTATAACGAGTTATAAAACCACAAAATATAATTTCTCCTCTTTTATTTCTTCTGCCACTTTCTGCATTTGGCCCAAACTTAATTTTCTAAACAAACACTGAAAACAAACCAGACCTTGGTCCAGTTTGATCCAGACCAAGATTTTTGTTTGCACCAAAGACCAGATGTTTGGTCTGAAACAAACACAGTCTGTTGAACTTTTAGCATCTGACAGTTTAACTCTGACCAAATGAGAAAGTTCGAAAGTCAAACAGTGCACCAAAGAATAATATTCAAACCTCCTAAAAGGAAAAGCACGGAAAGAGAAATCTTGAAAATGGCAAAAATGGAATATACGTACATCCAATTGTTTTGGGGTTTAGAAAAAGTCCTTTTGGGTCAGTGCTACTGGCTTATGTTTATTATTTCAATATAGAAACAGTCCAGAGAGCTCCTTCTACAATCTGTAGTTTGTTTCCATCCCCAATGGAAATCAACATTGTAATGGATAAAAATATTGTATGATAATGAAAAATTTCAGACCAAGTCCAAGACACTGCATTTTTGTTCCAGACTGCTTTCCAAGACTGTCTTTTAGGTCTGCACCAGATCAGTGCAGCTTAAGGGCAGTGTGTAATAGAAGTTAATGAGGGTTAGGAAGAGCCAACTCAAATATTCAATTTCTCATTAAAATGTCTGTTTTGGTTTCCGGAGGGTACGAACGATGTCACAGACTCCGACAGTATGAAATCAGGTCTGGGCTGAAAAAAGGCAGGCGAATGAATTTATTCTGATCCCAGCAACAAGTCCACGTCTTATGATCATGAAGTCATTATAGATAAGTCAAATGTTTACTTCACAAATTAGAGAGACATTTTGAGACGGCGATAAAATGCAAAGCAGTGTAATGTGGAACTCTAAGTGGTTGAGGTGAAACTGTTTCTTATTTCAAAACATGCAACCCCTGACCATACTTTATTTCTCTAGTCATCGTCTGAACCTAACAGTGAGGAATGTTCTTCATGACTAAACATAAGCATGTTGGGGGTCAAATAAAAGCAGGAAGCAAGTTCATTAGCATATAGGTTTAAAGGACAATTCGAGGTTTGACTGAACATGTCTAATCTGTGCATTAACACTGGGGTTTCTGGTAAAGGTGGTATGTCAGGCATTGACAAAGATACTATCCACATAAGATGAAGAGTGTGGTATACACAATTGGATTGAGAACTTGTAGGTCCAGCAAATTATTTCCGACAGTGTGTTTGGAATCAACTTAACTTTTTAATTGTTTTACATTTTTACTTATAATGGACACTGAAGGTTGTTTTATTGAGTTAGTTTTAAAGTTATTGCCCATTCAAATAACCAAAAAATAACTTTTGTTCTCTACTACGTTAATCCTCTCACAGATTGCACTCTTGAGGAACTGAACAAGAATAATTCCAGGAACACAGTGTATAGTAAAACATTATCAACATAAACACATGGGCTGTGATCGGTCGCAGGATTGAGACTTCACAAACCATGACGTCCCCATATGGAAACGCCATATGTCCTCATCAATTCAACCTAATAATTCATAAAACATAGCCGTGCAACCGTTCTAAAAACGTGCACACGCTGCCGCACAAGTCAATTCAGTGCCAGCACCCACGTCACATGAACCCGGCTACACACAGTTTAGTTGGTGTAATGACCCATTTGGCATTGAGCAGCATCTGTTTAGCAAATGAAGACGTGTAGCACACAACTATGGCTTGTCCTTTTCACTCAATGTGCAGCCATTCCCCCCAATTTCTCCTGTCAATGTACACAAGCACAAAAACTGTCTTTAGAAGGCCATTTAGGAAAAAAAAAAGCACCCCTGCTGCAACTTCTCAAAAACAACATTTAAATGTGTGCAAGAAAGTCTCGAAGACAGACAACAATTTTTTTCACCAACAACAAAAAACAGACATCATTCCAAATTATCTTTTCAGTCATGTCGCTTTTTATATTTTCCTTCCTTCTACATGTTATTTTCGACGGGGGATGACAGCCTGCACTCTCTCCAGCGCTGTCATTATCCACTAGGAAGCAGTCAGAGGAGAACGATGGCAGCCTCCCGCAGTGAGAAAGGCGAAACGGAGACGCTTCTTCCATCATTACGTGAAGTACAAACAACGGTGGAAAATGTAAATGTCCGGAGAAGTCAAGCAGAGGAAGACCTCATTTAAAGAGTAAAGAATGCATGTGACACATCTCTACAGGTTTTTTAACACAACATAAACCTGCAGAGAAGGGAATCTTTCAGCTGAAATAGACAGCAACAGTAATTATCTTCTCATTCTTGCCATTATATTCTGTTTGCTCTGCCTCTTTTTAATGTTGCTGTGAGTTTTAATGGCCCATTAAAATTAGAAGATATTATTTCACCTGGGACAACAACAACAATTAAATTCCTTTGGTTGGCTATGTGGCATCATAGAAACTAACATAACAATAGAGTTGTTTTCTTTCTTTGGACTTGTCTATATAGTAGAGACTAAAAAACACTGATCTATCATTGGAATGAACTGCCGCTGTAATATTGGGCTATACAAACAAACTGGAGTTAAATTGGCCGTTGCTTAAAGGAGCAGTGTGTAACTTTTTAAGAACAAATAATTTTTAATAATAATATTTTTTTTTATTTGCCCATATTTGTGCTGACCCTAATGTGACCTTAAGCTATGTCACTACTCATTTGCAAATGAACTTTCATTGCTCCTCGTCATAGATGGGTTTTGTAAATCTATGACTAACGGATACCTCCACAAGCACTAAAGACACCCCATATTTTACATTACTGAAGCATCTTTATGTAGGTTTAGAAAGTTAGGGCTGGGAACTGTCTTCAAAAAGAACCGAGGGAGGTTGTAAAAAAATGACATTTTGTCTAATTGATTTTAAGATAACGGTACAAGGCAAACATCAGCGCTCATGAACCAAATTAGAAAATACCAGTTAAATTATGCTTAAAAAGAAAGACCTAACTGTTTTGAGTTTGTGTACTTCAGTATGTACAGAGATGTCAAAGGTTACTGGGCTAATAAATACACCTTACTTTGCAGCTGTACAGCATGAACACTTCTGACCCCATGGACTGTGACCACATGATCAAAACAAGATGAAGCATATGTTTAAAACAAAGGATTGTGGTTTACTGCAGCTTTTCTTTGTCCGACCTTTGGACCCACATCTGCAATACTGAGCTATGTCCAGAATCAGAAAATACAGTGTTAAAGTGATAGAGATTTTAATTCTTCCCTTTTATCTTCCTTGCTCCAGATGTCTCTTCTTTTCACTTGTACATAGTTCTCTTGTTGTAAATCAACGCTGCAGCAGAAACATTTATGATAATAAATAATAAACGCTACTCTCCCACTTACCATTACTTATTGACAGCTTACATGTCGTTGTAGAGCAAATTAAATGGATAAAGAGGGACTAGCAGCTTGTTGTTACTGTGATGTTAAGTAACTTTTACACTCCTGACCATGAGCTGTCATTAGGATTAGGTTATGACAAGATACGTAGTTATGTTGGAGGGTAATAAACAATGAATGTGACATAATGAATGTGTTCCAATTCAACTACAATGGCACCTAATAAATGAAACAGGAAGTAAAATGCCCGTGAGTAAAAACTGCTTTACACAACTTTACACAAACTGTCAGCACTGGTGAACCTTCAAAAGTCAATTCTTGTAGATTTTTTGATGTTCTAATTAATGACACGGGCGGCAGTGGCTCAGTGGTAGAGCGGTCGTCTTTCAACCGGAAGGTTGTGGGTTCGATTCCCGCTCTCCCCACAGTTCATACTGTTGTTGTGTCCTTCGGCAAGACACTTAACCCGCCTTGCCTCGTATGAATGTGTAAGAATGTTCAGTGAATGTATGTGGTGATGGTCGGAGAGGCCGTAGGCGCAAAATGGCTGCCACGTCTCTGTCAGTCTGCCCCAGGGCAGCTGTGGCTACAGTTGTAGCTTATCACCATCAGTGTGACTGTGTATGAATGAATAATGGACGACCTGTACGCGCTTTGAGTCCCTTGGTCCCTCGGGAGAAAAGTGCAATATAAATCCAATCCATTATTATTATTATTATTTTTTTTTTTTTTTACTAAACAAGAGATTTATATAATCAGTCTCCCTTGAACACAAATTTTATAAAATCATGCATATTACGCACTTAATTAAGCTCTATTGCTTATTTATGTGACCTTACAAATGAGCAGTATTTGAAATTTGGTCTCTATAAATTTGAACAATCGAAGCAATGCAAAGAAACCTCAGAAGGTGCACTTATTGGGTCCTCATTGCTCTTCCGAGAACAGATTAATGAGATGTGTCTCCTCAGCGAGAGCTTCATGATCGCTTTCTAAATATCCTGAAGCAAAAAGCAAAGTCATGCTACTGTGCCACACTAAGTGAGTCCCTGCCCCAGGACCAGATCGTTTTTGGCAGTATGGAAACAAAGGTCAGAGAAAGGCCAGAACAGGGAAACAGAGCTCATGCTAGAGTTTACACTTTAACTCGAATTGTCACAAAAACAGGTGATAATGTACAAAAACATGCTTGAATCCTTCAAAACTTTTTACATTGCATTTACAGAGGGGAGGGGGTTGGGGGGGCAGTAGCTCGTTGGGTGGAGCGGTCGTCCATCAACCTGGAAGGTAGGCGGTTCGATTCTCACTCTCCCCCCAGTTCATACTGTCGTTGTGTCCTTGAGCAAGACACTTAAACCCACCTCTTTGGTGACATGCTATTGTACCTTCTTACTCAACATTTACCCCCAAAAATATCTTAAACTGCCAGAGTTACATCTCTGTCGGTAGAGTCCTGGGGAGTCATGAGAGTTGACTTGAGTTAGTTTAGTTAGTTTAGTTTTTGTTCGTTTTTTTTTTTTTTTTTTCTAATATAAAACATAATATGATTCAACAAAACAATACAAAAAAATGAAAAAAAAAGTGAAAAGGACACGCTGCTTTGTTCAAACATTATTAATGTCTTTAATCGGAAAATACAGTGCCAAACATAACAGAAGACAATTCTTAGAAAGCAGTGTCCAATAATGGTGCCTTTGAGTAACACTGAAGCCTGGTCCAACAACATAAAAAATAACATTGACCAAACTTTGTTAAATTAATCCTGGAGTTTGCTGGTCTTCTAAAGCTTCAGCTTTTCACCAGCTGTGACTTTTTATTACCATATCTAATGTTTCCACCAGCACTGATGATGTATTTCTGCTCCTGTGACATTTTATATCCAGCGTTATTGTGCATCAGCAGGTGGTGATAAGGCTTTGATGATGACATTTGCAACATTTCCCATTAGCCCAAAATGTGCCTCTAATGTCTGTGACACACCGACGTTTGCTACACTGTTGTCTCCAGACAAGCACAACACTACAAGCATTATGATCATGTTTGTTTTCCAAGCCATTTTTACACTTATTTTTATTAAATTTGTTATAACCATTTGCAGTGTTCCTTGAATTCACAAAAATAATGTGTTAAGCCCAAAATCAAATTCAAAATGAACTGATACAATACAAGAATGCAAAAACATGCACATAATATTTAACAGAAATGTGATTCATAAATATTCCTCTAAAATGTTTATATCTATTTTGTTATGTTTTTGCCAATGTCACAAAAATCGTTTTCTCTGTCAGCATGTAATGTTTGCAGTAGTCTTAACTTTATCCCACAATTAAAGGTAGTAATAAAGCCATCACAGAGGCCAGAAGAACAAGATTATAATTGATTTTTTTTCTTGTGCAGTGAAATGTCACTCTAGACGGCAGCGTAGACGTGTATACATATGACTATCACTGTTAGCCTATTTCAAAATAATGAATCTAACCTATCACTGATGATATGTGAGGAGTTATATGTTCTTTTCAATGCTTTGAAAACATAATCAAAGCTCACACCCCTTACAAACATAAAAGGGAAAGTACAAACGGGGCACCAGCCTTTACACTGTTTAAGGAAACTGGCATATTTTAACATAAACATGATAAACAAAACCATGACTGAATGATTGAATGAAGAAAAACTTAGGAACATAATATAATACAGTGGTCTATCAGTAAAGATTTTTGTCAATGTCCAAGAGTAGTCTGTTAAACCTCGTCAGTAAAATGTAATGTGCCTGTAAAATGAGATGGGAAATTTTACATTTATTATACTAGTCTTTTTCTCTGTGGATATTATACATATTCACTTTTCTACTCTAATACTGTTTCAGTACAGTATATCTTGTAGCCCTAGAACAAATAGTTTGACTTTCAGAAAAGAAACCTTGCCCTCGATCGCTCAATGGCTCAATATACCAGACTCGTACTCCTCTAACCGGACTGTCCAATATACACTGCTTTCATGTTTTGGACAAGAGTAAAGTCTATAAAGCAATGTAAAACCCATTCTGTTATCCATTTTCTAAAGATGGCCTCTCTTCAGAAGGGAACAGTGCCAAGTCATTTCACACTGCAGACTCTGAAAAATAAACACTGTGACAAGAAAATAGAGCAACTGTTGCATTTCTGGGGCCAAGTCCCCGAGCATGAGCAGAGCAGATGAGCTTTAGGACACAGGCTGACATTGTGTTTCATTTCAATAACAATGCCTCTGAAGTCTACCGCCTTAACAAAATCCCCTGTGAGCAGCAGAGTCAGATATTACTATGCTGCTTCTTTCATAGGAATCAATTTGACTTTTTCTCTTATCCAGAGATACAAAACCCAGAGGCCAGGCTAAAGCCAAAAAACTTCTCAATCCCCATGCACAGAGCAAGACTTTTCAGTTTCCTTGAACGTTAGGCAGTCTAAAACCACAGCTGTGCACATTGAGCCCATCTTTCCTAAATGCTGTGTCATTTCCAGACGTTAAACTTTGATGTAAATACAGCTTGGCTTCCTGTGACCAAGTTACTGTATGTAAACTAATAACTAATAAACCACAGGACGTCAAATAAGAAAAGAAAAAGAAGCAGCGGTAGCCACTTATTGGTGACAAAAAAATAGATTATAATACACTGGGGTCAAAGAGAAAGGACTATGCACAGTAAAGGGACGTGGTGTTGTAAAAAAGAAGTTTACATTTGTAGCCTGCTTCTTTTAGTTTGTACTAAAACCAAAAACAATCCCTCCTGCATTTTCAGCTCAGGACCAAATGTCACAACGGAGACACATTAGTTGGCACCGTCAGAGGAGAGTCTGATTGGACTAAAGTGAACTTTGGAAAGGAACTAAAATAATTCAGCTTGTTTTATTAAACTGAAAACTCATGTCACAAAATGTGACTGCATCAAACACAAATCATTCATTTATGTCATTAATGTTCCACACTTTAACTCATGTTTTATTTGAACAGACATTCTTCTACACTCTTCTACTTTAGAGACTAGAGTTCAAGGGAATTTGGACCAAGACCCTCTTTTCATGGGGTCTTGGCGAAGGTTTGCAGTCACAGCTTTCCAAAAGAACTACACTAACTTCAGAGTTTGTTGTAACCACAAGCTGTGAACACAAGCTAAAGTTCAAAGAACAAGAATAAACCAAAAACAATATTTCTTTCTTGTTTATTGCAGCAGTAGGCGATACATCTACACCTTAAGCCTCTCATCTTGTTTCAAACCAAGTGTCCTTCTGTTACTGGAAATGCATCTGCACTATAAAGATGTATTTAAAGGCTTTCCCTGATGTTGTGGTGGAAATTTGTTAAACCATCATCGTAAAGAGGACAAAGTGTAGACTACCTATCCATGAGTACCCCATTCAACTCTACCTTCAACAAATCCAAACAGTGTTTCACACACAAACCATTGATCATTCATTTTCCTCCAGTATTCCCAATGAATCCATCTGCTCTACTGAGACTCCGCTGCTTCTGTGAGACCTCTAAGAAATAATACGCAGGCAATAATATTTCAGACTTACGGCAAAGGAGGAGATATGTTTATCCCACAGCAGCAGCACTCAAACACACACATGCACACACACATGAAAGTGTTTAACATGCAAACACACCTCCCTCAGCCTTTTCTCTCACACAACAAGAGATGCTCACAATGAAATACAGTCAAGTGTAATATTTGTGTAGCCTCCACACAGGGTTTCAGGAGAAGGAACCTATTTAAATGCTAAGTAAGCGGTCTACTCCCTTTTGGGGCCGATGTGATTATAAAGCCGATCTCATAAGCAATGTTTCACAACTGGATTTGCACATGTTGAACTTAATTACAAGCGGCCCGGCCTGTGTGCGGCGTATTCATGGGAGTATATCTATTGAGAGAGGTGGGATTGAAGCTATTACCTCTCCTCTACTGTGGGGCTGTTTGTAAAGCCAGTCTATCAGCAGTTTAGCCAAGATTAATGTTTACATAAACAGGTTTGGGCTCCGTTGCCAGATTTGCTTTCAAAACCGGCTCCAGCTTTTTTCCTGCTCCCTCGTTTCCTGCTTTTGTGTTGAATATGGGAGCCGTGCGTTAGCCCCCTCTCTCCACTTTCTGCTGATTACAATACATTTCAGTGAGTCGACGAAATTAAGGGTAAACAGCACTGAATAAACAGTTTCCATCACAGGGTTATCCCTTCTCAGCAGAGCATCAGGTTTACCATGAATAAGCTGCTGCCTGATTGGTTTTAATACTTAATAGGACTAAGTTTCTGTTCAAGTTTTATAAAGACTTAAACAGAATATATATATATCTTTTTTTCTGTTTTTCAACTTTTAAAATCAGGTACAGTAACTTTTAAATGGAGAAGTCTCTCTTACCGGCATACATAGTATTTTATAGATGTATCCATTAAAATAAAAAAAACGTATTGAATAAACATGTATAAAATTTTGATTGATATAAAAAAGCACTGCATACCTTTTAGCCAAAAAGTATATATTTTCAAATAAATTTTGATGGATCTTTGATATGAGTTCAGCACAATTATGTTATCTGTCATGCCCTCAGCTGGACAGAAACCTCCTGTCACTTTCCTGTCCCGGAGCGAGGACATATTGTAAGAGATTACATGAGCAAAGCTCTACCACACGACACATATAGTAATAAAAAGAAGTCCGATACACCGGACCCTAGCAGAGTTGTGTTTGTAAAAATCAAGCCTTTCTCATTGAACCTCCTAAACTGTCCTTGAGTAACGGCGCCGCCATACGGCAAATACAGCAATATACCGCCACTTGAGGGCAGACTCCAAAAGCAGAAATATAAGGAGAAACCCAAAGGCGACTTTACGTTTAAAAATCATGTGTACAGCCTGGAACTAAAGATGGCTCCGGTCTCTAGAGCTAAGTTTTAACTACGTGACTACTCTGAGGGGGCTTTGATTAATATATCTGTTTATGCGATCTGAAAACTATTGTTTTACTATGGAGTAAAAGCGGAAAAGCCCGGATGTAACCAGTATTTTATTGCTCTGTCATAATGACAATATTGGTAAATAGGGGACCAATGGGAGGATTACATCCATGTTTATTTACAATCTATGGTAAAAATAGGCTAAAGTTATCCTACACTTGCAATCGATTGTAATCTACACGTTTGCCCTCATAAGTTACCTACACACCCCACATTTTCTTTTTTGCCGTCCCTGTCCCAGATTCCACTCACACCCAAAGCAGGGACCTCTCCTGCTTTTCTTTTATAAAAAAAATTATCTCTGCCTTGTTAACCATTACATGATTCAATTAACCATTTACTCTGTTGATGCTTTTCTTTTTTGAGCTGTTTTGCTGTGTTAAAAGACATATTTAGTGCTGCAAATACACTTTATCGCCAACTGTTACATTATTCCTGGAACGTCATATGAGCCTTATCCAGCCTTAGTTTGATGGGTTATTTTGATTTGGGATTGTTGTTGAAATTCCTATATCAGACTTTGTTTTTGCCTGTGTCAGACATCGATCTCCATAAACTGTTGACGTACAGTGTGGCCAGAGGAAATCTTCAACTGGCTGAAAACAGAGCAGTTCTATTCAGAGCCACATCTCGGTGTGGACGATGGGCCAACGCTGAGGTGCCGCCCCGCATCATAATGCTCCAGCTGCAGTGAACATAGAGCCGCTCCGCGCATAAATCTGTCAGCAAACTGTGTTTTAGTCCAAACGTGACCAGCTACATCCTGTTTATTCAGCTTCACCTGGCCTCACGCATCAAGTAGACCTTTCCATGTTAATCAGAAACTTAGTTAGTAGTTAATACAGAGACTTGTGTTGTGTATCTTTGTCCAGAGAGTTATTGCTCCAGAATAGACCACAATGCAGTTAACATAAGTCTTAGAAACAATAAATCTTTAATAAAACAAGTCAGAAGCAATTTTGACCAATTCTGTGCCCCCATTAAAAACTTGTTTTCTATTTTTTACATGATGTATTACCTTGAGCTAAATTGATTCATTTTTTCTTTGTTTTAAATTTGTACACAGACATGTATAAATACATACATTAGAATAACTCCCACTATTAAGCATTATTTGAATATCTGTAACTACTTAATTAAGCCTGAATTCATCATTTACAGCGCATTAATTCAACATTAATAATCACCAGTACATTATAAACATTGTTATAAATGTCTTAGTCTAAGCAATAAACTCAAGAATAATTTTACACAAAAAATATATTTTAGTGTCTATAATTTGTTTAATAATTTATTGTTTATTACACATCTATTAATGCCTAACTAAAGTTTTATTGTGTGAGTTATTCTAAAGTGTTACCGTGCATCTTAATGTGTCTGTTATATAACACAGGAAAGCGAGGCAGGCTGAGGCTAAGGCTGTGACTTTGTTATTAAGAGGGTGCTGTTAAAGTTAAAGGGGGCATTAGCTTCTCAGAATATTAATGCAGGTAATGCAATTATGAAGTGTCTTGCATATTAATGCTTTTTCTGTTACTTAAACTTCTGACATCTTCCCTATCCTCAAAACTGGAAATCTGGTGTTGTTCTCATCCAAGTCATTCATTCTGTTGTTTTATGTTATCATATATATTTATTCAAGATTTAATAATTTCCTTCCATTTCAGTGAGAGCAGTAATTTTGAATTTAACTTTGTGCGTTAAATTCAAATTTAGTGGTTAGCACTTCTGCATCACAGCGAGAAGGTTGTGAGTTCAAACCCCAGCCGACTCAAATATTCTTGGCCGACTCCGGTCTTTCTGTGAGGAGTCTGTATGTCCTCCACGTGTTACTGTGGGTTCCCCCCAGGTACTCCAGCTTCCTCCCACCGTCCAAAGACATGCATGTATAGGTTAATCAGCAACTCTAAAGTGTCCCTAGTGAATGAATGTGAGAGTGAATGGTTGTCTGTCACTCTCTGTCTCTATATGTCAGCCCTGCGACTAACTGTACCCCACCTCAGGCCCAAAGCTGCTGGGATAGGCTCCAGCCACCCGCGACCCCTAACGGGACAAAGCGGTAGAAAATGAATGAATGAATGAATAAATACAATTTTTTTAATGTTAAAAGACATTGGTTTAAATTAAAGGCCACTGTTTAAACACATAATAATTTACTCTATGCACTAATCCTAAATGTACTGCCCAAACTCTTTTGAACAAACATAAATTAGAAACTCCATCAGGATCTCTCTGCTTCCTGTAGGAGAGAAATAATTGTCTAGTGATATATATCTGCTATAAAAGATTATGTGCTGCATATAAAAAGAGCGAGATGTTGTGTTATGCAGAAAGCTGGAGGCCGTTACATCAAACGAGCTTGATTTGTGGATAAGTGAATGTTGGCATTGACATGTAAATGGCTACGACTGTGCTGTGCCTGTTGGCTTTAATTGCTCCAGTGTTGATTTAACACCATTTAAACTGGCTGTGACATGTGTAATCCCTGCTGATTTAAATTTACTTGTGTCTGTCTTTGATCACAGCTCTGCCTTGACATGTTTTACTAAAAAAAAAAAAAAGTCATCTTCGGTCCAGGTGATTATCTTTATGTAGACAAACAGGACAGCTCAAATATTAGGAATATGTTTTAAAAAGTAACATGATATGCCTTGTATTTAAATAGAACCAAATAAACCAACCAAGACTGACAGAAGGAATAGTTTTGTCTTGGTTCCCACTGACATTTAGCAGATGTGATATAATTAAAGGAAAGGAACATCACAAGCTTGAATCTGGGTTGATGCTAGAAACTACTTGTTGGAAACTATTAGTGTTTCAGATTTTTTTCAGCTCCAATATATCTAAAAGTCACTTTATATTGTTTCAATGTAATTTCCAAAGCACAGACAAACAACATTATCCATCTAAAAATGAAACTTTAGATTTGTATTCACACTGTTCTAATATGGAGCGATGCACAGTTCTGTCACACTGCACTATACTGATACTATATTCATGAGCCATTTTACTGTTCAGCATTACTCACAGCAACATTACTTGAACACCATCTGAGCTAATGAAGGTTTGGAAGAAATTAAGTCTGAATTAGTTGAAAGCAGTTAATACATCTCTTCATTGACAGTTTGGCTTTAACTCAGCTGCAGATGTTAAAACCATGCAACAAATAAAAATCTAAAAAATAAAGTAAATTATGTTTTTATAAATATAAGTTGGTTGACAATGCTTTACACAGGATTTTGCGGCATAAAAAATTTTTTCCATAAAGGTTTTAAGGTTTTATGTGGATGCCATGACAAACCAAAAGCAAACGTCTGAGTGAACATGTTGTGGTATTGTGTGACACTAAACAAAACAACTTCAAGATAGCACCATGTCCATCTGCATTTCGACATTTTATGGTTCGCCAAACCCATACAAAGACTTGAACATTAAATGAACCACTACAAAAACACTTATTGTTTCGCTCAAACAGAAGCCCTCCCTCTCTGAATTGACTGTATCTGTCTTTTTGTAATGCTATCCATTCCTTTAACATGCGTTGACGTAGAATCAGCAAAGAAATGTGTGGAATCAGTTTTGCAGAGCGCTGATCTTTGCCATATTACGATGGCTGTTTTAGCAGGCCGGGCCCTCACTGTTGCTGCTTTGTACATTCTTGCTCTTTTTGATCAGAATCCATAGGGACTGGTCTGTCAGAAAGTGTTTAGTCAACTAAGGGCCGGCTACACACACGGGTAGATGTGCTCAAGGCTGGAGAGTCACCGTGAGAAGGAGCAGAAAGAGGGGCCCCACGGGCTTTGAGATGCAACATATTTGACTTATTATTATAATACCATCACACATTACACAAGTGGTGTTGTATGAAATACCACTCTGCTACTTGTTCAGTGTCTCAGATTACACATTTTGACTTTAGTTTTATGCCAGTATTTAAAATCTAGCTTTAAATGAAGACAGGCCACAGCATTTTTTGTTATTTATTCATCCTCTAGAACTTATTCAGTTATGGGTGGGACAAGAGCCCATACCAACTGCTTTAGACATGAGGTGGGGTACATCATAGACAATCACCATTTGCAGGTCTAATACAGATTTATTTCTGTGGGAACTTTAGAGTCACCAATCCATTTATATCCATAACATTTATTATTGTCAGGAAGGCAAAATCTGTTGTCGGTCTGGAACTGGACCAGCAGAGAGAAAGATAATGATCAAAATCAGTTCCATCATCAGCAATCAAAATTATAGATGAAATGTGTCAAATAGGAAATTATAATCTGAGAACTTCAGGAAGTCTTTTATGTCGACAGCTTGGGTCAGGCTGTTGGTAAATTCCCCTCTTATTCCCTGTTCAGTGGGAGGAAGCTGTCGAGAGTCCAGAAATCACAGAACAACATGCAGACTCCAAACAGTTGCAAGTGGGAGCAGAGATCAATCTCATAACCTTCTGTGAGTCCGGAAAGCTAGCTACTCCAGCACACTGCTCCACATAATCTATTTATCCAGCATTATGACTGTGTTGAGATACACTGTCTAAAAGTAACCAAGAACATTGCTCATTCTTTGTCACAAATAATCCTTCCCTGCTCAAGCGTTAGCAAAACTGCAACCTGCTAGTTTCTCATTGTGTCAAGACTGAACTTGTAGTGAATGAAGTATTTTTTTATGGCTTCTTCAGTGTTTCATCCATTGGCCTTGGTCTTTGGCTTGATTCAGTCACTCAAGGTTTTGGTCCAGCCTTGATCTTCATATACTGTCTTAATCATAACTTGGTGTCGGTTGGTTTGTTTTTTACTACATATATTCAATTTTAAAGCAGGCAATGAAGGCATTAATAATGTAGAATAAAGAATGTAGTATGAAAATATGGCAGTAAAGAGAAATATTATGACAGAGCTGTAATACTTCTGATATATAATTCCAATGCAGCAGTTTTCTGTAGAGATCAAAGACTAATAGAAAGACATACACGCAGCTTTTTCTACCAAGTGCTGGGTAAACTTATGCAAGATATCTGAGTCAAGTGGGTTTTTCATTGTGTGTTGTTACTTATTTAGCGCTCATTTTTGATTTTTTTTTAATTTATACATTAAGCTTAAACTGTATTGCCATTGACAGTCTATGTATTACCTAACCATATGTACACATATTCTTTCAAATGATTATCACAGAACAGTTCTTCAAACCAATCCTCAGGTGAGATTACTGAAATAGGCCAGTAAGAAATAAAACCCAATGTTACCCTTTATGAGAAGTAAAGATGGCTCGTGCAATATATAATGTAAAATATCATGCCAAATTTACCTAAATCTCTGTAAAAGCACTCGTTGACTCGTTTATAGTGGCTTTTACAGTGTCTTTTCAAATGTCATCTATATCTGTTTTTTTTTCTGGCTTTGTCTAAATACAGATTGAAATGGAGTATGAGAGATTGAAGCCAATTATTACTATGTAAAGCCCTAGTTTTGTGCATTCATTATCACACAAGCCATATTTGCATAATATGTCTGCATAAAAGCTCAAATTGGATTGTCCCTTTGTCATTATTTTTTCCTTTCTGTTTACAAATGGGAGACAGATAGACACAGACCAGATATTAGTGCCACACATTATCACATATTTCAGAATCGGCTTATCGGTTTGATGAACTTCCCTGCACACACCCCGTTCTCAGTCCACTGCCACTAATCCAGCTCCACTGACTTCCACACAGCCCCACATAACACACACCTTCAACACAGCCCCACATAACACACACCTTCAACACAGCCCCACATAACACACACCTTCAACACAGCCCCACATAACACACACCTTCAACACAGCCCCACATAACACACACCTTCAACACAGCCCCACATAACACACACCTTCAACACAGCCCCACATAACACACACCTTCAACACAGCCCCACATAACACACACCTTCAACACAGCCCCACATAACACACACCTTCAACACAGCCCCACATAACACACACCTTCAACACAGCCCCACATAACACACACCTTATACACAGCCCCACATAACACACACCTTCAACACAGCCCCACATAACACACACCTTCAACACAGCCCCACATAACACACACCTTCCACACAGCCCCACATAACACACACCTTCCACACAGCCCCACATAACACACACCTTCCACACAGCCCCACATAACACACACCTTATACACAGCCCCACATAACACACACCTTCCACACAGACCGACATAACACACACCTTCCACACAGCCCCACATAACACACACCTTCAACACAGCCCCACATAACACACACCTTCAACACAGCCCCACATAACACACACCTTCCACACAGCCCCACATAACACACACCTTCTACACAGCCCCACATAACACACACCTTCTACACAGCCCCACATAACACACACCTTCAACACAGCCCCACATAACACACACCTTCAACACAGCCCCACATAACACACACCTTCAACACAGCCCCACATAACACACACCTTCCACACAGCCCCACATAACACACACCTTCAACACAGCCCCACATAACACACACCTTCAACACAGCCCCACATAACACACACCTTCAACACAGCCCCACATAACACACACCTTCAACACAGCCCCACATAACACACACCTTCTACACAGCCCCACATAACACACACCGCCAGGAAACATTGCATCAATTATCATAACTGATAAATGAGCATGTTGTGGGAAGCAACAGCTTTGTTTAACCCGCTGAGCCCTCGCTCCATTTTCACACTGGAGACAGATTACACATTCATCATAGCTGCAGATGTTCTCACTGTCCTGTTTTCATGATATTCCCACAAACACAAAGAGTAAATGTTTAAACATATGTGTTGTCTTATAAACATGCGTTTATTCATATGATCACAGCTACTGTACATATCTTTTCATTCTACTTTACTTCTGCACACAATGACTCCCAGTCTTAAACAATATTATTGGGTCATCACAATTTTTAGAAAGAATACATGAATGCTCTTGTACATTCTGTAGATGTATTGTACATGCACACTAAAAGGATCACCCGCAGTTGCCTATAATGTAGTTTGGCAGCTTCTGAGGGACTCCAAGTGCAAAATAAATTATAAAATCTAATCAAAAACACAAGAGCCTCAATTAACAACCATATAGGAAAAGCTGTCAAATACCCCAAACATTTTATAGTTTGGTCACAAACCTCTGAGGTACGTGTTTAAAATAATGACACATAAGTTGCGTAGACGTATACACTTGGCTAGGACAGAGCAAACTTTCTGATTCTTGAGGTATTTGCAGCAATGTCGTCACTAACTATGAGCCAAATACAAAACCATTCAGTTTCATTGAAACAATGAAAACTTCAAAGGCCTGAGGAGAGAGTAACTACTTTTCTATTGCTTTGTTTCCAAGGTTCTTCTAACTTTCCCAGGACGAGACGCAAAGGAAGAAAAATATGATCTCGGTCTGGGATCCAAACTCATTACAGCATATTGCCTCTTTTGTCAAATGACGACACTTAGGAAAGAGGCCCAAGACCACAATGTCCACAGCAAGGACGGTTAATAGCCACAGCCCAGACGCTGTGACTGGCACGATGACTAATGCTGCGAGGGACACCGATGGCTATTGTCAGGGACACTGTGGGAAACACTAAAGTTTGGAGTGAGACCACCAAATGACACTCCTGCTGTCCTGGGTTTGGTAATAGCTGTTTTCTCGAGAACAGTGTCTAATTGGATGTTTCACAGCAACCCAAAACATTTGCATCCTTTAGGGTTACAAAAATCTATGTGAAAGATCATATGGAGGCTGTTAATGTGAACTGCACCAACCGTGAACGAGAGAATGTTGGTTCAAAGCTACATGTCAGCAGGCCTGCTCTCCAATGACAGAATAAGAAGCTGAATCACTGACTCCTGGCCAGCTGCAGGGCTCCAATCAGAGCTGAGCATGACCTCAACTGACACGGGCTGACCTACAGGCACCAATGTAATTTCATAAGAGTGTGGTGCAGCAGAAGTGTATATACAGTAGTAGTGGTAGATACAAAAGCTAATAGACTGTTTATTATTGTCAAGTTTATAAAACAAAACATTTTTCTAAAATTATGGAGCACCCTCCAACTATAATGGATAGAGTTCATGTCATAAAGCTTACCTCTGTGTTTAATGAGAGAAGAAAAGGAAGGAAAGAATAGGATTTTACTCCACTTTATACGCATACTATAACCTCAATAACTTGTAGCACTGGGGGCACTTCTAGTCGAGTAGCAACTAGAAGTAAGAGTAGTGATGTATTCAGTAAAAATATTACCCAATTACTCAACAACATCTGACAATCAAGACTCTCAGATAAGGAACATGACTTTATATTGTAAGGGTGCTATTTATAAACATATTTAAGCATTGTAATAATAATAAAAAAAACATATTCACATATCTAATAACGCCCTCAAGATTTATGCCATGATTTATTCCCTTGTAAATATGTGTCCCTTTATTCTCCAACTATTAAAATTTGACAGGGTCCCTATTTTAAGATCAGGACATTTTCTGAAATCCTGAAAAATCACTCACACAGTCTGACGTTATCACATTGTATTCCCTACCAGTTCCTCATAATTTTGTTCTTCTGCTTTTCTCTGCCAACGCTGACAGTGCCAGCCAACAAAGCAGCAGCACAACCAGCATGTCTCTGCTCTGTTCAAGTCACATTTTACATTGTGAGAGTCAAATAAGAAATAAAGTTTACAAAACGCCTGATAGCTTAAGTAATGTAAACATCTATTGAAAGTTTAGTATTCATCCAGTTCAGAGATGCATAGTAACTAGTTTTGTTTACTCAAGTTCATTTTGCTTGACTAAGAATATATCCTGAGAATATTTCAAAAAGCATATTTTTACATGGCTACATTTTGCTTTGAGAGTGACTTTGAGATATTAGTGTCAAGGCTGTCATCTAGCGCCAGAATGGCATTGGATTAGATATGATTTGACTGACTTTTTATTTTCGTTTTCTACAGTAGCCTTGCTGGGGAATGTTGTCTGTAAACAAACCCAGTAACAATAGGTCATAATTGGTTCATAATTATTGGCAGTCTTTAAGCAGGACTTGTTTAATTAGAAACTTAAAGGTGCTTTTCCTCCAGCAGTGCTCAGTTTGTCCACTCTAGGCTTAGTTACTGAGACTGGGCAGCAAACCCAATATACTTTTTATACCCAATAAAATGCATTTGAATCACACTTTTCACAACTTCCTCTTTATATCTGTTTTAAGTTTACAGCTAATGAGCACCTGAATGTATATCCACCTCTGCATAATCTGCATTAAGCAAAATTCCTTTAATGCAACTCAAAGTAAAGATTCTTTGATCAATGCAAAAATATGCAACATTAAATTATATTGGAGCTTCAGAGAAGTGTAAGAATCTCAACATCACAGAAAGAAGGTGTGCGGCACTCCTTTGATCAAAATTGCTCTTTGAAAATTTTGCAATACATATGTCACAATAGCGTCATCCGCATATTTGACTGATCAGAGGTTTCTATGTGAAACAGGAGACTTACAGCATAATTAGTGGGGCTCTAAGAAGTGTAAGATATGGCTTTACAGTCTCAAGGCCACAGCATTTCAAAAAATAAAGTCAAACGGGAAGTTAAAAGACAGCATTTATGACTAGGCTTCTTAAAAGCTGCCTGAGTAAACGTTAAAGGTTGTTAGACTTTTGATCAAGGAACCACAGCGTAAAAAAGATGAAAAAGTATCCAAATTGATAAATGTGCAACCAGAAAAGACATTACGGGCTTTAGACATGATAATTTTAGTTCTTCACAAATATGGCTTTGGCTGCAACAAAACAATTCTTAACTTTTATAGATTTGCACACAGTAACTGCAACTGCTCAACAGTTTTGGGCTAAAAGGTGCATTCAGTAAAAGAAAGAGACCAAAATGTACAGTCTGGTATTTGGGTAATGTGGAGTCGAGGTGGATAGTGTGGTTAGACTTACTTAACTTGAGCCACAAGGGAAATTGCTTGGTCACAGTAGCTCAATTGCACTTAAAAAACACTTAATGGATAAAATATAGAATATACACCATTTGCATATTTACAAATCAACAAGAATATAACTAAAATAGAAGTAAATATAGAGTAAGTTTACACAATACAAAGAGATGAAAGACAGTGTAATAATGTGGGGGATGAGCAGTCACATAAATAATACAGGATTACCTGTTACTGAGAGATGAGGTGTTGGATGGAATGTGGAATAAATGAAGCCTCGTAGCATTCACTGTGAGAGCGGAGCTGGAGGATTCAGTTGGAATATGTGTTCCTCTGCCCCTCTTTTGTCCAGTGGAGTGAGTGTGTAGGGTTGTCCATGATAGACACAAATGTCTCCAACTGGGTCTGGATCAGTTTTGTCAATCCAACTTTTGCTGGTGCTGCTCCTCCAACAAACCACAGCAAAGTACAGGGCACTGGCTACCACAGACTGGTAGAGGATCTACATTGAAGTACCTGAGCTTCCTCAGGAAATATAGTCTGCTCATGCCCTTCTTGTAGACTGCATTACTGTTGTCCTTCCAGTCCAGTCTGCTGTTCACGTGGACTCACTTGTAGTGGTCCACTACTGCCCTGGATGGTGATGGGATCACTGGAGTCCTTTTCCTCCTGAAGTTACTGAGCAGCTCCTTGGTCTTGGGACCAGTCTGTGCTGTTGGTCATTTGGTACCAGGCCGCAGAGAAAGAATAAATAACTTACATTATTTCCGTTTTATGTATTATCTAAGTCTGACCGATGTTTTATTTTGAAAAATGACAAGATTCCCTCTATTACATCCGTCTATGACACTGTTGACGCTTTTCCTGGTCACGTAATACATTGCTGCTAAAATTAAACCCCCGAGCTAACTCAAATGAGTAAAAAACAAACGTCTTTGTAAAGTTTCTTCGGAAAGGGCATAAGACCCAGTGATGAGACAGAAGAAGAGCATATGACTTCCAAGACAAAGTAAGCTGCATTTAACAGACAATCCCTGATACATCCGGCCACTGCTGAGTCATCAGAGAACTTCTGCAGGTGGCAGGATCTGGAGCTGTACTGGAAATCAGAAGTGTACAGAGTGAACAGGAAAGGAGACAGGACAATCCTCTGTGGAGATGACAGCATCATCCACACCACGAGACTGAAACGCAAACTGTAGAGGGTCCAGGGAAGGGGCCAACAGGCATCCCTGCCAATGTATAATATATGGACGTTTTCCGCCCATTGCTCCCCTATTCACCGATTATGTCATTACAACAGGGCAATAACAGCCAGGCTTTTCGGCTTTGACTACATAGTAAAACAATATGTAGAATAGATTTCAGATAGCATAAACGAACGTATTAATCAAAAATTCAACCCTTAAACAGAGGCACCTGTTTTCTACAAATAAAGATTTTAGTGAATTTGACAAAAAAAAACATTATGATCATTTTACAATGGCCATTGTTGCTAATTGAAGCCAATGTGATCTGTTATATTCCATTAGTACAAATAGTATCCATGAGGATATCACCTAGGTAAATAAAGGATATACAATAAGAAAAGTAGAAAAGAGCCATATAGACCCAAGTTGATATGACAGGCTAGGCACATGCTCTACACCGCAGAGCTATTCAAAAACAACAAACAAAAACCTGCAACAGAGGAATTCTTGTCTGTTTAAAACTTCAACAACTGGAAGCACTAATAACTTCTCTTCGGGAAAAGGAGGTTGTTGCCGTACTCCCAACTGGATTCAGAAAAATTTTAATAAATCGACTTTCTTTTGCCACGTTCACTTTGTGTGATTGGTTTATTCTATATTGGTTATTGTCACAACATGATCCCGCCCATGTGAAGGAGGCTGCTGCGGTCGCATTACCCAACTTTTATCTTTTATGGAATAGACAGAGAAATACCCAGGACCACATGGCATACCAAGGATATATCTTTGTCTTCAGGTAATAAGTGGTTTGTCTTTATCTAATCTTTAAGGCAAACGGAGTCTGTTTGTTGTTATTTTTTAATTTCAACTTTATTATGTTAGATTCCTGTTTACCATCGACCTTAACATCTACAGTAGGTCTGGTGTAAAAGGTAATTAGATATTACTGACCAGTGTTTGTATTTAAACGGTCTCCTCCAAACCGGACTTGAAATAACATCCACATTTTATTTTGTCTTCACTTTCTCCAACACAAGGCCCTAATCTCTCACTGATGCAAATAAACCGAACCTGTGCTGTGTCACTTATAGAGCATGCTTCCCTTTATCTCCTCAGCCCTCCCTCCCTCTCCCTCTGTCTGTGCATCTGATGCCGTTCATCCTGCTGTCCTCTGAGCTCTCTCGTATATTACCAGCACTTCTCTGCACTTCGTCATCCTTCTGCAATTTATGGACGCCTCTGTCCTGACTCTCCTCTGCCCTATCCTCGTGTCTCTAAATCTATCCTTCCTCTCTACATTCACCGCCCCTCCCCTCTGCAAATGTCATTCTTCATTCTTGCACTTATATTTCCCTCAGTCCAGCATTTGAGGCTTCTTGTATGAACCTAGTTTAATACATTTTGTACAGCCTATTAGAAATACACCAAAAAGGAGAGTGTTAAAATAAAACAGGTAATATAATGAATTTAAAAACCATGCATACAGAAATATGTCTTAACATTATGACACTGTCTATCTGATAAGCATACTAGTTGGTAGGAGCAAGAGTGGGTTAGAGGCATCATCTTTAATATGCTGTTCCCAGTCCACTGAAGTCATTAGAAAAGGTATCCATTTTTTCATTCATTCATCAGGTCAAGGGGGCTGGGGCATATCCCTGGGGTCATAGGGCCATCACTTAGAGCCATTGTGTATTGACAGACAACCATTGTCTCTCATAGATTCCCCAGTTTATCTATGCATGTCTGACTTTGGACGGACGCCGCAGTAAAACGGGGAGGACATGGAGACCCCACAACCTGGACAATTGCCAGATAAGCACAAACACTTCACATTTAGTCATGATGGGTAATTAGAGTCAACATTTTACTAACATATTTGTCTTTGGACGAGTCGAACAAAGCTGGTGTGCCCAAAGGGAACCCATGAGATCTAGACGTACATTGTAGATACTCCCAGCTAATCAGTGTCATGATCTTCTTGCTGTGAGGCAGTAGTGCTGATCCCTCTGCCACCATGCAGTCAGTGTGGTTACATGCAGACCTTACTTAAGCTCATAGCTCGATTGAGCCTTCGCAGCTGGAGGTCACACCTTGTCCGGGTTTACATGCACAAGAGAAAAACCAAAAGTAGAGTTTCCGCTTGAGCTGATGATACATTTGTGTGTTCTTAGTATTTCAAAGCATGCTCAGTGACGTGTGTTGACTTTAATCAGACCTAGTTGTATATATGCACCAATAATTGCACAACCAACTGCATTATCTAGGTGTGTTACTCCAATTTAGAGAAATCTGAATGACTGCCCCTCCCCCATTCAGAGTAAGGTGTATACAAGAGCAGTCATTTTGTTTTTTCTTTCCTGCATGTAAAGGTACTGAGTGTTTTAAAAGTGTCATTTACAGGGGCCACATCCCACTTTCCAAGACTTCAAAGAATGTACTGTCATAATAAAAGTTCAGTTGCCACAGCACCAGATGCCAAAATACCTACTACTAGTTTAATTTCAGCCTAGATGCAGCAACACTCATGCAGCAGTAGACAACACAACACAAATAACCCTTTTCAAGGAACAGTACCTTCATTCAAAAAACTGTCCTAAGACTTTTTCCTATTTTACCTCCTTTCATTGCCTCCGTCATGTGTCTGTCTCATCCTTTCTCTTTACCTATTACAGTCCCTCTCATCTCCACTCCTCCGCTGTAAACCATCTGTCCTCCCTGAGTAATAGATGGCCGCTCTCGGTCAGTGTGACAGAGTCGTTGTGCTGCCAGTCCGTCCACCTGTCGACCGGATCAATGCGACGCCCGCGTCACGCTGTAAATCAACACACCTGCAGCATCCACTCCGACGATTGATGTGCACCTTGTTGCTAAACGGCCGGGGTAATTAAACCCCACATGTCCTTCCCCCAACTCATACACTCCATTACGCTCCAAATAGTCTCTTGGTCTGGGGCAGTGGAGAGGGAGGAGGGAGAGAAAAACACCTGCTGGGCTGCAAAGCACTCACACAATCGGCCGCTGTGTTTGCAAAGACTTGAACAAATGGGAAAATTATACAGTGGAACCAAAACGCCAGCCTTTCACCCAAAGGTGCTGCACCCTACATTTCTGAAAGGAGTCCTTGGAGCGCACTGCCAGCATTTTGATTGTGTGTTGTTTGGATTTATGCACAACCAAACACAACTGTACTCGAAGGAAGAGAGTTTATGGATGTACCGACCATGACACAGTATAATCTGGACATTTATTGATAACCAAACGTGGATTAACATATTGACAAAAATATGTTTTAGAGTATAGAAGGGGAACTTAATTGTTATTTTTTGAGTTATTGTAAACCCCTTATCAGTATGATCCATAAAAAATTAGGCAATTAACTCAAGATCAAACCATAAGCACGAATTGAGGAAGCATAATTAATAAAAAAAAAAAAGAATATTCTCACATTAATAAGTCTTGCACTGTTGAAAATCTACCCAATCAACACAAAACAGATGCTTTTGTAATGCTCTATCTATGTTATTCAAAAAGGAATTGACTGTTCATCGTTCATGAAAAATTAGACAAAGTAAAAGTTGTACTAGAGTCTTCATTTAAGGTTGATAATGTCTCTAAACAGTGCCACAACTGCCATTTGTCAAAAGAAATGGCTCCTCAGCCAAGCCCTAACCCGAATGTCTTTATCACAAAAGTTATGTAAGACTGAGTTAAGTATAGCTAATTATTAGAGTAATGTTGATGCTGGTGCAATCCTCTCATCTAAAACTACTACCAGGTATATTTTATCAAAATCTTTTTCATCTGAATGTGTTTAACTCCTTTCTAGTTTAAGTTAAAATGGTTTGGAAGCTTATTCTTCTGTCTATTCCCTTTTTGAGACTGTCTATGTGTATTAATGTAATATTTTCTTTGTAAAAAAGATCTCTGAATTAAGTATCTCGCAAGGAAAAAATGCTAAATTACTACAACAGATTTTAACATTTCTTCCTCATCAAAATTATTAAAGCACACTAAAGGCCCAGTAACACTCACAATGGCCTCACAAAGAGTGATTAAATGCTTCAGACCAGTCTAAAGCCACTTTGTAAAACTTATAACAAAGTAAGTAGCCTAACCCTCTTGTACAGAATGAATGCACGCGTTCAGTTTCTCCCTGAGACTACATCTGTGGCTGTTTCCCTCACGTTCCCTGGAGAGATGTCTGTGACTTGACATGTCCAGCTTTTAGCGCACTCGTGTTTCCCTTTATCCACGCACAGCCCTGCTCCATACCTGACTGTGCGCTTCCTAATGGCCTGTAAACAGTCAAACCACACACACACACACACACACACACACACACACACACACACACACACACACACACACACACACACACACACACACACACACACACACACACACACACACACACAAACCGCACTGTAACATCGCCTCACCTGCTTCCGCTTAAATCCCGTGTCAAGACGACTCCGCTCCAGAAACCTCCACAAAGCACAAATGTTTGAAATTGTAAAGGTAACTCCACCTCTTTAAGTCTTTCCTCCGCCTCACGAATGGGTCCTGTGCATCCACGAAGCGATAGGACCCTGTAATGTAAGACGATGACACTGGACAGCCCTGATTTGCAGCGTCTTAGGGGAAAGTCCGGCTGCCAAATGAGTAAATTCCACAATCCCTTATTTCTCTCCAGTTGTCTGAGTCCCGTCTGGGTTCCAAAGTCCTCTCCACGTCTCACGGTTTACACTCGTGTCCAAGAGTCCTCGATTTCACACAGCAATCCCCCAAACAAACAATCTGAATTTATATATTCCTAGTGTTGGCTACTTGTTGAGATCAGTCATGTTGGAGTAGTTTGTAGCACTTTGTGGTTAGCAGCCGAAGGGGCTCTGATGTAACTGCTTAATATTTCATCTCCAGCATTCATAAAAAAGCTCTAAAACAGTACAAGCAACATAACTCAAGTCAAAGTGTAGGAGGGGATAGTGAAAACGGGCTGTACAGATGAATATAAACCTGGTGTAAAGCGAGTAATTGGTTCAGAGATAACGAGCTCATCCACAGATCTTTCCAGTCTTTCCTTCAAATCCAACAAACGTCCAAGTTAGTAGCAAAACATTATCTTCCAATTGGAAAGTCTCTAGAGAAAATCGCTGTATGACAAAGACAAAGTGTTAAATCACAATCCAAAAAAGAGAAAAAATAATATAATTACTTTTTACGTTTTACGCATCCATTGTGTCTGACACTTTCCTTCACTTAAAGCATCTTGTCTTGAAACACAGCCCGTTACAAGTCAATAACGTAGTCCAGAAATCAGAGGATCTTCTTCTCATGTCCCGAACACAAGATCAACTTTGTACCTAATTGGTCCAATCAAAAGATAAGCGCAGAAATCTAGTGGCAGGTGCGGAGCCTAACGCGAAGCAAACGTCTCTATCAGACATCCATCAAGAGAGACGCAAGAGAGACGCATACAGCGGCGTGTTCTCCACAGTCTATTCTCCTCCGTCTCTCCACGTACTTGGCTGTTCCTTCACTTTCCAACAAGAATACAGAGCTCAGAGTGATGATGACTTACTGCTCGGTGCGCACAGCGTCACGAGGGACCGAGAAGAGCGAAGCCCTGAGTCTCTCGTTTTGGGTCTCCCTCAGAAAATCCAAGTAAAAGAGAAGGTGATGTGTAGTAAGAAAATGGGAGCCTCACTGGTTTGGGAAAGGGACCGCGTTTAAGGAATAATATCCTTCATCCTTACGCGCTTCTTTTTCTTCGTCTACGTCAAATAGTTTAGCAGCTTCCCGGAGTAGGACACATTGGAAACGTCAAATCCCCCATTCCTCGCTGAAGCTTTTATTCAAAGTGCCTAAAAAGAGTCAACGAGAAAGAGCAGAGCCCAGAGTATAAAATAAAATAAAAATCCCAAGAAAGATGCTCACCCCGTGCGTCTTGATGTCCAGACCCACGCGTATGCCAGCGGATAGTGTTGTGCAGGAGATAAGACAGGCAATAGGAAGCGGGGAAAAGGACATAAGAGAGCAGTGGCTGACGCTCTCATAGCCCTGTGTGAACACCACGCACGCGTACACGCACGCCTACACGCACGTACAGCCAGAGTTATGTTATTGAAAACCGAACTCTTATTCTGGTGAGATTTTTGAGTAGAAAGTAACTAATTCAAAGAGATAATGGGCACGTTTTGTCTTAAAGTGAGTCATGGAAGAAGCAGACTAGAAGGAAACTTGTATTGAAATATTTTGAGCCTATTAAGAAAGGAATAAGGTTATTAGATGAGGCAGTGTGAAAGTATTCCTGTATTTTTTGCTGGCTCAGGGTGGTTTAAAATACCACTTTGTTGCCCCCTTTTGGCGGTGGAGGGAAGTGGTTCTGGGACTAAAGAGAAGAGGGAGAAGAAGGGTGACTATGGTGATGTATAAATGATAAAGAAAAGGAAAAGTGGAGCTGGGCGGTGTATGAGAGGAATATAGTGAGAATTAAAAAAACAGAGACTACAACATTACATTATTCAGTTTAAATGTTTACAGAAATGTACAAATCAGAGAGTCTTGGTCACTCTTGTTACGTAAAGACCCAGGATTGGTCAGTCTCTAGTGACAGATTAGAGCTATTCTGTACCGTTTGTCTTCTGTCTTTAGTTATTCAGTCTTTTTTTGACATCTTCTACCACCTATACTTCAGGGACTGTGTGGGGCTTTAGACCTCCGTAGGTTGTCTGCCGTGTACAGTGGAGCTTGTTACGGAGCCTGTTAAATCCACAAAGGTGCTGTTATTTCCGCAGTTGGGTGGGAAAAATGGCAGGTCTGTGTTCTCACCACAAATGAGACCAACTCAGTACGGTTTGTTAGTCTACCCCAGAGTTTATTGGGCTGCTTTTACACCAGCTCAAATGAACAGTTCTAACAAGAAAAACGGACTTGAGTTCATTATAATCGGAACAAACGTGTCATCTGTGAAAGCACCATTAGAGACATGCGATGTCACAGTCACATTCATTACCTATGGGCAATTTAGATTCACCATTTCATTCCCTGTGGTACAAGGAGGACAAAAACAGAGCAAGTTCACACAAAAGCACACATACAGTACATCAAATACATCCATTTTTATTTATTTCATTGAAAATAAAAAGCCTTCTCGTGAAGTCTTGGTTTATAATTGGTTAGCTTAACGAAAGCAGACATACGCAAATGAAAGAAGGCCAGTAGAGCTTCTGAAGTCTAGTTATATATCAGTCTTCTTTGGTAACACAGTGTGGTTTGCATTGACATTTGTTCAGCGCTATGATAATACTCCCCGTCCCAGCTTTAGCCAAATAAACCCATATCCGCCTAACTCTTTAAAGACACTTTTAAAAAAACACTTAACAGAAAGACTTACAGTTGACAGAAAGTCACCAGGAGGCGACGTGAGGTCAAACTACACAGCTGACAAAAAGGTAAAACATTTAAAAAACACCAGACGACGGATAAGTCTACATCGGGCCTCATTAAAAATGTCCATTTGAGCAGCCGTGCAAACAGTACAGCTGTAGCTCTAGGAGGAAGTATAATGAGTATTCATTAGTGCACGAGTCCAGCTTACCATAAAATAAGTTACAGTGAAAGAATGAATTATGCACACTCAAGATTTTCTACTGTATATGCTCAAGACAAAAAATGTGCAGAAGTTTGCAAAGTCTCAGGCTATACATATATTAGTTTAGTTTGAGTTTAGTCTTGCAAATTGAATGTATGAAATATTAAAAAGGAAAAATAAAAGACCTACTAAAGTATCCTTAAAGTCACGTAAGATGATTGGTTTTGTTATTTTAGAGCCTCTTGGACTAAAGTATGAGGCATTGGGACAGATGGTTCCTGGAGGTAAGGGGTCATGTCCATCTTCCCTGCCCCATGGCTCACCATCATGTCCTGTGGTTCCTAGATAGACGCCAGCCGACAGCCAATGAGCCACTCAGCAGAGCGGAAAATGTGCTGGACCATTCCCTCAGAAGCAGAGCAGACAGTAATCTAAACCAGGGAAGGGGTGTACTAAAAGAAACTGTCTGGTGTTGGTGCCTTAAATTAGCTGAAGACTAATTAGAATTATGAAATACATGCTTGACCCTTAAGGGAAAATTCCTCACATTGTTAGGTGTTTTCAGGTCAGTTCAGCCACTACAGTATGTCAAAATACACTTGTACACAACACAAACAAAGTTACTTTCAAGTGCTGAATAAGAGGAATAGAACATTTTTAATATTTTTCCAACAAGAAAAGAAAAGCCAGACCCAGTTCTAGAAGAAAAAAGACTTAAGTTACATTGGAGGCAAAGAGGCTGTATCTACAGTGATGAGTGTTGTACCCATCCACAATCTCCCTTGAGACTGCAGTCGTAACGGTGTGTTTCCACATCGATCATGATCACCCCTGAACATTAAGCTTGTGTTTTGACTAGTTCTCTGTTTTATTATTGGGTTTTTAGTGATTTCTGATCCTGCTCTTGGGTTGTTGTCGAGGTGTCCTTCTATGTTGTATGTTTTAAAGGAACATTTGCCGCAAGAAATAACTTTCCCCAAGTGCTACAATAAAGAAACTTTGAACTTTGAACTATGATTACTGGCTTCAAGATGGAGATGTTATGATAATTGTAAAGTAAATAGTGAAGTCTTAATACTCTAAACCCAGTCTGTAGTTACTTTTCACTTGATAGATTTATTATATTATGACCAACACATTCTCATGCCATTCTCGTGGCAGGATGTTTTGTGACAAAACGTCTTCACCTTGGAAACTGAGTCCAGATGTTTACTTTAACCCCCTTTTTTTTCTAAAACAGTCTGATTACAGTGAGTGGATGCATTTGGTTGAAGCCTGACTTTAAAAACACAATGGACTATCTAACACAGTGACCTTTGAAAAGAAAGGATGAAGGCCATAGTTAGTGTAAAATAAGTCTCCTTACTCTTGGTTCATTGTTGGAAGTGAACTGTCTGCTTCTACAAACTCTGCAACTCGATTTAAACAGTGTGATCTTTAGACAGTGTGAACAGCTGGAAAGGCCCTCGGGGAATGAGGTCAATGAACTTTTAATGGTGGCGTAAAACACTTGTATTTGCAGCCTCTACTGCCCTGAGATGGGATTTAATTTTAAGACTGCAGAGTTAAGGTTTAGATCTTTATTATCTGTCCTGATAGCAGACAAGCCATGCCATTTGTTTTTGCCTGAGGGGGATGTGCACTGCATCAAAATGATTGAAACAAACTTTTAGAGTGAACAAAATAGCATTTCCAGTGAAGAAGAGCTGATTTGTGATACAATATAGACACTTCAGGGCTCAGGTGTACACCCCATTCTGAAGAAGTCCTAAGTGACTTTAGTTAATGCACCTAGTTACCTGGATCTGGAATCCCTGCCGTTCACAAAAGAGCCACTGGGAAGACGTCCTATGGGACAAAATACAACTGTTTATGCAAAATGAGGTGGGCTTTGCATCCAAGGGCAGTTTGTTCTGTGTCTCAAATCCACAGAGAGCAGACTAAATCCCACAGTTTACTCCAACACTATAGCTTAACAAATTCTATAAGGCTGAATATGACCAGGCTATCAACATACTCCAGTATATCATAACAAAAGTATCGTAACATTTCTCTTTTGGTGCAATTATGTAATGATGCCTAAACAGTGGAATAATAAGGGCTAATATTTAGTGTTTGTTTAATATTATTAATATTTGTTTAATGTAAAGTTGTCACTGTCTAGACGTTTTCTGAACTCTTAGAAGATGAAGGTCTATTGACCATTATTGACAATTAGTTTTCAGTTTTCATTTTATTTTGGTCCCAAAAACCAACATACAACCCTTTCTTACACATAGACTGAAAGGGTGGAGGCTGTGGTTGAGACTTATTATTTGCTTACCCCTTTCAACTTTCAAACCAAATATCCCAAAAACCTTCAACCAATATCAAGATGACAGAGCCGACAAGATCCATAACAGACTTCCTGGTTGGACGCATCGTTGCTCTGCGCTGTCACTTTCTAATGCCTTGACATTTCAGAACTATACATTTAGCCATGTGATTAAATTATATTTTTAAATCTTAAATGAACGCACTGCCACAGCACTTGCTGCGTTGTTACCAAAACTCAGATCAAGGTCCGAGGGCTCTACTAGATCTGCAACAAAGGGACTTTTGCCTTTGCCGGCCTTTTAGGAACTGCTAAGGACAGAGATCTTTCTTTTATGTGCTCAAATCAGTAAAGCCTAGAATAAGATCCCACATATCCGGACCTTAACATCACAAAGACTATTTAAAAAGACTTTTGTTTGCCAATTAAAGCTGAGACCCCTGAATGTGCTTTTTTTAAATCACAAATCACATGCTCAAAGAAGGAGCACTCCCATTGGTCTACACTGGCTTGTGCTTTGACATTCCAGGAAGTGTATGGTATTCATTTTCTACCTCTTATTTCCTGAAGGGTCGCCGGTGACTGGAGCCTATCCCAGCAACTCTGGGCCTTGGGTGGGGTACCATTCACTCTCACATTCATGCAACACTAAGCACTAAACTTTTATTTTGGTGTAATGTAGTATTTTGTAAAAGGAAAAATCAGTCCTGTTTTATTTTTTTAATAAAGAAAAGCAGGACAGGTCACTCTCTTGGGGTAGAATGGACTCTGAGTCAGAAACGGAAACAGAAAATCAGGTACATCAGGTCATTTTAACAACATGTGTGTGCTTCAATTTTAAAATTCAACTTTCTTCTGCTGGGTTAAAAATTGTGTGTCATTCATCATTTGTTCTGAGCAGCAGCCAGGATGCTGTACTTGAAGAAGGACAGTGCAGAAACTTTTATCTTCCTGCAGAAAAGTCCTCTACAGTTTTCTTCCTCCTTTATATGGCTCCAATTAAACAGATCTGGAGGAAGGAATCCACATCTCATCAGCAGCTGTTGGTTAAAAATGTCCAAGGGAGAACTCAGAGACGTGGATAAAAGCCAACCAACAGTGTGTCCGCGAGTGTTCGGAGACAAATATGCACGGAGGAAAAGACTGGGAGCAGGAAAACAGATCATTTGGAAGAGTTATCCGAACGGCGTCCTGTTTTTGTAAACTACTGAATGCTTGTGTTTCTGTAATTGGTTTCAGTAGGGAGGAAATAACACTGCTGCCCAATGTGGATGGTGTCATTTGTGAGATAAAACTTTAAATGAGCAAAAACTAAGAGTTGGTTCTACCTGAAAATCTAAAGCGTAGAAACATTTGGCAACATATGGCTTCATTATATGTCTTTGTGTTTTTTTTTTAGAGGAGCAGTGCGTCCTGCTGATTTTTGAGGATGGAAAATTAATCTTTGCTGTTTGTTCTTTTTTTTTACAGTAATCAAGGTTCTCTTCAAAACCATCAGACTCTAGACAAAAACACAAACAGTATTTACCTTGGAGTTAAATTGCTGGAGTTCTATTTTTGTTTGGGGGCTTTAAAGAGAGGATCTAGGGCTCTGGATTCCTATTGAAAAGTATTTTTTTCTTGGCAAAGTAAACACATTTATGGAATTAACAGGTAAAATAAGACTGACCACACAGGTTTTTGAACTTGAGCTTAGGTAATGTGCAAGTGGAAACATTTGGTTTACAGTGGTTTAAGTACAAAGTGCAAAGCAGAAAAGCTTGTTAGATCCCTAACACTCATCGTTCAGTGCATTTGAGTTACTTCATCTCAAAAAAAACAGGACAAAGGTGAGCAAAATTCTCTACTTTAACCCTAAATAAACTCATTGCTTGTGTTCAGCTCGTCTGCACAGAGCACAATAATACTGCCATGTTTTTTGGTTTATTTTTTATTTTTTTATGGAATAGTACTGTGCACTTGTGATTTAATGAGAATTCTTTCCATTGTTTTTTATTGTATGTATTTTTTTACTTACTGAAAAACAATAACCTATCCTCCCTAATGATTTTCTGGGAACCTTCGGCTGTTGCTGCAGCTTTCATAGCAACAAGTGATTAAATGTTAAATGTAAACTGGTCAGTAGATAAAGTGATTTAACAGTCATAATGGGAGTCAAAAGTAGGAGCAATAGAAAAATGACTTACTGATTCACTTAATGGAAATAAAAGATTTAACAAGTGAGGCGTGACAATGGTGAAGTTGTGTTCAGCATGTGTCCATAATCGCCTGAATGCATCACTTCATAATTCTAGCATTTAGGGGGAAAGGAAAAGAAACACATGAGAAAAACTAATTAAATCACTTTGCATTGCTTGTTTTTTTATTTTTTATTTTGTGCTGCAAGTACATACAAGCCTGCTAGCTGATTCTGGGTCCCAGCTTTTAGTTCAAGAAACACTCCAGTACAACACAGTCTGGAGAGAACAAATAACATTATCCACATGGCCTACAGTGACGCCTCTTCCGTCCCATCTGAGTAAACACATTTTCTAAATGACCTAAAAGCGCTGAAAAACGCAAAAAAAACATGTCCAATTGTGTTCCCTGCTCGACTTCCCTTAAACACTCTGATGTCTGTGACAATGTTAATCTTTTGGAAAATTAGATTCAGTCTGAGACGCATCAAGAGTGAACACAAAGGGTCAAAGTGAAAGAGATTGATTTGATGCCTGTTTTACACCAGAATGAGGAAAGTTTTAAAGCATATTTTATCCACCAGTCACATACTTTAGGTAGCCCATGGTGTTTTATTTCTTGGTTTTATAATAACTACAATAGAAGACTGCTGTGGAAAGATAGAAGTTTGCATCATGTTCCCAAAGTACTTTTAAGGGAACACATCAACCATTTTCAATACCTTATAATCACTTTTTTTGCATTTGTCATTCTTGAAAAAATTGAAAACTAAACCAGTGAAAGGAGCAATTTTAGTTCTATTACTTTATATTCCTACTTCTGCTCAAAGAGAACAAACTGAGCTCATTTATAAGATGAAACAATTTAATCCCAAAATGTTCATCCTGGCCTCCACAAAAGTTAACTTTAGTTTCTTAAATCAGAACCAATGTTTGTGAGTGAAAAGGATGAAATAAAAATTGAATTTGAATTTGAAAGTAAAACATGATGCTTCTTTTCTTCCTTATATTTTCCACTGTCAGACGTCCTAACAATGTGTGGGTCAACACACAGGACCTCCTTAGCATTGATGAACCCATCTGCAGTAAAAGATGTCCCGTTATGTTAGGTTTAAGGACAAAAACAACTTGGTTAGCATTAGGTGCATGATTATTACAAAAAAGGCTGATGATGGAGGATGGTTCCAGCCTTTGCAAGAGACTACAGCCAACAGGGAAAAATGGACAGATTTTGTAAGTTACTTAATCACTAGCCAGATACGATCATATGAAACGTTGACTGTGGGTAAAACTGACAAATGGAAGCCAAAACTAGAGAGTAACCATCCACACATCAAATCAAAAAATGATTTGATGTGTTGGAGCTTTACTTAAATATTGTTGTGCTAGTCCCCTGTATATGTTAGAGCTTATCCATGAAGCTCTTTAAAGCCACCATTTGTTTCAGTCCTGACCAAAGATTAGCCATATGTCCAGAACTAAATGATAAACGTGAAGCTGGCAGGTGAGTAAACAGCTGATTTGTTCCACACTGGACGCTGTTGTGCAGGTTGTGTGTATATTCCTCCATTTGTGAGACATTTGTAAGACATTTTTCAACCATTTCAATTTGTACATTGCACTTTATTGTACATTCATATGTGGTGTTGCTAAATGTAGATATTAAGAAAATAAATTGCTTTTTCAAAACAGTAAAATTGCTACAGTTTTTGTTGTTAAATGTCTGTTGTAGCATCAGTGGGTCCTGTCATTGTGATATGAATGACATAACCTACATTAAAATCAACATTTCTCCAAAGATACTATATGTAAGTTACCCATCAAAACTCTCTGATGCTATATCTTTACAACAGGTAATAAAAAACGAACCTACTTCACATTTCTTTAGTTGTAAAATTTCAAAATTAAAGCTTTGGATTTTCTTCAGGTTAAATCTCTGCAGTCTTCATATCCTCCCCATGTTTGGGAGAAATGGTAAAACTAGATTAAAGATGAATATGAGTGTGAATGGTTATGGCATGTCTTTAAATGTTGAACCTGTGATTAACTGGTGTGTCTCGCTTTAAACACAAAGCAGCTGCGATTAGCTCAAGACAGTCTCCCTCGTAACAAGGGAAGCAGTAGAAAATGAATGTATTTATAGAAACACAACAAGTATAACACTAGTACAAGAATGTTGTTTAAATGAAGACTAACAACTGTGCATATCTGACTGTGTATAAACTTATCTCATGTTCGTCCTCCCTGTTGATCACAGAAATAGACTTTAAAACAGCACTACAGCTTTCAAAGTATCTTAATGGTTTAACCCAGGATACATTTCTGACAGTTCCTTATGAACCTCCTCGGACTCTGAGAGCATCTGGGACAGACCTTCTGCTCGAGCCCAGAGTCAGAACTAAACTTGGTGAAGCAGCGTTTCAGTTTCAGCAGCAAAAACCCACATTCAGTAAAGACAACTGAAAGTGTTTAATCCGCACTCTTCGTCTTGACCCAGTGTATGAATTGTGTTATATAAATAAAATTGCTCAGCCTTGCCTTGTTGCAAAAACAGTTGAGTGTAATGTGGCTTTCCTCCACAGCGTTTACCATCAAGGTATACCCTTGAGCAAAGCAGTTAGCCCCCGACCGTTTGAAGTGCGTCTCGTCTCTGCAGGTAGACTTCTGCACAGCGTGAGTCTCTGCAAAGAACAGGGCCGTCCAGTCAGCTTTACCTCAGAAAGGTTATCTGCACAAACACACCATTTACAGTAAACCTTTTAAATGAGCTGCAATGATGCTAATCTCCAGTAGTCTTTTCACAGTTTGATTTGGGCAAAATGTTATTTATTAAGTTTTCTTTTGATAGAAATGTTTTTTGTTTTTTTTTATGTAAAAGTTAGTTGCACTTTTGTTAATTTTTTTCCAATACCTAGAATCTACTGATCAATTTCCCTTGAAGAACAAAATGAATTTGTTTTCCTAAAATAAGATTTGCTCCATTAGAAAAATAAAGTTTACCAATCATTTATTGCTCAAAATTACTTAAAAACACACACCTCTCCCTATAGTTACTACACTGTGCATTATGATGACATTGTGTAGAGTCTAAACTCAAACTTTATCCTTGCATCATAAACATAGTGAGTAGTAAATCTATATTTTTATTCATTATTAGAATGTGTTTTTTATTAAAGTCTATAGTTGTCGAACCGTCGAGACTGAGGGCTTAGCAACAAGGGAGCCGTTTAGGACACAGCCATCTGTTGAGGAGGTAAATAAAGCTTTAAGTCATAGACATTTACATTTAGCCTGGGAACACATGGTCCTTCTCACTGCTATTGTCTTTGATAATTGTGCTTTAGTCTCTTGAACACTATAGCTTTGTAGCAATTTACCCTTTTTACTTTCTCTCAATAATTTGCTTTCAGTAAATACACCAACAGTTCGTCCTGCATCTATCAGCCCCCATTCCAGACTCTGATGACTAATGTACATCCACCAATTATCACATTTCAGGTGATAGTTGGTGGGTGGGCTATACAAATATAATCACATTTGGTACATAAAATTGTAGCAACACTATGCTTTATTAAACAATCCTGTGCTCAATACGACTAAGGACTAAGTCAGACAAACACAATACACTCTGATACAGCATTTAGCCCCAATAGCAAGGAAATTGAAGGGGTCACCCACGATCCCTAATGGGACCAAGCAGAAGAAAATGAATGAATAAATAATGACTTAAGGTTGAGCCGAACAAGAAACCAGGACGTTGGTACCTTTGTCTAAACCATTTCCTATCTTGCTTTCTCTCTTTCTTCCAGGTTTGTGTAAAACAAATGAAAGGACAACCACATATACATATTTATTTACAGTCTATAGACATGTAATTGTTGCAGGCAGTAATAATAAACCACTCAGGCTTTTATCCCATTGTGCTGACAGAGACAGTTAAAGTGAATGATAGATTTAAGATGTGTGGACCCCAGTCACTTCCATTCTCCTCAGTGTGTGTCTGCGGCTGCACTTGGCATGTGCGCTGTGTGATCTTGGCATGCACTGGCGGGCATGTCACGTCCCGCGCTCGCACCCTCTCCTCTGGATCTCTGCGTGGCCCTGGCCAAGTACAGGCGGAGGCGTCACTTCCCATTTGTTCGGCAAACGTGGAGGAGTGTGTGCACAAGCATCGCTTTGTAATGGCTTTGTGCACATGCGGTTGTACATATATTTATTTATTTCAGAGAGTATTGTGTGAGGTATTTCAGGCATTTAAGGATCCACGTGAGAACCCTGTGTTTTCCCTGGGCCAGTTTGTGCTCCTGGACAAATGTGTGTGAGAATATTAATATGGCACAGTCACAGAGAGAAAGAGAGACTGACAATAAACAGGTTAAGATGAAAGCATTTGTATTAAATGTAGAAATCTGAGTGGCTTTACAAAAAGCACCTTCAGAAAAATGGGCACTCTACTTTGTACTTGGCTGAGAGTAAACAAATTGTTTAGTTAAGGCAACAGTTTAGTTTGTTTTATATATATATATATATATATATATATATTTATATGGCCAGGACAAGAAAGACACCATTCCGTGTTTGTGTTGTCCTAACAACAAATAGCATCAATCATTAAACTTAAATTTAACACAACCATGCACTAAACAAGTGTTTTTTACTCAAGTCTTACTGTAGAAGTGTTTTGGTGAAATTTGTGACTCAACTAATGTCCTCTGATGTGGCAGCTTGGGAACACTCATTTTAACTTAATAGGTGCCTAGAAGGATAGGATAAAGCACCTATAATGAAGATAAAATACTATAAGAAGGGCTCCTAGTCTTTTTTAATTATTGAATCTTGTTGCTTAAATCTACCACACTGTCTGTTGAGCTGAGCTGCAGACCACACCCTTTCTGTCTGGAAGGTTTTGGTGAAGGGTGTGGCACACAGCTGCAGATGGTTAATTAGTCACCAGGTGGTAAGGATCTAGTGATTTTTAAGGGGATAAGAGTCACTCGCAGGAAGACAGCAGGTTGGCAAAATGTGTGGAGAAACTGGGACTGGAGTGATACTGCAGTACTAAAGCTTGGTTCTACAAGGAAGGAGTCGGTGAGCATTTGGGTGTGCAGTGTGGTGTATTTTAGCATTTAAGTAAATTATGCAATTATGCTAAAGGAAGATGTGTTGTAAAGATTGTTAAGAAAGCTGGTAGCATGGAATTGTGGGTTTTATAGATTAAAGCTATTAGAGGTTAAGGGTAGAATTATTTGATTAGTGCTTTAAAAGTTTTTCAATGTATTTGGGTGATTTAGAGATGGAGTTTTTTTCTATTTAGTTGCAAGATTAATTTAGTGTTTAAATTTAAGTATTTGATCCTGGGTTGTGATGCTGTATTATGGTTATTTGGGCTTATTGTATATTTTCTTGATCTACTTGTGTTTGTGTTTAAGGTTTTTTACCTGCTTGTGGCCATGGCAACTTTCAAATAAAAGAAGGAAAAGAAAGAATTGATTCCTGGTCATTGAGTAAAATCCAGTCCAAACCTTTAAGAACAAGCATACCCTTTCAAGTGGGGTAAACTGCAGGGTTGAACCTCACTAGAGTGGGGGAAACTTGACACTGTCTCTTTGTTAAATTATGTCTTTTTAAATCACTCTTTGATTTAATTTATATTATATAATGTAATAATGTGAACGTGACCATCTCCTGTGAAGTGCCATCTGTTTAATGCTGTCTCTGAACCGCAGCTGTGATTTGTAGTGGCAGGATTTTGTTCTGCTGTCGAAAGGCTTCGGCAGTGTCACCTTTTGCTTTTAGGACAGTTAGAGCTGGTTTCTCTCCAAGCCATTTCGTCATTTTGCTTCTTCCAATGACGGTCAGCTCACACACTATTCTTCTGGGCCTATTGCTTCCTGGAGAGACACCAAAAGAGATAATGGGACTGGCTTCATCCCAAAGGCACTGAAGGGCAAGTGACCAATCACTGAACACAATGGATTTTGTCACAATTGGGTATTTCTAATTAAATTACAAGCGCATATAGCACTACAAGAAACCCCTCTCTATATACCACCACACTCACAGCTGGTTGGCTTTTCAAGATCTATTTAACACGTTCTAAGTGGGACAGACTTGGCAGGGTTTAACAGAGAAGAGACGGAGCCCAAAGGAGAGTGGTCGAAGCCAGAATGACCCCTGGACGCACAGAACATCTGGGGTACGGCGAACTGATTAGCCACACTAACAGAGCTGATGGTGGTGAACATTAAGAAGTGCTCAGGGTGCTTTACAGCCAAAACAAAATGTCTTTATGGATTGAAAGAAAAGACAAAATGCAGTTACACAATGGACTGTGGTCGATTAAAGCTATGTCTGCACTGATGCGTTTGATCTCTGTGCATGTTATTATTAAAATGATGACATTGTAATAAACTTAGAATGAAAGGAGAAGACATTAAACTGCACTGCCTGGCCAAAAAAAAAGTCACCACCTGGATTTAACTAAACAAGTAGAGTCTTCTGTTGGATGATTATGTTTCAGGTGCAACACGTTATTTAACCCTAACTGATGCAGTGAGTAGTTTCTCATTTCACAAACAGACATGTGAGAAGACACATTCTGTGGTTGTGGAAAAGATGTTAATCTATTTCAAAAAGGTCACATTATTGGCATCAAGCAAAGAAAACATCTAAGGAGATTGATGAATTGACTAAAACTGGGTTAAGAACTGTCCAACGCATTATTGAAAACTGGAAGGACAATGGGGAACCATTATATTCAAGGAAAAATGTGTTTTAAAAAAAAAATCTTGATTGTGATCATCCATCACTTAAACATTTGGTGAAAACAAACCGTAAAAAAAATACAACAGTAGAACTCACGGCTGTGTTTATTGGTGAAAGTGAGAGCATTTCCGCAAACGCACAATGTAAAAGAAACTCAAGAGATTGGGACTAAACAGTTAGCTTTAAGAAAACCATTTTTCAATTAAAAGAAAAAAAATATTCAATTTGCTTGAGCAATGGAAGAAGTTCATGTAGTCTGAGGAGTCCGGATTGACCCTGATGGGTATCCTCAGGGTAAGATGTGATGCACCCATCATGCTTAGTGCCTACAGTACTGCCCCCTCTGGGGGCAGGTCTATGATCTGGGGCTGCTGCAGTTGGTTACGTCTAGGTTCAGCAACGTTATGTGCCAAAGAATGAGGTCATGTGACTACCTAACTAGTTATCAAAGCTAAAGGCGGTCCAACTAAATATTAGTGTGTGACTTTATTTTGACCAGGCAGTGTATTATTCACACAATGTCAGGAGGAAAAAGGAGTCTTTGCACCATGTAGGTTATAAAGACTTATTTAGACTTGTTTTGAGAGTGAACAAAAATGATCTGGTATACTTGCCCACACTTGTTTAGTGTGTGTCCTGATGTTAGCCACGTCTCTCAACATTAGACGTGCTGTATTCCTTCTACAACATAAAAACAATATCTTTATTATTATTAATTCCTCATTCAGGGATTTTTAGGAAAAGTGTGTTTAGCTACTTTTCAAAAGATCATCCTTATTTAAAACAGACATACAATGGTTATTAAAAGATTAGGCATCACTACAGCCATCAAAAGAACAGGGGTTTAACGGCTCAGTTTCATTAGTAATAACTTTTGTAATAATCGGTTTAGAAGGAACATTTGTTGTATAGGGCTCCTGTTACCAGTGCTTGCTTCTTGTGTTAGGGACTGCTGCCTGTTAATGCTACCTCTAGCTTGTGGTTGGTATTCACTGTAAACCTCTTGGTGTCTGTGTTTTTCAAATGAGTTGAAGGAATCCTCCTGCATAACCAATTGCATGCGTTGCATACAGTATTTCAATCCGAATGTCTTTTATTGACACTGCAAAATCCAGATAGACGTTCAGATAGTAGACGAGAAAACAGCTCCAGCACTGAACTTGCAGTACAAGGGCCTGACATGGAGCGCCTGCTGCTGCCTTCAAGTGCTCTAGGGTATAACAGGCACAAACTAGGTGACAGAATATAATATCTTCACACATATAGACCAATAAGAATATTAGCGCCAATATATTGTCCATCCTTACAAAATACATTCCACACATGTCACATAAAAAACAAGAAATCTCTTTTTTTTTTAGCTTTTAACTGCGAAAGACTTTCTAAACAAGAAAGTCAAATGTGTCACTGTGAAAAACTGACACCAAAGCATAGCAATTTTGAACAAGGGAAGAGTAATTATTTTTAACACTGAAGCATAATATGGTAATCTCAGACAATTTTATGACATAGTCTTTCATGAGTAATTTCTTTGATTTGACATTTTGGACAAGCAAACAATATATTGTACTAATTTCTTTTGTGTGTCTTACCATATGCATAAACAGATTATTGTCGGCCACAAAATTTGCTGGCAATAGAGAACCTTTTCTTTTAAAACTGTTTCTGATTAAGTGCTTTTTTAAGCCTAATGTTAATTCAGTATCTGTTTGATTACCCAACATCTACTTCATACCAAGCTGAAAGCCCCGTGTCTCTGTTGAAGTGACAAGGAGCTGAGATGATGCATTTCCAGCAGCTGCTCTGGCTGTGGATTCAGCAGGAAGCAGAGATCACATGTGGAGTTCAGCCACTTGGCCGCTGCATCAAGGAGGCTGCATTTGCATCATAAACCCCCAGGACGTCAGTGACATGTTTTATTTGCTTCACAAAGCCACCCTCATCATTTGAAAGCATAAATATTCAATCAGACCATGGGATACAATAACCTAGCAATTGAAAAAAAGACCTCTAAACCTAAAAGAGGCTCAGAAAGTTCAGAATGTTGGCGGTAACTTCATACAAGCCCAGTTTTTATTCCCACTGCCATATTGTGATATACTGCTGCAGCAGGTGGCTCACAGAGTTTTAAATAGACAGACCGCTCTCTATTTTAAATCTGTATTTAGGTGCTGCAACAGCTTTTCAGAAGAGCATGCCCTTATCCAAATCCAATCTCTTACTTTTTACTGGTTTATACTAACTACAATGAAGTAAGAAGTCCTTTGTACCACGCTTAGATGCTTAATTACACATAATACACTGAGAGGAATGTATGTAGTTGTCAGAATGTGTGAGAATATCCCTCTGTATGACTGCAAATAAGAGCTTAACTATTGTCCGTCTCCGTCTTTGATAGGCGGTTCTGTCACTGCACCCTGTATTTCTCACAACACTTACATTTATAGCACATACTTAATTTGTGTTTAACACTAACTGCGGCATTATCCTGGTCAATAAGTTATGTCTTTCACAGTTAGGAGCTAAGGTTGATAAAAAGGAGAATTCCTTGTCTTTGAACAGTTTTTAGTTTCACAGATAAATAATACCCTAAACCTACTTAGATCTAGAGAATCTCTAAATCAAAGACAGGACCTCCTTGTTGAGTAATGGCAGTACTAACCACTTTTAAGTTTAAATCACAACAGCAAAAGAACAAAGTAGAAGAACTCAGCGTATATCATCTGCAGGACATCTTTCTCCATACAACTGTTTGTTCTGGACGTTGTACTCATCCTTTTACTTCCATCACTGTGCCCTGCCTTTCTGCTCTTTCTGCAGAGCTCTGTTGTGCTCATTTCATCTGCAGGCCTCTCCTATATTCCCCTCCATGGCTCTTCAAAAATCTGTATGTTTTCTTTTCCGTTTTCCTCTCTATAAACCCAGTTACCATTCATAACAGTGAAGATATGATTATCTTTATACTTCCTCCATAAAAATAAAAAAAGTCTTGTGAACTTGTGTTGCATCTTGTGCTTTATTGCATGTGATGGAGGTCAGCAGTCTATTACACTGAACACAGGGCCTTATTATGATGCTGTTCTAAACGTTTCAACTGGAATCTATTGAGTGTGATATTTGATAACAAGAAAATAAAAAAAGGCCACTTCAGCTACAACATGTCCGGAGGTTCCGATATAGTTCATGTTGTAACGATGGACTCAGGACCCGAATGCACGACACCAGACTCAGACTGTGGAAAGATGTGTAATGTTTAATGACAAACAGTAGCAAACACAGGAGTTGTGGATTTACTGGAAGGGTTCGGACCCAAAGTATGGCTGGCAACACACACGCTTGTACAGGAGGTAGGGACAGAAGACTCCAGTAACAGGTTAACCGAACCAGGTAGTAGAATCCAGAAACTGGATCTATTGAGCAGGAACAGGTTGAAGATTTGTCTGGAGTCAGTAGAACAATCTGGCAACAGGAGTTCTGTGTTGGCTGTTTATATATCTATATATCATCTCATTGTAAAAGCTGGCAGGTGTGCAGCCCGGGAAAGGATGGTTGCTCAGGTGATCTAACTCCTGCAGAAATAACACATGTATTTCTGTAGGAGTTTTCAAAACGCACTAGTCTTTTATTACAAGTACATCATAATTTTTACACACCAGAAAAGTTATCCATAATTTATCTTAACTAAAAACACAACAAAGCCATAGTGAAATGTTTCGGTATACAGCAGATCAAAATGAAACACGTCCAGCAAACGCTCTCTAAAGCTACATTACGTGATTTTCTGATGTCATCCCTGTTTCAGACTCCACTCTCCCCCAAAGGCAGCCTAGAGACTTCTCTTGTTTCTCTTTTAGTAAAAATATTAAAGCTGACCAATTTTTTTTTCACTAAATACTAACACACTATACAAAACTGTACACAAAGTTTAGCACTCAGCATTAGCTTAAGATTATCATTGCATTAGCTTGGCGTGCGACGTTAGCATCAGGACAGCACTTATCTCCGGCTTGTTAAACATTACGTGATTGAGGGACGCTGTACGATGGGATGAAGAAGGACAATGGTGGCAGTGGTAAGATGGATGAGGCGTGATGGATGTTTAAAGTGTTGAACCTCAGGAGGATGGAGTTTTTTCAGGTTGAATTTGTGCTTCAGCTTCATTTGTCAATCTACATTGTGGCAAAAATAGACATTCATTCATTCATTCATTTTCCACCACTTTGTCCCGTTAGGGGTCGCGGGTGACTGGAGCCTATCCCAGCAGCTTTGGGCCTGAGGCGGGGTACACCCTGGACAGTGGCCAGTTAGTCGCAGGGCTGACATTTAGAGACAAACAGTGACAGACAATCATTCACGCTCACATTCATTCACTAGGGACACTTTAGAGTTTCCAATTAACCTGTACATGCATGTCTTTGGACGGTGGACATGCAGACTCCTCACAGAAAGACCGGAGATGGCCGAGAATATTTGAGTCGGTCGGGTTTTAAACTCACAACCTTCTTGCTGTAAGGCAGGAGTGCTAACCACTCTGCCACGTGCACCCCAAAAATAGACAATTGAATCTAAATAGAGGAAGGCAATTTTAGTTTCATAACCTTCTTTTCATACAGTTGAGGACAAATTGTAATAAGTTTTAACATCACAAAAATAATTTTAACAAACAGGTAAGTATAAATAAGAGAATGTGTTTATTTGATAAGGAAATTTAATAAAGAAGCCGCTGTTTGAATCGAGTTGAACCTCTCCTTCTTGGTTTTTTAAACATAATCAGCAGAGATTATATCATCACTGACATGTATTTTTGGATTGTGAATTGATAAGGTCAGGTCAATACCCTTGTGCAGAAGTTTTAATCCTTTGGTCTATTTCATCTCAAAGTGCATCAGAACCTCATATGTAAGAAAATGTAATAAAGTAATATGGTCCTCTTTTTTCATCTGTCATTATAACCGGCATTTCAATGTATGTACATGTATTAAACATCTGAATGAACCAATGGGTTACAGAAAATGACAAGATAATTATATACTGTATAAAATAACATGCACATATCATCTGCCCTTCTAGTTTAGTTTCTTACATTAATCTGCATGTTCTCAAAGAGCTATGGCTTTCTGGTTAGATTTGCTTCTGGCACACGGTCAGTCAATCAGTGTTTTTGTCAGTCCAGCATCTCTATTAGCATTTGAGAAACCATGCTGCCAGATCTGCAGTTGGTCACTCAGTGAGCCTGTCACTCTGTGTTCAGCCTTCTTTGATGCTGATGAGATGTGAGCGTCCAGAGTTCAGTCTTATCTTTGGCATCGGCAGCCTCTCCTCTGGTCCTGCGCTGTGCTGTGGCCCCCACCCCTCTCTCGTGAGCTCCTGTGGCTTTAAACAGACTCTATCTCATCTCTGTGTTGACATCAGCAGTCTGCCCTGTCCTCAACTCTTCGTTTAAAGGCCCTCTCCAGCAGGACACTAAAACGTATTACTGCATAGGTGTGGTGTCATGTTGAACCTAGAGCATGAATTTAACTAAGTGACATAAAAAACAGTGACTTGCATTTTCTGTTTTCTGTCTTGTATAAAGTTAGTTATTTCCATATAATGTAATACTACAGATCATTTGTACAAATAAACCCCACTACCATGATATCTGTAGGTTAGGCGTGGGCAATTATTTTTCCCCAAGGACCACATTAGAACATGGAACTCTTGTCGAGGACTGGGCCAAACCAACCAACTCACTTATGCTCAATAAAAACACGATTATTTTGCCTATAGGAAAGGTATTTACCAGTTGGAGCATGTTTTATTGTGGAATCAACTGATTGCTGCAAAATATTAAAGGGAAAGTAAAAATATATCCAGTGTTTTAATCATCAATAAAACATTAGTAAATGCTGGCCTTAGTTTGCCCACCCCTGCTTATTGTGAATTAAAATTGTGTCAACAAAAGCTAAAATTAGGTTATGAACTCAGGGCTTTCTTGCTAGTTGCATTCAAAATATTTTATGACAATCTAAGTGTTGGAGAATTTTAAATCAAATGTGAAAAGGAATTTCAGTTAAAGTGAATGATATTTAGAGAGACCCTGTCTAAAGCAGAAAAAGTTTATTACCACCAATAGAGGGCCCAGAGACAGAACACTCGACACAATGTGACAGCATTGAATATTCAAGTCTGCCCATGCTTCCGTAGGAACTAGATTATAAAGCTTCATTGTAGGTTCATGTGCACACAATGCCACATCAAAAGAATGGCACTTACTCTGTAGAGCCTAGACTTGGAGCCAATTTTTAGAGTGTAAAATGGTAGAGTGGTTGTCCTATAACCTATAACTGTAAGGTTGGCGGTTTGATTCTCCCCGTTGTTGTGTCCTTGGGCAAGACACTTAATCAACCTTGCCTTGTATCATTGGTAGTAAACTTTTTGCCTCCGGCTCTGGTGTATGAATGTGTGTAAGAGTGGTGCTCGGAGAAGGCTGCGAGCACCTTGTGTATGGCAGTCCCCCTCTCTGTCTGCTCCAGGTGTGAATGTGTGTGAATGTGGTTAATGCCCAAGAAGGGGATAAAAAAAGCACTATATAAATACAAGCCATTTACCATTACAATATTTTTTTTGATGACACTAAAGCTACACAATTGAGTGTTCTGACCAGAATAAATTGTCCTAACAAAGGGAAAATAACATGATTATGTGAAATAATAGACAGGCCCTAATTGAGGTTCAGGACACTGTAAAGTTAGAATATGAGTAAAGAATTTCTAAAAACTCCAATTAGCATCCTATGCAAAGAGGCCCAGACTCAGACAATTCCTTCAGCTCTTCTGTGGGACATGCCCGGGACACTTTCCCAGGACGTTGTTCACAAAGCATTTGAAACAGATCCTCCAGCCATCTCAGCTGGCCCCTCTAAATGTTGAGGAGCAGCAGCTCTACTTTGAGCTCCTCTTGTGTCTTTCGCAAAACTCCTCATTCACCTTGTGAAGACCTAAAAATACTTCCTCTACTTGAGGCTGGAACTCTGCTGCAGACTGCAGGGAATGAAACAATGTGGCCAACCTTTCTGTTACATTTGAGAAAAGGTTGCGTCGTGTCATTAATTGTAATTCCCTTTGATTAGACAAGTAGTATTCTCAGTTGATAGAGATCATATATTAGTCTTACTACACAGTCTTACTATGGCCAGTGAAATGTGAATAATAAAATAACAGGAATAGAACTTAAACACAAGTCTCAAATTCTGCAACAAACCAAATCATTTGATACCCTACTTTTCGTTACCCATCTGTACTTTTCCTCATTTGTCATCACTTCTCCCACAGTTGGCCTCACTTCCTGTCTCTCTTTGTCCTTGTCATCACCGGCTCGGCATCGTGCTGATAAAGGCTGCGTGTGCGTTCAGATAGGAGGTTATTCTGAGATGCCAGAGAAGCAGAAGATAGTGATCTCAGTCAATCTAATGGAGCTCAAGGGTCCCACACATACACTTTAACGACACACAAGATGAGCACACACCAGCTTCTTACAAACCACTTTAATCCGTTTAGGGAGCGTACTCGGAATTAGAGTCTGTACAGTGGGGTAGGATTTAGGAAATACCCTTATCTCCTTCAGTGAGTGTGTGTCCTTGTGGCTTACAGTAACCCTGTCTCTGTCATGAGTTGCCTGGACGGCTGCTTGATTTGATCAGATTGCCTCCACAGATCCATACACTACAGCTGTCTTCTGCGTCATATTTCCCAAACGGAGTATATTATTTCAATTACAAATTATGTACTGTGCACAGTTCTAGCTCTCAAAAACATTGCTTTATTATGAATTTAATAATGGTTATAAAAAGTTAATACCTAGCACTTTGGATTATAACTGTAGCATGGTAACAATGGTGCATTAGGACAATAACAAATAGGTAATTACTTGTATGATTACCAATAACTAAAGACTTTGTTCTAAACATATTTATATATTTTATTACCCCTATTGGGAAACCCCTTGATGGCAGCCACCACCAGCATGTTTTCGTTGTTGGTTGGGGTAAATCAGAGTACCTTCATTTTGGTTGACATCTCAACATATTGTATATACGTGAGACAAAAAGTCTCCCAGACTGTGTTGGTTTTCTGCCTCATGAGTTCTTTTCACTGTCACCTCTGTGCTATGAATTTATCTCGAAAGAAGGTCCAATAAGTCTTCTTCAGAAACGAGAGAGTCGAGAAGGGGTAATACTTTTCTTCTTTATGAGAGGCTCCAAGTAATAACCTGCAACTTTTATAGCTTCTCTCAGACTGATACTTCACAATAGTGATTTAACCTTTCACTTCATGAAAGCTCAAGTTGCTTTTTAAAGCTCCCAGGAGATGGTTCAACCTGTATCGAGACTCTGCTGCACAGTAAGTGATATCATTTTACTTAACCAGAGAAACACAAGCCACTGTATTCTAGCAGTAAAATTGAAATACTTGTGACAATGGATTTACTCAGTGGGTAAGAATTTTCCAATCTTACCTCAATATATTGTATAAAGTAGCAGCAAAACTATGTTGAACTGAAAAATATCTTAACAAAACACTATAAACTGCTCTACTGCTGGCCATGTTAACTAACGTGTCTTCCTTGTTGACAACCGACTGTGTCTGGCGTTTCTGATTGGTTAACATTCCTTCTGTAAACCCCGCCCTTGAAATCAAATGCATGCAACAAGGTACCAGAATAACTTTTTATATAGTAGTATTGGAAAAGAGTTCATCGTGGCTAGCCAGGCTAGATGAGAGGTCACAGCTGGAAATCTGCCAAGAAACCTTTCTTCAAGACAAGTTATGAAACAAACCAACTCTATGTGGTTTGTGGTCTTATGTGTGTCTTTTAGACCATTTGTCATTTACAGGATACAGGAAATTAGTTGTAGAGACTGCTATTTGAGAATATATTTGGATTGCATGAGATAAGAACTATTTCTATGCTATATGTATGAAATAAATAATACCAAAATAATAGTTGGCAAATGGAGGTTATATGATACAGGATCCTGTAAAACAGGGCTGATTTAAATTCCACAAGTGAGGGGCACACAACAATCAATGGATCCATTGTTGAATTTAAATCAGTGCCGTTTATGCTTCTGGGATGGAGGTTGAATTAAAAAGACAAACACAAGCCAAAATAAAGATTTATTGTTTATGTTTTTTATAAAAACACAAAAAATGTTTTCATTTTGCAGGGGTTTGTCACTGCATCATTCACAAATGAGTCCATCCTTGTATCCAACTGTACTCTTCATTTCCTGCTCCTGGTTTCAGGTCACTCTTCTGCACCAGAGCTCTCTGAAGAGTCCACCAGGACTCATAGGTAGGTCACATCGAGGGCAAAGTGGGTCAGTGGATTATTCTGGAGAATAAGGTCAGTGTTAAATGTTACCATATGCCTGAGTGATCTTTGCAAGCTAATATTATCAGTAAAATATATGGGCACTGTCGAAAAAATGAGATCTGGGCTGTGGGGATGTCGGCCAGAGTTTTACAGCAGTTAACCTTTACTGTGGCCTGCTGCGTTTGGCAGTTCTGTGAAGCAAAAAACTGACAGATACACAACAAAAGGAGCAGCAAGAGATTTTTTTAAAATAATTACTTATTAATTTGCACAGTTTCTCATAAGAATGACTTTGTAGTATGACTGTGAGCCCCAGGTGGTGGACCACTTTCCCACAGGCTAAATGTAGTTTATGTAAGATAGTAAAAAACACAGCAAAGAGACAAGAGGCATTTACAGTAAAATATGAGACAAGGCTTTAAGTGTTTAGTAATACAAAGTCTGATTATAACAAAATATATACCACAATTCTGAACTTAATAGCTCAAGTACAATATAGTTGATAGATAATATTTGCATATACAGATATTGCCCAACAATGTGGCAATTGTCTCACAATTTCCTAGATTTTGGCTTAACCAGCTGTATTTAAATTAATTTCTGATTTCTCCATTAAAATAAACATCTGTATGAAATATTATGCATTTGCATTACTTAAAGATAAAAGCATTAAATAAAATATGAAAAAGCTGCCGATGACTTTAATTTCCACTGTTGGCAGTCAGATCATCGTGTGAGGCAGTGTGAAATTAGTTTTATTTCCACAACATAGCTTTTAATGGACGTCCAGTTAATGGAACACAAATTATTCTCAGAACAAGATGTTTTGAAAAGAGAAGTGGTTCTTATTTGTTATTTGGAACAAGTTGTTAGTCGTACTGATCATTTAATTGGACTTCTTTTCTGATATGTTGCTTGTGTTGCTTTAAAAATCACCAAATTGTTCAAGTTAGTCACAGTGAATAAAACACATAAACAAAAACAAGTGTCACAGAATATTGTTTTTATGTGTAAATTAAAAAGTTAATCAACAGCTTTGGGAAAAAATGCAGGACATCACTAAATTAAGCTTAACTCAAAAGCAAAGAAAGACAAATTAGTTAATATTTTAACCTGACGCAAGCTTGTTTGGTGCTCAAACAGACTTGTTTACCTCAAAGATTTATAACATTTATCTTAATGTCTTACTATGTGACTTTTTACTGTTTACTGTTCTACACTCAAACAAAAGGGTTTTATTTTCTTATGAACACTCCCAACCTCATAAATACTGAAATAATAATATTCTTGGAATTGTATGTATGGTTAAGTAGATTGTGTAAGTTCGTTACTAGCATTTATAAAAGGAGGGATGCAAAGCTCCAGCCGTTGGGTGGAAGATGACTGCCAATTCTACCTAAAAAAAGACATATTATTTCTACATTTACTTTTTTGCCCCGATACAAGACTCCTCACATACAACCCTAATTAAAACCAAAAACTGAAATATACTTTTAGAAGCAACACTATCTAATTTCTGAAGATGAATAACAACTAAATAACTCAGAAGTCACATCACGAGACCATTCAGTGTAATTATTTTCAGCCTTCACTGTTGCTTTAAAATACGTTAATAGAAACTGGATGCTGGATGTTTTGAAAAGAAGAAACTGAGACAAACAACTTCTTTCTTCCCTCATCTAAAAATTGACAGTCCATTTGATGAGGGACATCTTCTACCTCATACAACTACACATAAGAATGCCCCCATCTACAAACATATTGGTACATGATAACGTGGATAAGTGACCGACCGACTTTACCACTTCCTTTAACAAAATGATCAGGATCAAAATAATGTAATTGTTATTGCTAACAAATTTACCCAAATATCCAAATGACAGGCAATCTAATCCACCACCACTTCCTCAAAAATGGTAATTATTAGAGTACAAGATAATAAAATGAAATTCACAAATATACAAATATAAGGGCGGCAGTGGCTCAGTGGTAGAGCGGCCGTCCTTCAACCGGAAGGTAGTAGGTTTGATTCCCGCTCTCCCCACTGTTCATACTATCGTTGTGTAATTGGGCAAGACACTTAACCCACCTTGCCTTGTATGATTGTGTAAGAATGTGAATGTATGTGGTGATTCCGTAGGCGCGGAATGGCTGCCACGTCTCTGTCAGTGTGCCCCAGGGCAGCTGTGGTTACTGTTGTAGCTTACCATCACCAGTTTGACTGTGTATGAATAAATAATTGATATGTAAAGCGTCTTTGCGTCCCCAGAAAAGCGCTATATAATTATTATTAACGATTATTATTATTAAATACAAGCGCTTTAGATTTTAGAGTCTTTACCCAGCTGCTTTCTTTGGGAAAGCCCTACAGCCTAAACACAAGTAGAAGCTCTTTGGTAAATCCTAAATCCCTCAAATAGAAATATGTATTTTAACTTTCTAAAACAGTGCAAATTATAGTCTTTTATTTGAAGCTTGCTCTTAACAGTCATGTACAGCCATCCACTGCAGTTATAGCCCACTGTCAGCATCTTCAGATCAGCACCGCTCTGTTTCATATACTCCACACTCCTCCATGGCCCCTCGGTGTCCTCTTCATCTCCCACCCTCCTCTTCTCCAGCGAACCATGCTTTTGCTTCTCGGTGCTAGCTCAGCTGTCCGTCGCGGTGACTTGCCGTTTTAAGCTACCGGCTCACTTTGCCCCGTCATCCATTTTCTAGTTTTCTTCCTTTTCATATATTTATTAAGCCACTTCACTGACCTCAAGCATGCATTTAAAAGCAGGGGCAGCCATCGAGGTGAGGGATCACTCTGTCGGAGGGCTTTATAACTCACCACAGGAGGACACTGAGAGAAAAATGGAGCAGATAAGCATTTCAATAAGTCGGCTCTCATACAAGCTGCTCTACACTAAATGGAGATTAGACAGAAATCTAATATTTTATTCCTTTTAAAGATTGTTCCTTGTTGGATTCTTACTGCAGTATATCAGTCATAATTGTACAGGAATGTCTGTTGTCTAGTAAAAATAGTGAACTTTTCCAGCGTTTTCTAAAATGCATCATGAAAAGTAGCAAAGAGTGATGTTAAATTTATTTATTTATTTATTCACATTTTTGTGAGGAATAATCCCTTGAGATGAATCATCTCGTTTTTGATGGGGTCCTCTTATCATTCACTAGGAAAACTTTTTTTAGAGTTGCCAATTAACCTATACATGCATGTCTTTGGACGGTGGGAGGAAGCCGGAGTACCTGGAGAGAACCAACGGTAAAATGTGGAGGACATCCAGACTCCTCACAGAAAGACCAGAGTGGGCCAGTCTGCCACATTCACCCCAATGGTGCTCTGAGAGTTGCCGGAAGATAATAGAGTGACATGAGTTTAAGCTGTACACAGCATGTTTGAATGAAGCACCTGGTAGATAAATGGCAGCCTCTCTGAAGATGGCAGGCTGAGATGTCTTTCATCAGGTAACCACTGGGCAGTCTCCAAGGAAGGAAGACAAAAGCAGGTATAAAATGCCAGTCACAGCCAATGTCACATGCCAATGCTAGAATTTCCATTTTATTTCTGAAGTGTACAATTTTCTTTAACATTTCCTGTCTACAGTATTAGCTAGTAATAAGCCTGTCTCTAAACTTGTGAAGACTATATATACATATATATATATATATATATATATATATATATATATATATATATATATATATATATATATATATATATATATATATATATATATATATATATATATATATATGTGATGTGAGGCTGTGATGTATATGTGTCAAAATCAAATATGCTTCTATTTGCCCTTCGCTCTGTCCATGACCCCAGTCTGTGCAAACAGATGGCAGACAACTGGCCCACTCACTTGAGTCTTTGTTTTATGGAAGACCTTTCCTTGGACACTGTTATTGCTTAGATCTTTGCTGGGAATCCCACATGGAGCTGCTGTGTTGTATCTTTTCCCTTGTACATTACATATAGTTGTGCTCATACGTTTTCATAACCTGGCAGAATTTGTGAATGTTTGGCCAGTTTCCAGGGAATATGAATGATAACACAAAATACTTGTTTTCAGTGGTTAGTGAATAGCAACAGAAACTTCCTAAATGACCCTGATCAAAGGTTTGCAGACCCTGGTGATTTTGGCCTGAGAACATGCACAAGTGACACAAACAGGTTTGAATGGCTACTGAAGGTAACAATCCTCACCTGTGACCTGTTTGATTGTAATCAGTGTGTGTGTAAAAGGTCAGTAAGTTTCTGGGCTCCTGACAGACCCTTGTATCTTTCATCCAGCAATGCACTGACGTTTCTGTCTGAGTCATGGGGAAAACAAAATAACTGTCAAAGGATCTGTGGGAAAAGGTAAGTGAACTGTATAAAACAGGAAAGGGATATTAGATTATTAGAAGTACTATATTGATCCCCAAGGGGAAATTCATTGCATGTTGATTATAGACATGTATACATAAATGGACACACAAGATTACAAGCCACACCATGCAGCCCGAGGTTTTTTTATTCAGGCACAAGATCTTCACAAAAATGAAATAGAGTATTGCAAATATGCAGACCAGGGCCGGCCCTGGGCATAGGCGGAATAGGCAAATGCTAAGGGCTCCGCCCACCCTTGGGGCGCCCAAGCGCCCAAATTATTATTTTTATGAAAATATAAAATATATATATATATTTTTTTTTTATTACCAATACAACTTAAAGATTATAAATTTAAAAAAGTGATCGTCCATTAAAGACAAAACTACAACATTGCTTTCCCGAATCCCGATCCACCCGTCCGACTGAGTGACGCATCAATCTCCCCCGCCCCCGCCCTGCTGAAAAAAAACAAAAACATCCGTTACCTGTGTGTGATTGTCACTGACAATGGCCGAATTCACTGACACTGATAAGTTGTCATTATGTCAAAAAGACCGAAGCCATCTGGTGCCCAGGGAAGAAAAAAAAGAAGAGAAGAGGAAGAAAAACGTGAAAAAGACAGAGATAGGTAATGATGATCAGTTTATCTATGTTGCATTAAGTTAGTTCAACGATGCCTGTAACGTTCGCTAATTTGAATTAGCTTAGCTTATGACATAGTGTCATGAACTGCACGGTAGAGACAGACAGTGGTGATCCAAACGCAGGCTTTAATGAAGGATGATCCAGAAAACACAACGAGTACACAGGCAGAGGGACATATAAATCTTTATTTAAAATGAGTTCTGCATAAAATGTTGCTATATAAACGTAAACCTTTATTTAAAATGACTGAGTCCTACATAAAATGTTTTTATATAACAGCTATATGTATTATATATATGGATTTAGCAACTTTAAAATTCAATTTAAATAAAGATTTACATTTCTCCTCTGTTTCATGGTTAAAACATGATAAAGTGTAGTTAGTAGGACATTGCTGCCATGCCAGATATACTGGAAAACAAACACTTTAAAAATGAATTTTGAAAATATAACTACTGTATGCTAGAGAAGTGCTCAATGAATAGTTTTGTGCATGAATACCAGATGTAATTATTCTTGCTGTTTGTGTGTTTAAGCTATAATGTGGTTTAGGTGCTGCCATATTTTTATAGTTTCACTATCATCAGCTTTTTAATAATAAAATGTAACACCCAATGGTCACATATAATCCTCCTCTTCTCTCTTCAGATGCACTTTTGAAATATCTGAACCCCGTCCCTGCAAATCCTGGGCCACCTGTTGCAGACATCTCCATCTCAGCACCGCCCAGCGATTCCGCATCAAGCACACCTCTTCCCTCCACTTCAGCAAGTTTAGGAGAAGTGTGTAAGTTTATGAACAAAATTCCAGGGGCACCAGGTGAAATCTTGCCTAGGGCAGCAAATTGGCCAGGGCCGGCCCTGATGCAGACATAACAAACAAGTAGTTCTAACTACAGTAGTCGTTACAACATAAACAACAGTAGCCGTTACAACATAACATTCGTAGTCACAACTACAGTTGCCGTTGCAACATACGTAACATAAACATACAGACATCAGACAACAGCAGTACAACACTCTAGTGGTCCCTAAAATTTGTACTCATCAGCCCGGAAGCAGCACATGGGACGTATTTAGACGTACTGACATGTCAACAATCCAAAGCACAAGGCCATCAACTTGTCACTGGCTACAGCAGCATAAAGTGAAGGTTCTGGCCATCTCCTGACCTCAGTATCATTGAGCCACTCTGAGGAGATCTCAAATGTGCAGTTCATGCAAGACAGCCAAAGAATTTATAGAAACTGGAGGCTTTACCATCTGAGAAAATAAAGAACCTCATCCACAACTACCACAAAAGACTTCAAGCTGTCATTGATGTTAAAGGTTGCAATACATGGTATTAGGAACTCGGGTATGTGAACTTTTTTTAAAGGTCATTTTGTCACAGTCCACGGAGTTCACTCCAGATCTTCCTTGTCACCATCATCGGTCCACGCTCCAGCGTCAATTCGGTCCTACGTTCCAGCTTAGGTCCTGATTCCTTGCAGTCTGCTATTCTCTAGTATTAATAAAGTTTGTTGTGTATGAAATATGGGCGGCAGTAGCTCAGTGGGTAGAGCGGCCATCCTTCAACCAGAAGGTAGGCGGTTCGATTCTCACTGTCCCCACAGTTCATGCTGTTGTTGTGTCCTTGGGCAAGACACTTAACCCACCTTGCCTCCAGTGGCTGTAACACTGGTAATGTAAGTCACTTTGGATAAAAGCGTCTGCTAAATGAATAAATGAAAATGAAAATGAAATGAACCCTCTCTAAGTTGAGCGTTTGAGTTCTGTAATACATTTGGGTAGTTTCTGTTGTCAGTATGATTTAAAAAGAAAACACAGTTAATAATAATAATAATCTTTATTTTTATATAGCACTTTTCCACCTACTGTAGTAGGCACTCAAAGCGCTTTACATACATTAAACTACCAGTGTTACAGAACTTCACTATAGGCAATATAGGTGTCTTGCCCAAGGACACAACGACAGTAGAGAGCGGGATGTTATGGTGTTTTGGGATGTTTCAGCGAGGATCGATCCGCCCACCCGCCGGTCGAAGGACAGCCGCTCGACCACTGAGCTATACTGCCGCCCAGTTATGTAATAAATGGCTTCACCGAAAACACTAACTATGAGTGACAAAAGTTTTTTTTAGTTATTATTTGTCTGTGGAGGTTCTCAGTCATCCAGGGCATCTTGAAGAAGAAAGGTTTGCGTAAAAGCATCTGGACTTTGTTTTCAAGGTGAAGACGTTTCGTCTCTATTCCAAGAGACTTTGTCAATTCTGAGTTTAACTGGTAAAAGAGCTGAGCTGGGCCAGGTTGTTCTGTTGTTCATGACCAACAACACAACAACCTGGCCCATCAGGTTTGGTTTCAGGGGAAACTCCTCCCTTTAGCGATATAAGCTCAGCTCTTTTACAAGTTGAACTCAGAATTGACAAAGTCTCTTGGAATAGAGACAAAACGTCTTCACCTTGAAAACGAATTCTAGATGCTTTTACGCAAACCTTTCTTCTTTGTTATTATTCATATTCCCTAAAAAATGACCAAACTTAAAAATTATCAGACCAATCCACAGTCACAGACAAGCCATGCTGATAATTTTATACTTGACCTGTGTAAGAGCTTGACTGTACCAAACACTGGTAAGTTGCAAACACTTCAAAAACCTTCCAAGTAAAAAGCCTGACAATACAAACTGTTTAAGCCTCAGTGTAGCTCAAGTATTTCTGCAGTGTCTCTTTGATCCTGCTGTAACTAATATTATGAAGCATGTTTTAAATCATGATAAAATAGAGGCAGACCGTGTATATTCCACATGTTCCACTTAACCTGAATGGAAATGATTTGAAAACACTCCCTCACATACAGTGACCCTGTGGGCTGTGAAATGAGCACTGTATTAATTGAGGACACACAGCTTTTCCTGTTTCTATATGTGTGCTTTTGCTTTTATAATAAGGCGCCTGAGGATGTACATGTGCAGATTAATGGCCCTTTTTTGGAAACAGCTAATAGTATGCAGAATTTATGCATTCACACTTTTATTTTAATAGGGAAATGTGTTCATGGCCCACTTTAGTGATGCCCAGACCACACTTGTTTTATAAAATGATGTTCAAATCTTTCATGCGTCAGCTTGATTTTGTTTACTCCTGATAACCCTTCAGTCTTTTGGTCCCAAGGCTAATCCTATGTGTATATTTTTTCTTCTCAGTTGGATTCCTTTAAAAGACTAATTTCTCCTAAGTATATCACACACATATATCGCTTCCACATTCCTCAACAGACATTATTTCTCTTGCACTGGCCCACACAGAGTGGTATTTCACTTTCTATGAAAAGCTGGAGTTATTAAGGCACTCCTCTTGTGCAGATAAGGAGCTGCTTTATTAAATGTCTTTTTATTCAAACTGCCATTGATTCATTTCAGGAGGCATTTCTAAAAAATCCATTTCATTATCACACAGCGCATTTCCACTCGGGCGGCTTTCAGAGACCTCTTTTATTGATTGCCCAGTACTCTTCTCATTTCCTCAGCTGCGTCCATCCCACCAAAGAGTTTGTTAGATGTGTAAAGGTATATGAGAACCATTGGGGAATTTAGACCAGGATTGTAATTTGTTATTTTAAGGTATGTTGTTTGTTTTTTTAAATTCCCACTTTGCGTTGAGGTTAACAAACAAAAATTTTGGCTACCCAAACTCTGCCTCTCTCCTCCGGCTCAGGAGGAGGAGGCGCGCTCTTTCAAACCTTCCTCACACTTTGCTGTGTCTCCTACAGATATACTCCCTCCAGAGTGTTTGGGGCCTGCATTGGCGTCTCAGACCTGAGATCTGAAATTCCCTCTAGGTGACCAAACCCCTCACTTTATTGCTCATCGCTCATTTTGTTAGGATCTTACCCCTCTCTCTGTGATTTGTCTATGTCTCCACCCTGGCTGGGTGGGATGTAGGCGTGACCAGACCACGTTTGGCAGATGGTACACCTGTTTTCAATTCCACCCTCATCAGCTGCAATTTAAGAAGACTGGCTCTTCATCCGGTCCTTGTCAGTCTGTTTCTTTAATTAGTGAACCATGGCTCAGGTTCTGTTTTTTGGTGTTTTTTCCTATTTTTTTTTTTTTAACTTACCTTGTTTCTGTGTCCAGGTGCCATCTGTCCAGAATTTGGATCTCTGCCTGCCTGCCTACTCATCTGCTTACTTGCCTGCCCGCCTGCCTCGTTACATATTCACAAATTCAGTTCTGATCTAATGCACTTACCTGCTGTGTTCTGTTTCGTGGGTCCTCTTGAAACTGTGACTCATTTCGGCTGCATGTGTCAGAGATCTTCTCCTTTCACTCATGACCCACACCTTATGACCACATGTGAGGCTAAATCAAGACTACTATAGATAGAACAGTCCCCAGATCTGTCAATCTCTGGCTTCATTATCATTCCATCACAAGTTATCAAAAGTCCACAATATATCTGAACTTCTCCACTTGAGACGGGATTAAAAATAAGAACTGTGGCTTCAGACTCTGTGTTTATTCTCATGTTGCTGCCCCTGGTCAGGTGTCTTGTTAGAGTCTCCCAAGATAAACAGGGCCAATATGAAAAGTCAGAAGAGCAATGCCCTATGCAAAAGAAATTCCACTGACTAATGTATGGCACAGATTGGCGTTACAGAACACGTGCATAGTAATCCTCAAAAGGGAGTATTTGTCAGTGTAAAACAAGCAGTGGTAGAATAAAGGTGCCCCACTTACTCAATCACAGTCATACACCATCACTTTATATTTGAGCTCTGACCCATTGTCCATCTTTATATTTACATTTACATTTACATTTATTCATTTAGCAGACGCTTTTATCCAAAGAGACTTACATTGTTCTACAGTAATTACCAGTGTTACAGTCACTGGAGGCAAGGAGGGTTAAGTGTCTTGCCCAAGGACACAACGACAGTATGAACTGTGGGGAGAGCGGGAATCGAACCAACTACCTTCGGGTTGAAATCCGACTGCTCTACCCACTGAGCTACTATATACATATACATATATACATATATACAGATGTGGTACATATAACTTCCTAAAACCTTTCTTGTCAGTGACCTACTTGCAATAGAAAAACTGAGAATATTTTCCTTAATATATTGAAGTAATGAGCTATTAAAAATAAATGTTACTCATGTTGGTGAACACCTTTCCCATCAGAGCAATTAGGTTCCAGTCAGAGACATTTCCAGTATGCATTGCTTGATTAGATTTTGACTGTAAGGGAAATTGTTAAACTAATCATGTCACGTGCCAAGATCTAAGCAGCCACTAACAACTTGGTCACTTTGTACAGAAGCCACCAGGGCTCTACGGCTTTGATCACACGTTAAAAAGATGAAAAAAGAGAACAGTGTGTGGGCCTGAATCAGTCGAAATGAAAGCTGAAGAGAGAGACTAAAACTCCAGGTGCACTTCTATCGAGGGGATTATAACACTCACAAAGTTGAGATAAAAGTAAAATCATCCACTTAACCGATAATTTTGTAACTTTTCTTTCACTTTTTTAGCTTGAGCAGTGACTTGAAGGTCAAAGAAACTCTTGAGTATAGTTTGAGAAGCGCCGTCAGAGACACTCACTGCCCCCTGCTTTTTCATTCTTAGTGACAGCAGCGTTTTGCAGAGCGTTAATTGTGTCTCGTTGGGATTAGTGGGAGGAATGAGAGACACCGACAGGAAGAGAGGAAGAGGGGGATGAAGACAGGTGTTATGTATGGTAAGTTATAACTCTATTTAAAAATAAAATTAAATAAATATAAAACACCTACAATCAAGAGGTTTGGGTCAGGACTGAAAAGACCTCAGATACAAGCAGATACTCGTTTTCTTCACTGGGTGGTTGGCTTTTTTTTCACATCTTTAGGAGCCATATGAGAAGGATAGATCAGTCATTATAAAGACACATCATAACCTATGAATACGCTGCTTCGAGCGGCATCTATAGCTGACTGGATACAGTTTGAATTGAAGCATGAATATGGTCTGCCTTTAAATCACTTCAGGAGAACAAAGTACTGAACTAAAGATGAGAAGTGGTTAAAAGGGATGTGTAAAGGTAACTATTACATGTTATTTAAAAGGTTTGGTGTCTCGGACTAAGTGCAAATCCAACCAATTTAAACTCGAGCAATTTAGTCCAGTCTACCAAGCTATTAGGTGTTAAAAACATTTTCATCTGACTATTTTGCAACGAACCTCAAAGTGGTTCACTGAAAATGCCCAGCTGTCTTCCATTAGACTAATCCAGGAGAATATGTTAAACACTATACGCCAGACTAAAGGTAACACAACAAAATGTTACCATAGCTCTAAAAAATATGGAACAAGAGTGGACTGGAGGTTTACTGAAGAGATCCAGAGCTGTTTTTGTTTGGCACAGAAGTGCTCTTCCAGAAAAAAAAAAAAAGAAGTTGTTACTGGAGCTACATCCCTTCATAGCAACGAGTGGGAGAAACATGTACCACTTCAAAGTTCAAACTCATCTGGGAGGTCTGTGTGGCTCAATATAAGCCCTGTACACTACACTGTACGTCTGAAAGAATGCCATATTGAGGTCAGAACATAGAAAAAGGCTTTACCCAGAATATGAGTTCTCTTTTACATGAAATACATTCCCTGGAGGCTTCACAGCTGCTCTAACAAGCTACTGTTTGTTCCATCAGAGAAGAAGAACTTGAATCCAGTTTTCATGCCACACACATTGCTTTATCAAATCAATTTCTGCATTTTTAAATTAGGTTTCTTGGTAAAGATTAAAATGTTAATCTCAGTGTGAAAAGCCTTGTCATCTATAAAATCTAAAACCTGACTTAGGCCCCTTTAACATATTCATCTCCTTAATGAACAATTATTTGGCACTGCCAGAGATGGACACAAGTCTATTGGTCCCTCATCCAATTCATTCACATCCAAGTCTCTTCACCAAAGGTACCTTAACAGAAAGCAAAATACTACGGTCTAATTAATAAACCTATTCTAGTATCATTTTAAAAAAGTAAACTATAGAGTACAGTTGATATCAAAATAGAACAAAACATTTGAAGTATTCTTAACTGTATTTTGTAGACATACTTTATACATGAACATCAAACACTCTTTTAGTAAAACTGATCTTGCCAGTGACAACAAAAGAAACAAATTCACTTTCTATCATTCTGTTGTCTAAGAAGAAATCCACTAGAAACAGGTCTAACAGCGATCTTACTGATTAAAACCAAATCTTTGCCCTAAATCTTCATTCAACAATGTGTTCAACAGGAGGGTGCTTCTCTCGCAGTGTCCTCTGCCATTGGTTCACACTTCCAATTAGTTTCTTTTTATATTAAACCATTGATACAAATACAAATAATTAGATGCAAAGCCAGCAACTGAGAAGAACAAAAAAGCACACTATAACAACACAAGTTTAAAATAGCATATTATGCCGAGTTTAGCTTTACATCAAGTAAAAGTGAAGTTATTGTGGCTTCTCTCTGAGGACTCTGGCTTCCAAATCTCCAACGTAAACATGAGTATGAAAAGTTTGTGTCATTGTCTGTCTTCTAGTGTTATCCCTAATGGATAAGTGTAGCCAGCCTAATACACACAGTGGAAGAAAGTTAATAATTTAACACAGCTATTTTAGACAACAAAATCATTTAATCATATTATTTGAATACTAATATCAACTATACAATCATACTAACTGACAAAACATCCAGAGTGGGAAAAACTGCAAAATTATGGGTAAAAATGGACAATTATCTTCAGATTCAAAGCAGTTTTCATCACTGTTGATCCTCAAAAAAAACAAAATAAATCTGTAGACCACATGGCAGCGGCTAACATTTATTGCCATGTGCACAACATTTATTGGGCTCTCAACCATTGGACCCAAATTAGCTGACAAAATAACCCAAAGTACTTTAGTCGAGTGAACGCTCCATTTCTGTTTGTCGAGGTCTATCACTCTTATTCCTCTCTTCCTCTAAAAGAAGTTCCTCTGTGGTTACATCCCTGGCTTCCATTAAATTGAACCGTCTCATTACCAAAGTCATCCTGACAAGCTTTCTCTTTCCATGAGGGAAAGTGTGGCTTCTGTAAGACATGACTTTCATTGATCACTGATGGTGGCTCTTTAAAAGGCCAGGCCAAATGTCCTCATAGATTCTGACACATGAGCAGCAGTGAGTCTCTTGTTAGCATTCATTATCAGGGTCTGTACAAATCAGCTGGGACCAAAGCCATTTTTCATCAAAACCAGATTAAACTACATGTAATTTCATCCTGTAGTTACCACAGCGCAAGTTCATTACCACACAATTACCACACTTTGGTTTGGATGAGCAATTTTATTTATTCAGTTTCATTATCTTGAAAGCTTTGTATTAGTATTCACTTTTTTTTTTATAATTTGTCTTCCATTACAAAGCAAAAAAACAACTTAATTTGAACAGCATCCTCCAAATACCTTGAAAGCTGTGAAAACTATGAAAATCTTTTTATTTAGTTGCTACTACTGTATTGATATAGAACTCTTTTGCAACTTTTGCAGACTTTTTGAAGGTAATAGGCTGAATTTGAAGAGGAAAATGTATAAATATAGATCTCAGATTTGTGTTTTTTTTTGTTCTCATTACTTAAGACCAGTACCAAATCATTTCCATCCAGATAAATTCTCTAACTTATGATGCAAATAAAATCAAAATTAGATGGAAATATGTGTCTCAGCTCTGAGCCACAATCTACTTTTTGAAAGTCATGGATGTTGTCTATTCATCCACTGCCTCAACATGTCTCTTAAAAACTCAACAGAGGCTTATTAGGAAGATACTTTAATGTTATTCAGTCTGACTGGATTTTAAAATATTAACATACCACTCATTTATGTGGCAGAATAGTTTATGGGAATCCACTGAATTAACATAATTTAAAGGACAGCTGCTTTTCAGTCTTGAGCCAATTAAGTTATTTTATGTAACGTCATGAACTGGTCCATTATTTAATGTTAGACTTTAGTGGCTTTTCCTTAGTTGCGTGAGTTATTTATGTACATATGTATTGTATTCCAGACCAAAATTATTTCAAACAGCAGAATTTTCCACAGTATTGTATATCCAGTGTCAAGACTCAATTCTCTATTTTTATTTTATTTTTTGTGTTTTATTATTTTCAAATGTATTTTATTTTTGTGGTTTTTTATTATTATTTAAAAAATTAGACATGCACTGAGGAATAAATTAAAATAGCAGCTTTAGTATTATTAAATTTAATATTAATATGGAATTTAACAACTTTAACTAAAATTAAAAAACAAATGTATTAAAACAAAGTCACCTCATAAATAGAAAACAAAGCCCAAAAGTTTGTGTCATAACGGGCTTGACATTTTGAAATATGTGTCTCTTGAAAAAAGTTTAGGTAATGCTGCTCTAGAAAAACCGAACCGTTCGTTTTTATTGAAAGTTTATACTGTAAATGGTATAGTATTATTATAATGGTATTGTATTATTTTTCTACAAATGTAGAACCCACTTTGTTTTTTCACAATCTCTGGTCATTAACCAAATGTCTTTAGCGTTATTTCAAACTGTTTTAAGTTATACTGTATGTTTGGGAAAAATGCTTTATTTCATTTTGGTCCAATTTAACAGAACATCAAGTAAACAAAACGACTAGTGTATTCCATCTCCAATCACGTCCATGTATTCTGCGGCGGAAGGAAAATACTAAACCGTATTCACATTAAGTCTAAGTCTTATCCTCATGAACCTTTGATGCCCTGCTGCTGTGCGTCCCTGTTGTCATTAATAAACCAGTTTGTGTAACATAGCATTTCCCTTTTCCTCTTTGACTCAGCAATAACAGCTTATGTTTAATGCAGCAGAACGGGATTAATAAAAACCAGGGCTTTGCACAATAAACCACATTGACCTGCTTAATGTGCGAGTGATCTGAGCGCTGAAGAGAGAGCTCATAACTACAGCAAACATTGTAATTATAATTATTTGGACAGAGACGATTGCGTGTTCAATGAGGGGAAATCTTGGCTTTTATACAAGCACAATTAAATGTCCCAACACCAATCCTGAAGAGAAAGGCTGTGTTGAGACTCATTCAAATCTGATTATACCATTATAGACACGGTGCACAATTTGTCATCAACAAAGAGTCACATGCATTTAGGAGAAAACATTCTTCTTCTGTGCTCTCTATTTACTTTGCATTGAGAGACAAAGTCTGTTCATCATTTTGGTCTTCTACAAAAAATCTAAAAACATTGGAAATCATACACTTGGTAAATGGCCAACAATTTACTTTAACTACATTTAATAAAGTATCCAAAAAGTAAGCCCTACTTAAAAGAGATGAAGTGTAAGTAAACTCCCAGGGGTTTTCTGCAATCTGTTAAATTGATCTTTATTACAGCGCTATCCCTTCCTTCTGGAAATCTAGCATCCTGTCCTGTCCCCAAAAACAGAAACCCATCCTGCTCCTTCTCACCAGACTGCTGGAGAAGGTCTCTGCGGTTACTGACCTTCTTCGTCGAAGGGTTGATGATGCTGTGCTAACCCTGCTGCACAGTGTTCTTATGCACTTGGATAAACCAGGTAAACCAGGTAATGTAGCTAGACTGTTTTTTGTTGACTTTTCTGATGCTTTAATACTGTACAGCCGCATAAGACACAAATCGAAGTTAGGTGTTAATCCTTACCTGACTCTTTGGGTAATTGGTGAAAGTATAACCATCTGGAATTAAATATCTCTAAAAGGAGATGGTCATTACCTTTAGTCACTCTACCACTGGCCCTCCGGCTCTTCAACTAGACGGCCAAACACCTGGAGGAGTACAAGTACCTTGGAACAATTATTGACCAAAGGATTGACGTTTAAAAGCAACACTGACCAGATCTTTAATAAATGTCTGCAGCATTTACAATATCTTTGCAAACTCAGAAAACTGCATCCATCCTTCAGTTGTAGCTTCATTCAATCCACCCTCACCTTAAGTATTCTGACCTGAGTGAGGTTAATAAATGGCACCTTAATAAGATCTTCAGTGGGAGTGGAAATATTGGAGGGGGGGGGACCACAGACCCCTCTTGGAACAATATTTAGACACGTTTTAAGAAAGGACCTGCTTATCTCCTCTGACTCCACCCACATTCTTCATGGTCAGTACAAGCTGCTAACCTCTGGAAGAAGATTTGTCTCTTTGTCTCTAAAAAAACGAGTCATGTCCTCATTTGTGCCAGCGTCCATTAGACTCTTAAATAAGCACTGATATCTGTCCAAGTATTTTAGCCTTTATTTAACACTATTAACCCTATGTGTCCCTTTGAATTTGTTCAATTCTTATTTATTGATGTGGCTATGCTTACATATCCGATACACATCACTAAAAACTAAAGGACTTGACCCTCCACCATTAATAGAGCCGTTTTATAGCTAGTATTTTAATTATATGTTGTTGTGAGATCAGCCATACACCGTAATTTGGAAATGAAAGCAGGATTGGGGTCACATGTGTGCAAAAATGGATCTTGACTGCAGTCTAAACATACAACCTATGACATAATGCACAAAAAGATAACAGGAAACAAGCGGGTATTGAAATCACAGGAAATCTCTTCCCTGTCTCTGTGACTATTCTCTCCTGAACCTCTCATTCTTCCCCTCGTTTAGAAAAGACCTGCTCACTCCCCCGTGCGCTGACTCCCTCCCACGCCGCTACAACAACATGAGCACGAACACACAGCAGACGCCCACCACTCGCAATCCTTCTTTCTCATACACACATGCAGCCCACATTTTTTCCAATGTGTGGATAAACCTACTCACACAGCCATCTAAGACACAGGAAAAAATGATATTTCATCTTTTGATCCAAAGTCGTTTGATTTTCTCTACCTCTTTTGCAAAGCCACTTAGCAGCTGTGAGCTTGTGTAACCGGTCTGTGTCGAATTGGACGCACAACAACGCCTTACTTTCAGCTCGCTTTACGTTCTTAGAAATCTGACATATTCATAGGTCCAAATTCCAACCATGTCAGATCCACTTCCAAACATCTGATTATGTAGCTTCATTTTTATACCCGAACAGCTGACTATGGCACAACATTACAGATTTGAGTGTGTCCACTGGAGTGACTTCTTTTATGGGTCTGATTAGCACAGCGCTAAACACTGCAGCCTGTTGAGAAGAAGAAGAAGAAGAAGAAGAAGAAGAAGAATGTGTATAGTCCCTCTTAAACATTAGCATAAATTTGCAATAAAGAAATGCGTGTCCCTAAATTGTAGTGTAGTGGGACAATTTTCCGAAAAGCTGTGTAAAATGCCGACGTGGTAAGTCATTTATTACTATTTTCCCATAAGATTTTAAATTGATATGGCTTTAATAATCTGCAAGTGGAAAACATTTGCCACTATGAAATCATTTTGAACCAATTTAAAATACAGACACAGCCAGAAATGCAACAACACATTATGGACATCCCTACACACCAATTATTGGTGCAAAATAAAACAATACATCAAAAGCTACAATTATCAACAACAACTGGAAGAAAATAAGAAGTCTAGTCTTTTTGAATTTGGGTTGGATTCAGTAACAGACAAAGAATTACCTGCCACTGGATACAATTGGATAGAGACATACAGTAATCGAGTGAACTGTTGCAATTGAACAGAATGTCTGTTGAAATACCTAACCTATACAATACCATTAGTTAGTGATACTTTTTTGTTGATACCGATACTGTCTTTTTGGAAAAATTAAAGGCAAAGGCAATATAAATTATAAATTAAATACATCAACAAATACTTGAAAGACATGCTTATAAAATAGTTTTTAGCTTTTTAAAATACTTGGGTAAAAAATAGCAAAACACTAAGCATGGGCAAGTAAAAAAACAGATTCCACAATTTGTATTAGCACAGTGGTTTCACAATATAAAAAAAAAAGTATTGATTACAAAATATTGAGCAGTCGGTATTTAAGTATCCCATCCCTAAACCTTCCCAGCACTGAAAGTAATAGAATTTATTGGTAAAAAATATTAGGCTTCTGACCAACCAGTGTTTTGTGGACAGATATGTACGAGACAAGTGTAAAAAACAAGACTTTATTACAATGATTAAACGGTTCAAATGTCCAAGTAAAAAGAAAAATAGTCCTCTAAAGTGCAGGTGTGCAAGGGTTAGAATTACACTTTGCGTTGGCCAGAAAAGTGGTTTTCTTTTTGGGGCTAAGCCATTGTACTCCACACCCGCACACCTGAGCAGAGATTGACATGACACAAAACAGAATGAACGGGGCTAGGGTACTGCTTAAATTGAAGTTTCCCAGCTGTCCTGAATTCACCTCGAGTGAAACCACACCCACAAAGCAAGAGACCCAAAGAGTAAGAAAACCACAAGATGATATCGTTTACCAGGTTACATCCTCAAAAATAGTTATCATAATTTTAAGTATCAAATAAAAACACAATAAAATAGTTTCAGTTTTCCAACACATCCAAATACATAGTGTTACAAAAACACTGTTGAGTAGATTCATGCTTCCTATTTTAGACGTCTCTCTTGAAGCCCATCTCCTCTGTTCCGCTCCTGGCTCTGCTTTCTTCCTGCTCTCATTTCACTCTTGCTCTTCTTCCAAATGAATCCTTTACGTAACATAGGAATCGTAATGCGACAAGCAGACGAGTTACTGAATTTACATAATGGGATCAAACATGGGTGTGTGTAACACTGGATCTCAACACTAGTTTCCACAAACAGGAAACAAATCACTGTCACATGGTCCGAAACTGAGTATAAAACTTCAGCAGGGGCTACAGCAAACAGAATTATTTATCAAACTGATCGTGTGAGTCATGTATCTAAATCAATGTGGCATTGAAAAAGACAAAAAGACGAGACTTACAAGACACCCTCACAAAACAACTGGAAACCTGTGATGACTTATATAAAAAATCGACGGTATGTTAGCTCTAGCTCATGTTACATCAGTGGTGTTTTAACCACTTCAAAACCACTTATAATGACATTTAATGACAATATCTGTAGTTGACTATGTTTAAATTATTGCACACGACTCACCCAGCATCTCTAACCTGACCTAGCCACAGCTGAATCAAGTTGTGACACTCATCTCATGGAGTTGTATTTAAATAAGTGAGTGGATAGTCCGTGAAAAATTGCAGATCTTAGGAAACTGACATCTATATCAGCAGCATTCCTCTGAACAGTGATTAAAAAAGGAAAGGAAAATAAAATCTTAGATGTAGAGACGTGAGAAGCAATCACAATAAAAAGTACATTGGATGTCATCATTAAAGAAGTCAATTAAGTCAACAAAAAAATTATGCCTGAGACTAATTTCCCCCCAGTTCCTAGTATTTTATCCCCAGGCGCTATTTTTCTGGAGCACATCAGCTGCACCAGCTGTTGAGATTTGTGTAAGCGTTCACACCCTGATGTCTGCTGCGTTTTTATGCCTGTTAATTGTAATGTCTCAAGCTTGAGGCGTTATTTTATCTTTCGAGTACTAACTGTAGATTAATAGACTCATGACAGCAGAACAAACAACGCCCCGAGCTCCTCTTTTACAAAGAGAACATCCAGAACAAAAATGTTGAGAAAAAGAAGCAAGAAGAGGCAAGTTAGGTTCAGTGCTTTGATAAAAGATTTGATGCGAACACTTGGTCAATGACTTTAAAAGGCTGTCAAAACATTAACAAGACAGGTGCCGAAATAAAGATGAGTGGGAATTATCCCCAAGGACTGATAAAGTTCATGTAAAGTTCACACACATTCATTGACTACTGTTATTTTTTTGTTTTTTTGCCCACACCTCTTCGCCCACCATCTTCTTCAGATTTGATATTCCAGGAAAACCAAAGGATAGTTAAACCAGACTAATGTCTATGTTCATTAGGACTGTCTGCAGAGGTTGTTGGTGAAATATCTGCACAGACTATGGACCTTTTGGTATAATTCCACACTTGTTTGTAAAGTTTGAATATATTTTTTTATTATTATTTTAATAAATTATTTTTCACTTTAAACATTGAACTATAACAAAATATTTATGATAATATAAAACCTGCCCACAGAACTGAATAAATGAAAAACTCACATTTTGCTAACTCCACTTGTGGCCACTCATGGTACTGCACTGACATAGATTTAAGCCTCATTTTTAACTTTCATACAACATCAAAAAGTGGATTAATAGGGTTTGGTTTTGTCAGTTTGTTGGTCAAAACCTCTCAGCAGCAACAACATTTGTCAGAGTGTAGGACAATAACTTTAAATGATACTCAAAATGAGCTACTTCGTTGAAAGGGGTCTTCATTAACTTTGAGAACCTGGTTTTAATGTTTTAACATGGAGCACACAACTTGATGGTGTTCAGCTTGGAAGCTATGGACAATAACATGCTCACACTGGGGTCAGCTCTTGTTTAAAGGATATTGGCTATTTGTTGACATTGAATGGTGGAAAATTGTACTGAGAAAGTGTCTACACTACACCACACAGCTCAAAAAAGAGAAATAAAAAAGAAAAGAAAATTGTTAATGTCTTCGAGAGATAGTGGTTTGGTTTTACTTCTTAATAAAATTAAAGCAATACTTGTTTGAGAATAAATAAAACAGTCACAATGTTTTGCAACTCATTTTAGCTGCTTAACAACTTTACATTTAGTTAAACTAGTTCTTGCCCCATAGAGCACATCCATGTGGGTGTGAGAACGAAAGTAAAAGGTCTGTAAGATAAAAAGCACGCTTTGTGGAAAATATCAGTTAAGTCCATCCCTAAATCAAAGCCGTCCTCTCGCTACGTCTCCTCCCTGACCCTGCAATAAAAAACTATGATTGATGAACTACGCCAGCCTGCACCGTCTTACTCTGTCTCACTTTCTCTCACTCTCTGCTTTTCCCTATTTCTCCATTTCCCAGTCAATCTCTCTCCTGTCTTCTCTGCCTCCCACCCACCTCCCTCTCTTCCTTCTCCCTCGGTCTCTACACAGCTTCCCTTCCTCTCATCTCTGTCTTTATCCTCCTCAGTGGGAAGTATCACGGGGAATTTGGCAGGTGCTTCACAGACACAGAGTGGGCTGGGACATCCAGAGATGGAGGGATGTTATTGGAGAGGAAAGAGGACAAATGTCTCAGAGGCATCGTTATTTTATGCTTTATCTTGCCCTTAAAACATCTTTTATCTAGTTTAAAATGAGATACACATGTTTATTTTTTGGTGAGAACAGTGTATCTCCAAAGGTAAAACATTATTGTCCTGGTATAATTATGTGGAGCAGCTACAGGTAGATGTAGAATCAGTAGCACAGTAGTGGCCCAGCTTAGCACTCCTGCCTCACAACAAGAAGGTTTTGGCCACAGCTCTTCTGTGAGGTGTCTGTAAGTCCTCCATGTGTTATTGTGTATTCTCCTGTATTGGTAAAGTTATGACTGTACATACATGTGTCTTGTTGCTGGACTCTATTGCTGGTGAAGGAATGTGATTGTCCTCTGACTAACTGGTCTTATCCCAGGGTGTACCCGCCTAATGCTGAAAGAAGGCCACTGTGACTCCTAAAGGCACTAAGCTATAGAAGAGGAGTAAATTAATTGTAAAATTCTGTTGACTTTTCAGATTCTAATGGTTGTAAATGTAAAACACTGTAAGCGGTAGATTTAAATATATATAATACAATATAAAAGATTAAATAGATAGATTAAATAGGTTTGTGATAGTAAAGCCTTGTTCAGTCTTAATTCTTATTTAAACATCTCTATGTTGTACAAAGGATGCACTTATTTACTTCACTCTGAGACCGTGAAATCATCAAAAAACAATATTAATGTGCTTTTTATGTGGAGTTATAAATCTTTAAACGTGTGCTGAAACTATTTCACAGTTCATAAAACAGCAGTTTGAGCTTGTTTCACATTTTAATTTACAACTAACTCACAGATTTGCCCATGAAGCAAGCACATTGTGTGGAGGCTGCCAAAATATTTAGAATCACTTTAAGCCACTGAAGTGCTGGCGTCACAAAACCTGATATTTGAGTGGATATAAATGTCTTCATTTCATTGAACTGTCAACATAAAGCCAGTGCTTACAGCTGCAATGGTGCAATGGCCAAACTGATTGAAGTATAATGTGTTCAGTGACTCATTTCTTCAACAGAAATAAAAGGATAAAGCCAAAACATATATACATCCCACAGGATTCACAAAATAGATCAGACACACTGGTTTAAGAATGTCATTATGCAAAATGTCTCTGGTAAACAATTTTTTTTTCCTGTAATTTTTTCCACAAACATCAATGGATTTGGAAGTAACGCTAATCAAGAAGCATTTTAAAACAACTTTGGCTTTTGTCAGAGGCTTACATTTTATGTGCATTATTCAAACGAATAAACCTGACAAAAATACCCTTTATTTTTTTCTTTGAAACTTTTCTGAGAAAAAGAAGTCATGTTTAGCGAGGAAAACAAAGATATTTGACTGGACAGTATTTTTTCTGGACATGTTCTACATGTACATTTATTCATTTAGCAGACGCTTTTATCCAAAGCGACTTACATAGTTCTACAGTAATTACCAGTGTTACAGCCACTGGAGGCAAGGTGGGTTAAGTGTCTTGCCCAAGGACACAACGACAGTATGAACTGTGGGGAGAGTGAGAATCAAACCTACCTTCTGGTTGAAGAACGACTGCTCTATCCACTGAGCTACTGCCGCCCACCGCCATGTTTAAATTTTGTTTTTGAATGGTATCAGTCTCTCAACATCATTGTTGTGTTTCTGGTCATGACTTGGTTAGAGTGGTCTCGACTACAGACTACACCACATTTAAAGCTATAAAAGGCACATGCCTCCTGGAGTTGGACTAGGAGCTAAAATATAATACTAAGTCACAACAAAATGCAGCTCTTAATGACTACTTTAATACTTGTACAAGCCATTAAATCATGTGTATGAGTCAATACCAGAAGTCCTGCTGTGTTGTTATGCTTATGAATCATGTGCTGAGTTTACATAGAGTCTGTTTGTGCACTCCACGTGGACTTAGCATCAGTAACTGCCCAATGCACGCCTGTGAACGCCCATGTACTTGGCAGGCACCGTTTAACGCTCTAAGCCAATTTCCCAGAGCAGGGTTTAGTTTACAAAAAAACATCCCAAAGCTTCCTGGAGGCCGTCCAATAAAGCGAACCAGGAGCGGCACGCAGTCCCCGATTGGCTATAAAGCAGGAAGAACTGGTTTATCAGGGCCAGATTGAGTCCAGACAGCTTTATTGTGGTGAGTGTCCCTCGATGGCTGGATTATAGGCGCAAAGAAGGAAAAGGAATAAAGACGGTGAAACCAATTGTCAATTTAAGTAAGTGCAGACTCTATAGGTGCAACATAGATATCATTTTGCCTTACGGACAAGTCACATTTCATTACCAATCATTGTAATTGCTCACCTTTTAGTCTGTAGCATAACTGTCTTAAAGCTGTTTGAGTCTTTCATCAAATATCTTGCAGCTGAACAAACTCTTATGCAGATCATCTTTTACTTGCTAAAGCTTTAGAAAGATGTAACTGATCCAAGATAAAGCCCGTGGCTGGGATTTTGCACCAAATGGTCCAGTCCAAGTGTAAACGGTCAATGTGGCTGTCATTGTTTACTCTTTGAGTGTGAGGGAAAACTGGGTAATAAATAGCTATTACATGATTACTGTTGTAATTACTTGAGTTTATTCAACACTGACCATTACACCAAGGGGAACGTTAACCTGATGGGACAGTAACTCCATGACTAGACCGTAGACAGTTTTTGCTACTAAATTAAACTCAAAAACCTATTTTGACCATTTCCTTGTTCACATTGTGTTATTTTACCCTTGGTTCTTTTAAAACTCTGAGTGAGTAGTGTAATCCAAAAGTGTAATGTAAAACTGTACTGTTTTATGTCAATAACCTCTCAGAATCAAATTGAATCTTGAGGTAATTTTATTTATATACTTTTAAAAGACTTTTAATAGATTCTGATTTCTAAAGTCATTTTAAGGTGGGCATTTCTTTACCATCTGTTCCAACTGAACATCATCAAAATGAGGTTCTAGACAAACCTACTTTGGTATAAATCAGTGTCCAGTACAAGGATGTTTTTCATTTTTTTATGGATTAGATTTAGTTCTAGCGTGGTGGTCCCTTGTTTCAAGAAAGGAGACCGGCCAGGGCCTTCAGTGTACACAGGGACGGTTTGCAAATGAGTGTGAAGTGGCTGGGATGAGGATCAGCACCTCCAAGTCTGAGACCATGGTTCTCAGTTGGAAAATGGTGGCTTGTCCCCTTCAGGTTGGTGGAGAGCTCCTGCCTCAAGTGGAGGAGTTCAAGTATCTCGGGGTCTTGTTCACGAGTGAGGGAAGGAGGGAACGTGAGATCGACAGACGGATCGGTGCAGCTTCTGCAGTAATGCGGTCGATGTACCGGTCTGTCGTGGTGAAGAAGGAGCTGAGCTGTAAGGCAAAGCTCTCGATTTACCAGTCGATCTACGTTCCTACTCTCACCTATGGTCATGAGCTTTGGATCATGACCGAAAGAACAAGATCCCGGATACAGGCGGCCGAAATGAGCTTTCTCCGCAGAGTGGCGGGGCGCTCCCTTAGAGATAGGGTGAGGAGCTCTGTCACTCGGGAGGAGCTCAAAGTAGAGCCGCTGCTCCTTCACATCGAGAGGAGCCAGCTGAGTTGGCTCAGGCACATATTTCGGATGCCTCCCGGACGCCTTCCCAGGGAGGTGTTCCGGGCATGTCCCACCGGGAGGAGACCCCGGGTGAAGACCTAGGGCACGATTGAGGGACTATGTCTCTCGGCTGGCCTGGGAACGCCTCGGTATCCCCCCGGAAGAGCTTGAGGAAGTGTCTGGGGAGAGGGAAGTCTGGGCTTCTCTGCTTAGACTGCTGCCCCCGCGACCCGGCCCCGGATAAGTGTTAGAAGATGGATGGATGGATTTAGTTCTTGTAAGCTACCTAAACCGCCAACCCTCTGGTCATCGGACGCCCTGATTTACCTCTGATGTTGGAAGCATCTGCCAAAATTGCTCCTGACAAAAAAATTTTAAACTAAAATTTACTTTAGGTAGGTCAGGTGTAGTTTCTGACGGCATCTAGTGGAGACATTGTAGACTGCAGTCCCCCACCTCACACCTGTCCAGTCTACAGCCACTGCGGCAGCCCTGAAGGAACATGCTATTGTTTGTGTTTACAAAACCAGTGGGAAAAAGTTCAATGATGAGTTAAAAAAATAGAAGGTTTAATCACCAAATGAAACTCATTTAGACTTTATTATCAAAGACAGATGAAAGACTGCTCAGAGCATGCAGACAGATTAATTATACGCTCAAATACAGGTGGGTCTGTTATATTTAAGAGGTTTTTGGATACTGCAACTTTTAAAACAATTTCTTGAATTATAAAGTATTTGATAAAAGCAAAGGAGACTGCAAACCCAATAAGCCTGAGCTGAGTGGATCTATCACTTGGCTAGAGTCTAAATGTTGCAGAGCACTTCATAAAGTAATTGATCCGGCAGTGTCTGTTTGTTGATGCTTGTTTGTTGGCTTAAACCCGGGGACAGCTGGAAGTTCACATTTGCCAATAAAAGCCGTCCAATTATGGCTCAAGTGCACTCATCCATTTCTTATGGCTGATTCTTTCCTTTTGAACAAAATACCCGCCAACATTGCAAATAAAACTGTCGCTTTTTTTATTTAGAACAGTGTTATCAAACTGAAATCAGGGTCGTATTTGTTTGAAAAGGTCAAAAGCACAATAATGATATGTGACAAGCTTTTATTACCTTTTTTGTTCTTTTCTAAATAGTATTTTTTGCATATTTGTGTTTAAATGTAGTCAGAGATATATTACATTACAGCTACCACAAGCAAGGAAAATAAACACACAAGGATTTTACACCAAACAGATTTTTACAGATGTTCAAATTTGGCAGATCTTAATTATTGGAAATAATTCTAGTTTCACAATAATAGGTTTAAAACATAAGTTAAATGACACTAAACCAACAATTAACTGTATAATAATAATCAATGGGCCTAAACAAGTAAAAAAAATAGTTTTAGAGGGCCTTGATTTTTACTTTTGATTCAGACAATGATGTAAAAAAAAAGCATTTCTCCACAAATATCTGCAGTCTGTGAAGGTTCTCAGTCATCCAGGACATCAAAAATCTGCAGTCTTTAAGTCTTTGAAAGTGGCTTAGCGTGTTGCATTGACCACCTAATGTCCCTCCATAATGTCCCTCCATAATGAGAGCACCTCAAACCAACAATACAGTGGTCACAGTAGGTGCATCAGCTAAGTAGAGAAACAGTCAGGTTATTTCTGCCAGATGCACACAAGAGGCAGGGAATAGATAAGAAACAAGCCGCATGGATGACAGATAATACAAAGGGCACCTCACAGGCAGATGATTGTATCCAGTTAGGCCTACATTCGCCCATTTACCACATTTTAGAGAACAACACTAGTGGTTGAGAAGAATGGACAGCACAGGCACTGACAGCTCCCTCAGCACCAATTATAAAAGCGCTTAAATGGAAATACCAACAGACAAGAATAAAACTGAGGAGTAAACATCGGGGGGTGACAAGATATACAAGTTTAAATTGTGTGTATTATATTATTATGATCTAACTCTAGGTAGGAATTATTGACAAAAGATTGGTCTTTTCAAATAAAAAATCTTTAGGACACTGTGGCTGGACTTCTTTAATTTTCTGCTTTTTAATACTAATGTGACTTTAAGTAACAAATTGGCTGCATCAATCTTATTTTATGAAGTATTTTTTTTGTGTAAGTCTCATTGAAACACTAAACTCTTTTGCAAGTGAGCATTTAAGACTTTTTAAAAAGGTAGAAGAAAATCAGAAATTCATGCTGATACAGAAAACCCTATTGCACCAGCCAAGCATCATCACCGTTCTTGTTTCCAAAACCTAAATGTGAAGCAACTGAAAAACAAAGAATATGGTTTGTAAACTGGTTCCCAGCCTAAACCAGACAATAGTTAGTTTATAGCCTCAATAAATACCTGTTTTTATCAAGCTTTGTTAGAATTGGCATTACAAAAGACTTAATAATTACCTGACTTAGCTGTTCCTCTTAAATAGTGTTAACATTAGGCCATTGTTTTTTTTGCGTCATTACATAGATTAATGGACAATAACTATAAAACCTGTTCTTTAAATAAAAACGAATACTACAAATACTTAAAATGTCTGTTGATCAGTTCTGTCGGTTAGTGTCATATGGATTTGTGGAAACTAGTGTCAAAACGGACCATTTCAATAGTGAGGTTCCGAGTCGTCACGATTGATGTAAAAGAGGAACCAAAGCTCGGTTGGTGTGACGGGAGTAGTGACAACTGCACTTCCCCCCTAAATGTGGAAGTTTATGGATGTATCATCAGAAGCCATTAGCAGATCAAACTGAAGACTGCCATTATTAGCAGAACATTTTACTCTTTTATTCATGTCTGTGTTTAGCAACGAGACAATACTTAGTGTTTTCTTAACCTCCAAACTGTAACAGGTAGATTTACATTTACATTTGAGCTCATCTCATCTTTTACACGTAGGATTTTATTGAAGGTGTTTTAATTTTGTGTGATATTGTTTTATTTACAACATTACATCTTTGACCCCACAAATGAATATATTTTCTCTATTAATAAGTGTATTGTTTACTGATGTCAGTTGCATTGACCTTAAACCTACAGCATGTCCAACCAGATTATCTCACAGCAGGTCGTCGACATTGATGCCACTAATGTCACTATTTATGCGAGAGAACCATTTACTCTCCCTCCCACTCCACACGCTCAGGTCAGAAGCTGTGCTATTCATGTTTAGCAGCAGCTGTCAGGAGATGTCTTTCATTCCCAGTTCTCTCTGATGTGTTAATGTGGTGCTAGTTCTGCTCAAGATCACACCTACACAACTGTTGCATCATGTACTGTGTTTATTTTAAAGGTCTTTTTTTTTTTTTTTTGCGTATCCTTGAGGAGATGATACAGTAAACAGCAGAAGAAATGATCTAACAGCTCACATGTATGATGAGGCATGTCCAGGGGTTAAATGGCAGCACCTTTGTCTGGACACACTGATGGAACAACGAGAGTGAATCTAGAACATTAATAATTCATCATATTATGAACTCTGAGCTCAGTGAAATTAGCCATAGGCTCTTCCGTTCACTGCGATCATGTGTTAAATGCATGTTTGTGTGTGTATACTGACCCTTGCCAGAGAGAGGCTGTGTACACTAATCCTTTTTCCCTACAGTGGGATTGAGAGGTCGAGTAGGAGACATGCTACTGCTGGGACAAGATAAGGCTGCGGTTCACATCACGTACACACTCTCATACAGCCGGCAAACCAACCCTGAGCTGTGGTTATTAGAAAATCAATGTTAAACACTTCACATGAATAAGGGATATTAGCAGCAATACAAGAACAACACTATTAGCTTCCATTTCTCATTTATTTAAGTATAAGTAAGATCCAATGTTTGGATTTCCAATGTGTTAACATTTCCTAAATGTTAGCTTGTCTTTCATTTGCAGGGCATTTCTGATCATGTTGTGAATGATTTCTTGAATCATGGTTGAGTGTTTTTATTGCAGAGCCTAATTATATTTGACTCAAAAAGGGTTAGGTTCAGAGAATTCAGTCCTGTTTCAGGATTACTCCATGTCCCACTATTTTTTACTCATCATCTGTTTTATATTGTTACTTGTTTACCAGCTTTTTTTTTAACATATCCCCCAAGTAGGTTTACATTAAAATGTTTCAAGTGTTGCTTTGTATCCTTGTTTCTGAAAAAAAAATAAATAAATAAAAATTTGGGATAGGGTTAAGTCAATGAGATAATAAATTCGAACGCCTAAGACAGGAAAAAGACAAAAAGAAGTTGTAAGAAGTTACTGATGTGAGCCGAGTGCAACACTATGAAAAAAATTGAAATAAAAATACAAATTTGAATATTGCAAAAGGATCTATTAATGTCACACACACACACACACACACGCACGCACACACTCACGCACACACACACACGCATGCACACGCACACACGCATGCGCGCACACACACACACACACACACACACACGCACACACGCACACACACACACACGCATGCACACACACACGCACGCACACGCACACACACACACACGCACGCACACACTCACGCACACACACACACGCATGCACACACACACACGCATGCACACATACACACACGCACACACACACACACACACACACGCACACACACACACACACGCATGCACACACACACACACGCACACACACACACACACACGCATGCACACACACACACACACACCCACACGCACACACACACACACACACACGTCTGATTAAACTTCATGTTGCATTTCCTCCTTTGACTGATTACAGGTTGTTGCTTCTTTAAGGCTTAATGCCACCTGTGCAGCAATAACAGCAAGTCTGAAAAAACGTGTTTCATACGCAGTCTTGAAAAATTGTCAACCTTAGACTCATTGACAAAAATGTGTTTTCCATAGTACATCCAAATTACTTTTGACCTCTTCTTTGTTTGTGTCAAAGAAATACATGCATAGAACAGATAATCATAAATACTGTTGTAATGATGTTCTGGTTTATTCATCATGAACACAGAGATAAACTGTGGAGCCTGAGGTTCCAAAATGATGTTTTTATGTTTTCTTGTTGATAACAAATCAGTGTAATCAAATGCAAGGCTTTTTATCAGCTATGTTTACAAATCCTGTGATGTAAAGAAAGCTGGATGGCCTAGAGCAAAAAAATGACAAAGTCAGAAAGTTTTATGTGAGTAACTTAATGTAGTTGTCATTGGCGATGCACACAAAAGCTTTACATTCACCGAGATAAAACATTATTAATGTCAAATGTCTGTTAAATTTGGTAATGTCAGATTTAATGGAAGATAATTACAACGCACCAAGAAGTAGCTTTCTATTTAGTGTTTAATACAAGATAACCTTTTACATAACAACAACAATAAAGACATTTAATGAACTTTATAAACAGTCAAAAGTATTTTATGTAAAGAATCAAAAGTAAGATTGACATATTCAAATTTAGTGACAGAAAAACTCAAACCCAGTGGTGGACAGGACAATTAATGGATAAGTTAAGCTCAAGGAGTCCTAATTAGCTGGACTGGCTTGAGGACTTCTGTTTTGGCCTCAAAGTGGATCGAGGATCTGGAGGGGAACTGTGTAGGACTACTTCAAGGATCTCCTCAGTTCCAATAACATGCTCTCTGTAGGCGTGACACATGGAAGTCTCTATTCGTGTTACAAGTCCAACCTCATTTAAATGTTAAATTTCAAGTTTAAGAATACAGATGCATTGTTTTTTTTTTTTCATTATTTATTTCTAAACTGGTAATAAACAAGCTGTGTGTTTCCCATTAAAACAAAATGTGGGTACCAACACAGTTTAGCTATGTCCAGTTATTAAGATGAGACCCAAAACAAATAAATAATAAGGTTAATAAACACCAAACTGCTTCATAATTATCCATCTCATACACATTCATTGATGATGTTTTAAGATAATTGTGCCTAATCTTTTTATGTTCTTTTACTTTCCCCCAACATAGTACACACCTCCAGGCAGATTCATTCTTACACACTCATAACAACTTTGACTATGGATGTAGCATGAAAAATAATAAAAATAAATACCATTAAATATTTAATCTTGTTTCTGGGGAAAAAATACATTGATACAATTGATTTGGAAAAAGGGTCAAAGAAGTCATGAATTAGACTGGCTAAAATAACAACTGAATAAATAAAATAAGCTAATATTTGTGTTGTATTTATACATTTCAGGATCTCAGTTTCAGAAAACACACGGTTCAGACACCTGTCGGATGTAAAGGGAAGCTCAACAGATTGTTTTTGGCTTTGTTTAATGTCACTCTCGTGGCGTAAAATGATAAACTCCTAGAGACCTTCCCCTTTATCCCAAGCTCTAATTAAAAATATTCTGCATCGGGAAATGGATTACAGCAAAAGGGCACGCTCACACATGTGCAAATGCTACGTTAATAAATGTAGAAAAGATATTAGCACGTGTACATCTGAAATCAGAGTTGGATTTTGAGTTAGTTCTGGTACATAAGGCTGGACATAAAAGAGAAAAAGCAACGTTAGGGGTTTTGATAAAAATAAAAATAAAGTGTAAATTCAGAATCTAATGCTTGGATTAAATGACATGTTTTTGGAAAAGTGAAAATATATCAGAACTTATGGATAAATGTAAAAACATGTTTTTTTTATTTCTGAGCAGCTACAGTATCAGGCCATATTTAAAATTTTGATCAGTATTTAGAGGTTTGGTCTGTTGTAAGTCACAGAAAAGGACCCAAACGCTGGAGTGTTTACAGACAGTTTGTGTTTTTGTTGAATTGTAGTTGTAGGTGAGTGTTAGGCTGAGCAGAAGGTAAAGCCAGAGTCTGGGTGCTGGAAACGGCTGGAGGTTGCTGGAAAATGCAGACAAGAAATTCAGGTAAGTAAAAATCTCAAATAGTTTTCAAAAGCTCAACAAGTCTTTCAGAAGGAGGCCTTGTACACGTTACCACTGAGGCAGGTATGACGAAGTGTAAGCCAGACCAGGGTTTGTGTAGAATGTGTAGATTGTAGATGGACCAAAGGTGAGCAGCAACCAGCAGGTGAGTGCTTGAAGTGTGCATGAATGTGTCCAGAATGTGCTTGACTCAATTATCCGTTAACAATGGGATTAATGTGAGGTATTAATATAAAATGCAACATTTATAGTCATATCTCCAAGTGCCTTCCTCACGTCAGAGTCAGAGCAGTATCTTTAGGACTCTGTCAGCTCGGCTTTTTTATTATATAACAACTCATTGTTTTTTTCTTTACAAATGCTTTTGAGGAATAGAGAAATATTTTTTAAGAATAAATGCCATAAAAGATGTTTTAGTGTTACTTTTGAAACTCAAATAAAATGGGTCACTTTTGAGAACAGGTGAGGACTACTGCTCTACAGTTCCTGCACACAGAGATGCATCCATACATGAAGATGTACAGAACCAGAGTTTTTGAGAAGCAGATGTATATCAACCCTTCAAACCCGAGCCTGTTTTTTTGGTGTGTTCTGCTCGAAAAGGACATGTCCGCACTAAATTGACTGTATCTCTGCAACTACACGGTGTATTTCAATCGTTCTGGTGTCAAAAGGAAGGGGGCACTTGCGAGATTTACCAGAAAGGATTTTTCTTCAATGTGCATGTTATAGTTTCAGAATGAATCAAGATGGAAAACAGCAAAATAACCCCAAAAACGTTTCTGCTTAAAAGACAAAACAATATTTGGATTAATATTCCTTTAGATCAAGGGCCTCAAACTCACGGCCCGGGGGCCAACTGCGGCCCACAAGACAATATTTTGTGGCCTGCAGGACGATATGAAAGTTTAATTTTAGTGAATGGCACCTTACCACGATGTTTGTGGAAGGTTCCTTTTTGTGCTGGAACTGAACCAACCTACCATCACAGTGAAGTATATGGCTCCTGGGGGCAGGCCATCGGCTGGGATTGATGCAGCCAGAGTAATATTAACATGGAGGAGCCTGTGTAACACCACATAGCCGTCATAAACTTTCTGCTTCTTACTGTGTTTAAAATGAGCATGTTTGACCTTGAGCTAGACAAAGTCAATGTTACCAGCATTGGATTTGGCAACATGCGGATTGTATTTTGTTTTCCCATCATTTCAAATTGGTTGGTTTGTTTGAAAGTTGATGGCAATTTGACCGCCACTATCCATGTGGATTTGTTATCATGACGATTCTGCTAATTAACGCCGATCTTGTGTTGACAATTTCACCGAGGGAAGTGGACATCTAATGGGGCCACTCAGCCAGCTCATTCATGTTCTTCAATATTCCATTTAAGTTCAGGATAGCTCAGGTTCACAAGAACCCACTGAAGTTAAAGAACTGTTAGTAATGATGTTTGAGAGGATTTAACAAAGCTTTTTTTGTGGAATACCTGATCCGACCGCACCTCACCCAGACTCTGCCTCCTGCGGCCCTCAAGTAATTTGAGTTTGAGACCCCTGCTCTAGATGAAGGCAGTTGCAGCTCAAACACTATTTTAAATTACAGCCACACATGTCAACATTACCTGCACCAAATATAATTCTTCTAATGTGAAACAAACCAGAACTATTAAAACATTTTTATGAAATGGTCAGGCAGAGTCTCCATTATAAAGAATTTGGGCAGAATTTGGCATATTTTGGCACCACTTGTTTTTGATTGCTTGCTTAAATGGGACTTAAAGGGTTACTTATACTATTCTTATATAGTATTTTTTTTTATTGTGACAATATTACTACTTAACCACTGCATTGTGGTAATAATACACAATGTAGATCTAGATAACATTTATTCTAGTAAGAAGTTTATGACTCGGAGTTGTTCAAGTAGAATATTGTACAATTACAACTGAACAGCCTAATACCTTTACCACAGTCTCACCAGTGCCGCCTTTAGGAATTAAAATCTTGATATTTATATGACTATAATGTGTTGAGAGATGAAAACAGTATAACACTGCACCACACTTCATTGTAAAAACCCTAAACTGTTCTGGAGTCATGATTCTTTTGGACAAATTGGTGCTTCCATTGACTGATGATTAGTCACACAAAAGCTATGCCTCTCCTTATATTTAAAGCCTGTTTCACATTATGGGCTGTATCGTCATTTCAGCTCGCAGACAGGTCTGAGGTTGACGGGCACCGCTGGGCTCTAGCGCGCCATCTCCGAGCTCCCCACTGCGGCCGGGGCCCCCGCAGTTCAGCCTGGAACTGTAAAGAGGCCAGCTGTCGTCTGGGACCACAGGGATGCTTCGAGGAGATTCAGAGCCAAGGAGCCAAAAGAAGATGGAAGAATTCTCATCTCTATCTTCTCCATGTCACTTTCTTACATGTCATAACAGTTTTTATTTTTATTTAACACAATGACAGAGACACACTGATATAGAATTATAAGTGTTAGCCCTGCCTCATCCTACCCACAGTATGTTACTACAGACAGACTGGGTTATGGATTTCTAGTATCTTAACCCTCAAACACTGAAACTTATTTATACTTAATGGTTTTCTTAATAACATGTGTTTATTTGTGCTTGAATTGTGTTAACTGCAAACCAAATCTCCCTCTAGGGACTAAAAAGATGCACTGAACTGAATTGTTCTGGGACAAACATGTGCAAGAACATGTTAGGGTTAAGATAACAGAGCAGTCTATGATATAGATAAAGTTAGCTAGCAAAGTAGTCCAATGATAGAAGAGGCAATATTAGTCATATAGCATAGATATGGGCTTCTTCAAAGTGTTTTACAGACATTAAGACAAATTAAAAGTACATCTAGGTTTAGAATTAGAAAAAGTAATGAATTCAATAATTATAGAAATAGAGATAAATGTATGGAGAAAACAGAGAACGGAGGTAAAATACATGTAGGTAAAGCTAAAAGAAAGGTTTTTATCTTAGAAGACTGACATCATTTCCATTGTTGTGTAAGTTACAAATAAAAACACACCAAAATATACAATGCTACTTCTTGTTACCTAACTTTATATTTAGCCACACAGAGATGAAACAAGATAGTCAAGGTTAAATGTACACAGTCTTCATAGGTTTGTGCTGGAAAGATTACATTTGAGTTCTGGGGAATCCTGAAAAATGTTAAACTGGAACTATAATTCTCAGAGCCTGGGTTGCATTGAAAGCCAGAAAAGCAGAGGAGGTTTTGTTGAGCAGCAGAGTGACGAGTCAGCAGGCAGCAGAAGAGGAGGCTAACACTGGACTGAGAGCTGCACAAAAGCTCCACTGTGAAGCCTTAGCCCTCACAGAGTTCAGCTGCTGTGTGTGAACCTGCCCCAGGAGGGAGACACGGGCAAACATCATTTAACTCCATTCAGCCTGTGGTCACGCCAACTGTGTTCCTCTGCTTCTCTCTTTTAAGCTCACGTGTCCTGGGCCACAATCTGAATCGTCATTAACCCCAATCAAAGAAATAAATCAAATAAACTATACTTGTCGGTAAATATTCCAAAAGCTCAAGGCCAATTCGACCAGTCATTGGCTACAGCAGCATAAAGAGAAGGTTCTGGACATCTCAGTATTATTGAGCCAAGAATTTAAGGAACTGGAGGCTTTTTGTCAAGAAGAAAGGGCAGGTTTACCATCTGAGAAAATAACTACCACAAAAGACTTAATCTGTCATTGATGTTAAAGGTGTCATACAAAAGATAATATAGTATAGTGGTAAGTATAAAGAACTTTTGATCAGGGTCATTTGGGTAGTTTCTGTTGATTTTATGGTTTCAAAAGAGTAAACACAGTTGTTTGACAATAAATGGCTTCACTCAAACACTAACTATGAGTAAGAAAAAAGTTTTTTGTGTTATTAATATTCTCTGAAAAATGGCCAAACAATCACAAATCCTGTCAGGGTATATAGACTTATGAACACAACTGTATGTGTCTCGGCCCTTTTACTCAAGATTTATTTTCTTCCGGTTGACGTTCAACTTTTTTTATTATTATTATTTCTAAGCTGATGAACACCACTTAAGCTTTAGACCTTTTACACAGTAAGACTTTATTGCCAAATGTGTAAGGGACTTTAGTCTAGTTTCACTCTGGCCATAGTCATTACAGCCAGTATGTTCTTGACAAAAACACTTAGAGTGTGGAGGAGTGTATATGTCTTTATGTCAAGTGTATGTGCCATTATATAAAGTCCTTTATTTAGGCTTTTGTAAACCTCTCTAATTTTACATTTCAGAGAAAGCATATTGGTTCTGGGAATGACTCGATCACACAATCAGAGCTGTGGTGGAAGGGCAGACCTGGCAGGCTGAGTGTGACTCACTGCATATAGGCTCTGTGGCGCAGCTCCATCTCTGGGCCTATTGAGTGGAGGCTGACTCACAAAAAGCCTCAGTGAAAAGAGCATACAGCAAAACCCTCTTATCTCTGGTTTCCGCATTTAACTCGAAACAAAAGCAGCAAAAAACAGGTCTCCCAAAATGTTTCATAACGCAATCGAAACATAGAAAAAGAGATGTGTCAGAAAAGGAAGCCACATCCGCCGGTACGTGACAACCCAGGGTTTTGTAATTATTTGTGTGACGACAGGCGATGACATATAGCTAGATTAAGAATTACTACCATGAAGAAAGAACTTGTATTTCTATGGGATGACTCCAGAATACCAAAGACAAAGAGTACAACTGAGTAACAAGCAAACCTTCAAATATAATTCTGCAATAATTATGAGAAACATATTAATAAATGACTGAATACTAGTCACTACAGTGACTAAGGCAGTAATAGGGAATGGAATTGAAGAAATAATTTATTGACTTTATATACTTTTCATTAGAACCAGTGCTGCAGCCTCTGGCACAGGCCTGTCTGTGTGTTGTCCTGTCCATGTGGAAAGTATTATTAATGCATGCAAAGAGGGCCGTCAGTCAAATTAAAGCTATAGGGCCCTGATCTGGAATTATGAACTTGGTAAAAGACGACATGAACGTGTTTCATAAACTTGTTATAAAAAAAATAAAAATGTAGATAAAGCTGTGAGCAGAAATATGACAAATACAAAATCAGGCAGACCGCAGTATATAACAATAATTCACTGAATTGCCTGAATTAAAATAAGCTAAAAAAAAAGTGAACATTACAACCTGGAACTCCCTTTTATCATAGCAATTTTGTAAAACAGCTGTAGTTTTGTCGGTTCTTGATTTAAGATCCAATCCTCTGTGACCAAGACAAGATAAGAGTCAGTTGAAGACTTAAAATATACAGTATTTAGAATTAGTCAACATACAATATGTAATTTATGCAAACAAATATGAAAAATGGTAAATTAGAGGCAAAAAGCAGGTTTTTAGATACATTTATCTGGTTTATCTCATCAGTTTTTCTTTTTTGCATTAATTCTCTGTGTAATCAGTGATCTCCGGAGCTGGAATAGACACTTTCCCAGCAGATTCAATATAGATAAACTGAGAAGACTAATTGGAGTGTACCGTTTTCAAATGAGAGCAGAACTCCTCACAATCACATTCTTGTCTATTCAACAACTTTCTATATGTGTTTAAGAGGTCTTCATGGGGAATGGAAAGTGTTTCATCTGAGGAATAATGATGAATGATTTTTGAAATCATTCATCAAGTTTTAATGAAAGTCTTGTTTTACGGCTTTAAAGAGGGGTTTCTCAGCTAATCTCGAGACAGGGCGAGTCTCCTTTTTTTTACTATTATGTGGTCTGAGTGTTGCCTTCACAAGATGAGCAGCTCTGTCATATTAAAAAATCCTCTCTATTTTGAGTTCCCTGGGTTTCTTCTTCTTCCCGTCAGATCTCTGCAGGTCATGTGATGAGTTGACAAATATCAGTCGTCCTGATGTTAGTTGGTTTTACTGAGCCCCGGTGTCATTAATCACTGAGCGTTGGTATATTTGTGTGAGACATACACTTTGAGGAAATGACAGCTCTGTGGTACAAGCCGCTGCCTCTGAGGCCAGATTTACTTTATTCAGAGGCGTGTTAGCTGCAGCTTGTAGCCCGCAGTCTGAATCAATATGAGACAAGATGTGCCCGCTCACGCACGCAGACGTGAATATCCCTGGGTTTAATGTATAATATTGAATCCCACAGAAAAGGGTTGTAAAATAAAACTGTGAAAGGGTCAAGGTGTAAACGAATCCATCCACAGTCATATGTACAATGTGTGTTAAACAGTGAAATCAGTCCTGGGTAGTTATTAATCAGTGTGTTGGCATGTTGCCTGTTTTGAAAACTATCATTAAAAAAGACACTGACAAAATAACATTGTTTTAATTCATACATTTTGCTTCAGGTCATCAAAGCAGAAACCTGACTCATGCTGAATCAGAAATAAGTGGCAGCCTTAAGAGACTTGATTGAAATGAACGAAAGTATTCTTGGCACTTAAATCAAAGACAAAAGAAAAGAATAATGGGCATGCATTAAAAAACAATAAATAATAAATGCATTTGTGAAAAAGATGTCTAATTAATTATTATTATTATGCCACTAAGACAATCCATGCTGTGCTGAAATACTTCGGACAGGGTTGTTGTTGCTGTGGTTTCTGTTTGTGGTAATGAAGGTGCCCAACATGCTTCATGGATTACGTCCAGTGGATGAATTGTCTGTTGTATTAAACATGACAAACCACATTTACAGCACCAGCAACACAGGCAGACAGATCTAAATAAATAGAACACCATAACTACATGAACAATAAATAGAATATAAATACTCTATATTAAACTGTTTAAAAGAAAAAACTAAGGATTTAAGGTGTTCTTTCTGTCTGTTTTGCATCTGTGCCCTAACAAGAGCAGTTCCACTCACCCAACAGAAGGGGGCTTGAGTAAGGAGATTTTATTTATCTTCTTTTTCTAAGGGTGGTCTCTGAGGACAAATTGGAAAATTTGTTTTTTGAGATTTCAAAAGAACAAAGTAAAAACGTTTCAAAGTAACAATGTCTCTTTTTTATATTTGCAACACAAGAAGAACCAAAACTTTATCAATTGGTGACATGTCATACAGAAAAGAGTTAATGGTGCTAAACTGAGACGTTATTATGTTAATGTTGGTGTAATGAAAAGAGTTTTCTCAAAGTTTATAACAAAACCTTAAATATGTCAGATGTTCTTTGTCCAGAGGTGCTGACCACTGGAAAGGATTACTCAAAGTAATCCATAAGCAGTGACATCTGTACACTGTTGGATGCTAGGATTTGACTTCCCAGAAACTAGAGACCATTTGCCCGCACGGATCATTAAAGTTTCATCTCTCCCTGTGTCGCGTACCTATAAATTTGGGGGCCATAAAACTTCTTCGGCTCAGCAGTGACACTTTGAAGCTCCACGGTCGGCAGGCAGTGACAGGGCACAACGACAAAGGTGTATTTATGGGTTGACAGCCAGCTGGTGAGGTTTGAGAGTGTCCTTCCACGTCTCGTCATCCTTTAAAAGTAAAACACCCGGGCAGTTGGAGTACACTTGTCGTTATGTCACAGGAAAGTCTAAAAGTGTGCCTATGTCCATATAGCACAATTACTGCAGCAGAGGTCAAATAAAGAGGTCATTGGTTGGGTATAGCCGACCAATTAAACTTTATTTTTGCATTTCTGCCAACAGTCTATAGCAATAGCTCAAGCCTGAGGTTTTTACAATGTAAGCTTTAATAAAGCATTAAAAAGGGCAACAAATGAAGTACCAAAAAGCCAAAAAACAAATTCAGAAAAATGGAAATAGCAAAATACAGGGGATTAATAAAGGCTTTGTTGCCACTGAAGAATTGCAAAAAATAGGCTAACAAAAGGGACAAGTATTAGAGGACAGTGTTTGAAGAAGTACAGAGAAAATACCTTGCTCTTCTTGGAAATTCAACAATAATTTATTGTCGCAAGATAATTTTTTTGTATTAAATTTGTGCTAAGTATTGTGCTTGTTGAAGTAGTAGTAGAAAAAGTACAGAAACCTTTTGTAGTCTGCAAACAGACATCTGGATGTGACATTATTACAAATTATGAAGATACCCATCTATTTTTTTTTCATTCGTTCATTTTCTACCGCTTTGTCCCGTTAGGGGTCGTGGGTGACTGGAGCCTATCCCAGCAGCTTTGGGCCTGAGGCGGGGTACACCCTGGACAGTGGCCAGTTAGTCGCTGGGCTAACACATAGAGACAGAGAGTGACAGACAACCCTTCACACTCACATTCATTCTCTAGGGACACTTTAGAGTTGCTGATTAACCTGTACATACATGTCTTTAGACGGTGGGAGGAGCCAGAGTACTCGGAGAGAACCCACAGTAACACGTGGAGGACATACAGACTTCTCACAGAAAGACCGGAGTCGGCCGAGAATGTTTGGGTCGGCCGGGTTTTGAACTCTCAACCTTCTTGCTGTGAGGCAGGAGTGCTAACCACTCTGCCATGTGCACCCTAAGATACCCATCTTTTAAAAGTAATTATTTGATATTCACTTTTGAACACTTTTGGCTGTGTTCATTTATTTTCTTTTTTTACAGGTTTTAATAAAGGAAAGTCCTCCACTTCTGACTCTGTCATGTAACAAAGAAAAGACTAAAATGTTTAAATAAAACAAAAGAACAGAACGCAACACTGTCAGTGAATATCAGCAGCTACATGATACCTGACAAAGACTGGGCTGTTGTTCCCTGCACCTGAACCACACACACATCAAGTATTTATGAAGATATGTCAATAATGATGTTTGCCCCACGGCACTTTAGGCTCCCAGTCCACTTTAGTGATAATAACTACAGGACTGAAACTCGGCAATACTCATGTACAGTCATTTATTTTTTGGCTAATGCTTTATGGGTCGCAGGGGCCAGGAGTCTATCCAGGAGTCAGTCAAAGTCACCATTTAAAGAAAGAAACAAATAAACAAATAAACAAAAACATCCTTCCATCGATCTTCTTCCGCTTATACAAAAAAGACAAATAAAAGAAACAAACACTGTACTTATATTTGTGTTACTGTATAAGACAAAATTTATCCAATATAAAATGACGTAACCCGTTAAGGCCTCACCTAATAAGTAAAGGGTCTTGACCAGAACACACTTTTTTCCTCGTCTCTCGGACGGTATCTCAGCGCCTAGCGTTCTCCTACAGTAAGTGTAACTACATGGAAGTACTCTCAGATAGATGACATGCAATCTCCGAACAGTTTAAGTAGAAGCAACCTAAGCTCTACTCCCGGAAGCTTTGTTTTCACAACCAAAAAAAAATTTTAACCAGCTGTTTACCTGACTTTAGTCGCTGAAGTAAAGGATGGTCTGGCCCTTACCGGGTTAGGGTTCGGGACTTTTCAAAAACGCTTTAGTTTGGTGTTTTCCATGCATGGTTCAGGTCCAATCCTCCGACAAAGAGAAGAAAACAGGTGTTGGGATCCCGGACGAGCCCCCAAATGTTATAAGAATTTTCTCTACAGATTAAATGAACAGACGATGGAGACTGTATATGATTTGAAAAGAAGGGTCAGGTTTTAATCCTGGCAAGGAGAAGCAAATACATGTCAGACAATGATACAGGCTGATGGTTTTTGCTTAACAAAGTAAACAATACATGGGATTTTATATCCAACAGTTCACACAGTGTTATAGGAGGAGACGATGGTTACCGCCTCTACAGATCTATAACCCAGAGGCCAGGTGGTAATGTCTAGGTCTATGTTGAAGAACAGGGCATGAACAGAATGAACAGAAATAATAATGAAATAATAATGATGGAAATATAGAACGTACAATTCCCATAACAGGGAAAAACAGAAAATGTGAAATGACTGGATTGCAGTATTTTAGCTTGTGTAATGTTAATCCAACCTGTTTTTCAGTGTTACAAAATAACAGCTTTACAAAATGCCCCTAATTTAACCTCAATCAACAAGCTTTTATATTTTTTGCCCTATCTCCAACAACAAATCATTTTTACTGTTGTCTATTTTGGATGATGAAGTGGTTCGTTTGAAAAAACACATTGGTTTAAAAGCATTATTTTCTCAATTCTTCCAAAATGAAGGTTATATTGGAGAGGCAGGGCAGGAAATTGGCTTTGTGAGCCAGGCTCGACAGGAAGGTTACAGTGCAGCGTCAGCAGCACAGCTCCTCTCTGAAGCTGGCACAGATTGAGTCACCTGAATTATTTATCATGTAACACTTTACAATGATGTCCCCAAGACTAGTATCTGAAAAGGAAATATAAGGAAGTTACGAATAAATGTTTAATGAGAAACGGATGAACATGATGTTGCAGCAGCTTTGATTTGTTTCATGTAAAGATGTCCAGATGACATTTCTAGCTGATCAAATCTGATGCAACTTATAAGCCCTTGTTGTATAGCACAAAAAGAAAAAACAAGGCTAGATTGTTTTGAGACCTAAACAAGACCAAGACTTTAGGAACTCGGGCCAGGTCTGTAGCAGTAATGAGAGACTAGAGTCCTGTCTAACACTAATAAAATGGTAATTGGCTTTCGATTGGTAAATGAGGGAGTTATCAATAAAAGTTCAAACTAAAAATAAAGAGATATGTTTTACTAAATTGGAATATATTGATTCATTTTCATATCCTTACATTACCTGCGTACGGTTTAAGGTTGGTACACCTTGGAACAGGAAACATGCTAACACTTACCCCCAATTTACACCAAAAGCGTTACTGCAGACGCCACACTATCGATCGGTTGGACTTTAATTTTTGGAAGGGCTCTGTGTAACTTTTCATTTGAACTAAAAGATAAAAAATACAATATAGTGCAACAAACATAATATGAAAGTAGATAATGTAGCTTAGCCTTTTGATAAAGCAAGAATATCACAAAAGTATGGATGAGGGAGATCCACACATGCAGAGCAGTAGCAGGGATCTGGTGTAAATTGGGGGTTAGAGACAGACACTGACAAACAATGATAGTCAAATACATGCTTGTCTTTGGACGGTGGAAGCACATGCAGACATTATGCCAGTGTAGGAACCAGATGGGCTCGGCTTGTTAAAGTCCTGCATTGATGACGTTATCCCAGTATCTTTAATAGGGTCTTTGCATAAAAGTTACAGGTAATGCAAGACAGAATACAAGTCAATTTTGTTTTCAATCTTAATGCGTTTTAAACAAAATTGCCTTTCTCACTGAAAGCTACAACAAACAAATCTGCTAAAACCTTAACTGGCAAACATCAATATTTGGGTATTTATTGCAGGAAGTTTATTTAGATTTTTTTCTTTTTTTAGGATAGCGTACAATGTCTACGCTAAGTCGAAGCAGAGATGCTTGTACCAGATTATAGCGTAACAGCTAATTTCCATCTGTAGTCCTATATTGTACATGTTTTTAGTGGTGGAGGAAACCGGAATACCTGGAGGAAACCTACACAGACACAGGAAGAACATGTAAACTCCTCACAGAAAGGCCCTGCCCTGGATGTAGGCTTTAAATAACTGCGTATAAACGTTTGATCGAATGTAACGAAGGTAGAACAAGCTCCATCTGCTAAGTCAATTCTAATTGGTGTCTTCTAAACCTTTCGAATAAGCTCGGTATAAAACTTCCATGTCTGTACAACGTACAGCCAATCACAGTATTCCCTCAACGATCCAACCTATTATATTTTACGATATTTTACCCGAGACGATCCAGAACCTACACCGGCACAGGAGAGGTAACCATCCTGTCAGCATTTGAAGACAGTTGTGTCTGTGACCACGCTACAATACAAGGTATCCACTTCAACAACATGCAGCTGAGCTCTAAAACACAATCTACTGTAGTAGATTTGGTAGGTTGTAGTAGTAGTTCTTTTTAGAGAACACATCCTTTAACGCCAGAGAGAAACTCAGTACAAACGTTTAGGATATAACAACATCAAAGCAACACTCTTTGCACTGAACGAGCTTAGACTAGGTTTGGCTTGTCATTAGTTGGGCAAAAATGCACCATGTTTAAAGAATCTATATGCTCTATTCAGTTATATTTTAGGTCTTAAATGTTTCCAGTCTCAGCAAACCTCAGTATTTTTGTTCCTGCGCAAAGCTGTGACCATTATAAAACCACACAGCCATCAGTTTCTGTCCTAATATCTTTCTGCAGACATTGGGGTCACAGGGCCCTGAACCTGTAACCTGCCTGCCATGTCCCAATACTGTTAATGGGCCACCATGCTGCTTTTGGACTTTAAATGGACCACAGGAAATAGGGTTATGTTCTTGGAAAACCACTGAACGCTTATAAGGCTTTCTTTCCGATTGCGTACATGACTCTGGGTGATAAAAAAAAAGTGTTCCTTTGCATTTGTACAAATAAATGATTTCTACATAAACCACATTTTCCCTTGTGTTTTTTGTTTAAAGCAGCCGAGGACAGACAAGGAAATCAGCGGGAGTAATCACTTGTTAGGTTCTGCCACAGTGGGACTCTGAATCGGAAACAACACACACATTTATTTGCATCAAACAGCACGCAGAGCCCCACGCTATGAACAAAGATGGACCTTTTTTTATGTATTTATTCCATATTGGAATAGTGTAATGGTGGATGTGTAAATCACTGTTGTAAACTCAAACAGCCGTTAACACTTGAACATTTATTTATGCTTCTGGGAAAAGTATAATATACAAGAAATGACCTTAAAATGTACATCCACTGTGCATTTAGAACATTTGAGTGAATATGGTACTGTCAGGTGAGTACGGCACAGTTTGATAACATCTAAAGCGTCGTTTCCAGAGAGCAGCTTTTGTGACTCAATGGCAACCAAATCTCACCTGTGCTGGCACGACATAAAAAACATTTCCCAAGTGCAAACAAGTCTTAAGTGAAGGACTGAATTAGCTTTTTGTAACATAGTGTTCATTAAAGTTTATTGTACGTCAAAAGCCGACTGATATCCGTGATCTGATTGGACAGCAGGAGGTCATTAGTCCTAAAACTTTGAGAGGTATGATTCAGCGCTCAAACTTCCTTCCCTCCTCAGGCTCTCCTGTGGTGCAGTGACATTTCCTCTCTTGAGCCACCGCCGCTGACTCATACTGCATTGTGATGGATATTTAATGGTATGGCCACATCACCTTTTGCCTCTGAATTGCAGAACTGGGGCCTAATTACTGTGATCACATGGTCTTAAGGGCTGTCTGGGCTCCGAACTCCAGACTATTTCTATTTTCTTATATTTGGACCCTGTAATTTGGGTGATGTTGAACTTTATATTCTTCTTTACTTTGTTCAACAAACTTTTTTCCTACTTTCCTCTCCTTTTCCCGTGCAGTCTTGGTGATTAATTATTGCTGCTTGGTATCAGTCTCTTTTAAAATATTTGCATTAGCTCTCCTTCTAACCTCTTGCCCATTCCCCATACAGCCATTTTCTTCCTCTGGTGTCATTTTCTCATCTATACTTCCCTCACTTGCCTTTTGCAGCATCTTTTTCTCCGCCTTCCTCCATTCAAGGTGATTAATTATTTCTGCCCTGGGCGCTGTCCCCTCTTCCTTCTTTAAAAATCATTATCCTATCTTTTATTAACACCGTTTGGGCTTATCTCTGCTTAGCCATTAATAGCTTAGCTTTTCTTTGCTGTTTAAAAACTAGGCCAATTGCTCTCTGGGCCACACTTAAGAATCACTTAACTTGAATTCAGAAGTTGGGGGAATATAATTTGTATTTCTTATTACCATTTAAAGTTGTGAATGTAGTTAAAAATAGATTAAATCACTTTACGTGAGAATGGATAGCATAAGGTGCCATACAACTGGGACAGTAAATGGGATAATGAAACAGACAAGTGCAGCTATCCCGTCTAACAACTTAGTTAACAAAGTCTAGCCACATAAATCTTTTAATCCACTTTTTCCAGCATTTGAGAATATCCAGTTCATCACACAATGTCTGGAGATGCCTGCCACTGGCTTTTTACAGACTCAGTAAAGAGTTAAGGAGATGTGCTTTATCCGTATGAATCAAAAGTGGCTGATAGCTTTAGCTAACTTTCTTTCAGTTTTTTTGGATGACTGCATTTTGCCTTTAATCAGATCAGAAATTTAAAAAAGCATTTGCTTAATTATCCCAAAAAAGTATGTCCAATAAAACCAGCTTCACAACAAACCAAATATACTAAGCTGAGGGAACACCATACGGCGACTGATGAGTTCAATGCAGCTCTGTACGCTGCTGGTTTTTAGCTGCTCCTCAGGTCAAGACTGTACTGACCGAGACCAAGTCATGGCCAAGTCTGGAGTGTATGAGACCCAGACAAGACCAAGACATTATATTATATTTTAGTGAGAGTGGGTCCAGCCCAGTGCATAATATACTGGAAGAGATCCAAGAAACAGAAATAAAATGCAAACCTTGCAAGTCAAACCAAACATAGAGGGGTAAGTGTTTGGTAAAAAAGGAGGAGAAAGAGAGTTTTAGGAATATCAACTTTTTTATTCAGCTGGCTGAAAGAATTTCCCTCAGTCACAATGATGATGTGGATAAAAAAATATGGCTTTGAGTTGCCTTAATCAAAATAAAAAATAAAAAAAAAGGAGACAAAAAGACAAAGTACCAAGACTTTCATAAGTTTCTTTTTTTTTACCTTTCCTTGAGAGACTTTTTGAACATTTGAACTCCGAACCTTCTTGCTGAGACAGGAAACAGGGGCTGAGAGTTGGGTGAGGAGGAAACTGGTCTGAGCCAGGAGTTGAACCCTGGACCCTCCAGGTGACCAACTGAGGCACTAAAGATTAACTAAAAAGATGTGTTTACAACACTTTAAGGCTAGCTTTCCATTAATTGAACCTAGTCTGTTTGGTTAAAAAGTGAATACCAGAAGATGTATTCACTGGGCCTGCCATAGTGAACTGTATTATTAAAAGTATCTTCTGCGAGAACACAGGATTTTTCAGGGCATTTTACTTTTTACGTTTCCTACTTTTTCCATGATTACAAATTTGGTCAGCTGTATTTCGGGGTTTTAGTTTTTTTTTCGGGATGTGTGTGAACCCAGAGCGGTGTTTTCTTTTGAAGCAGCTACATGTGGAGTTCATGCATGAAGGGTACGTCAGACGTGACTGATTAAACTCTGATGAAACCTGAAGAAATCTGCATTTTGACTGTCACAAGGTGACATCAGTCTGACCTTCAGGTGAAATGCATTTTTATTATGAAGCTAAGGATTGAATATGCAAGTGGCTAATGCACACCAGCACAGTTCACAGGCAGGTTTCAGAAAATGTATAAGGAAAAAAAATTACCAAGCTAAAGACAAAACAGTGATTTTTACAGATTGATACTGGGTTAGGGATCAAACAAACTCAAGACAACAAGAGGTGGCATGTAATAGATTGACACTCTACGAGCACTCTGAGAACACAACAAAATTCACAGTAGGAAAATCCATTCTCAACACAATTTCTTGATTTCTTGTTATTACAAAAACAGATGGTATGCAGGTGTAATAAATGTTTGGCAATTAGCGAGAATTAGGTTAAGGCCTGCCACACACACAGAAATCATATTAAGGCAATTTCCATAGATGTTGGAGATAAAGATAATTACTTGTGACACCAAACTGAAACTTTCCTTCCAGCTCTGCATCTGTATAAAGGGATTTTTGACTAAACAAACATGGCACATGACAATAAAGCTACATTTTTATAGTAAGTGGACTGTAAGTTTGACTGTATCAGTGGTTTAAAATAGTGTATAGTTGTGCAGTACTAATACCAGCTAATACCATTAATACCATTAATCAGCATCAATCCAGTTAACCAGAGCGGCTTCTCATTACATCAGCCACTACACACCCAACTCCATAGAATCAGTAAGATTATTGTGGCTGTGCAAAGATTGTTTTAACAGAAAAGAAATGTGTGTGCACTGCTTTATTTCTCTGGATGTTATCAGAAAATGTATTTGTCATGTTGCAGACTTTAATACCACCACTGTGCTCACTTAGACATGATGCTATTCTCACACAGACATGGGGCATGTTCTGACAGACGAGACAACATGCAGTCATCAGTATTGTCCAGCTACAGTCCACAGCTATTTTAGATTTAAGTTATGACACACTGGAACAACTAACAAGAGGGAGACTTCTAAAATAGCCCAGTACTTCCTGTGTCCTGCCATGGATCAAATGTTGTTTTATAGTAGCGATTAAGTCAGGAGATTGTGTAAATGTATAGAGGCTTCAAATGAAAACATATAAAATCAGATGATATTTGGTCATTGTCTCCTGTAAACTTGAACATGGTTGAATCATATCAACACCCACTGTTACCATTTATTCATAAAAGCTAGTCTGTCTGACTGATGAGCCATGTCATTTTTTTTATTATTTATTTTTCATTCCTTGTCGGCAGCCACCACCAAAGGGGACCCACCATGTTTTTGGGGTTTTTGGTGGGAGAAACTGGAGTACCTGGAGGACACATGGAGGCGACAATGCTAACCACTGCACCACCGTGCCGCCTTGGCTTCACAGAACTTATTGGGCTTCACTGAACTTTTAAACTTTTAAACATTTTATTGCCACAGCAAAAAGAATAAGTAAAGAAATAACTTATAAAAATGTCATAGCTTATAATAAACTGTGCATTTACTTACTACACACCTCATGGTCAACATTGTGCTTGATTTAAGCCATAGTTGCCATGTTAACCAATCATTGCGTAGCTCAGAAAGGTCTGTCTTAAGGTTTTAGTCATGTATCTTGTCTCTGTGGTGGAAATTCTATCAAACCATCTTAATCTATTAAAATAATGCTAGATTCACAGAGACAAGAATAATTTTACAGAAAAAGAATGGCCAAACTAAAAGATAGCAACTTTTATAGAAAAGTGAGTCAGTATTGTACCGAGGTCTGTATCACAGATCCAACATTATCAACACATCTAAACTATGTATGTAAAACTATCTATAAGTGAAAAACAACAATAAATGATTCAATTATTATAAAAAGGTTAATGTAAACGCATCTGGACTCAGTTTTGAATCATTATAAGTAGTAAAAATCATATAACTAACATTTACAGTAAATCAGGGACAGGAAAAAAGAAATTATTCAGATTTTTTACTGTCTAGACTTTCTCACTCTGTCATTTTGACAGAGTTGTAAAATTTCCTTCCTACTCTATTATTACCTGTCATTTTAATTTTTTATACTTTAATAATACTTATAATGGCTTTTCGTTTTACTCACTTTTTAAGAAATTTTAAGATGAGCATAGAAGACAGGTTATTTGTTTTATTTAAGAACAGCAGATACACAAAAAGTGGAAGGATATTTTGTGCTTGACCTCCAAAGAACGCAGTATATTACACAATATGATTCTGACAAAAGGAAATAACAAAAATGAACTGAATTTATTTCAATCGCTGTTGTGCTCCCTCTGACAAGTCCGTTACTTGTGTTAGCTTTTTTACAGATGTCGCAGAACATTTTCCTCCTTCCCACCTCAGCCACGTAAACTGTTCCCACTGAACACAATACTCCTCTTCTTCACCTCCTTTTTGTTGCTTGTCCCGTAACAGCTGTCAGTGACTGGTCAGTGTTCTCCGTTTGTCCTCCTTCATCCTCCACTGCATCATGTCCTCTTTTCTCACCTTTATTAACAATATCAGAACTATTTGGCGGTTTCAAAAATGCAGCGTGACAAAGACGACAGATTCAAGATATCTGCTGATTGATATATGTACATTCGCCACCAACTGGTCAGGAGTGGGAATTACAATAGATCACCCTCAGAATTCCATCACTGCTAAAAAAACAACCTAAATGACGGAAAATAATTGGTTAATGCGACCTCTGGTGAAGGTTGGCAGTGCACACAAACTACTCCTCAATTATACAACTTTCTTCATTTAGCTGAGCTGGAGGCTTGGGCACAGATGGAGATTTCTCATAGAAACCTTTTTATATACAGCATAACATTGGGACTTTAAGGATGGATGAAGTTATTAAGATGCAACCTACTTAATGTGAACACAATGTTATGCATTTGTAGAGTGCTGAATTTTTGAGGAACTGTTTTATTATGTTAGTGTGGGAGGAGCGCATTGACTTTGAGGTTAAAGTCATTCATCATGTTTAGAAGTAAAAGAAAAGGCTTTTGAATTTCAGATGAGTGTTGGACAGAAGAGGAATCAAAGTTGGACACAGTGGTCAAAACATATTGCATGTGTAAAATAGTGTTATTTACAAAAAAAAGAAATCAATATCAACGTGTTGAGTTACTCACTATTTTGTTTTGGTCAAATGTGCAAATTAAACATACAGGAGAATGCCCAATGCAAATACCTACCATGCAACAGAATGAGGTATAACACTGCAAAATGTACCTTCTAGCTCATTGGATGCAAGGTGAAAGTTGATTTTAACTAAACTACTCAGGGTATAAATAATAACTAACTTGTGGTATGGAGTCAAATATAAACTTACTCTTCAAGAAATAAATTGCAACATGAACATGAACATTAGGTTAATACAGGCTTATAATGACATACTGTTAAATTAAATTAAAGGGTTGTCTGTATGTGGCACAGTACTACTTCTAGTCTGGAGAAGTTTCCAGGCGGACTGAGGCATTTTATTGGCTTGTCCAGTCATTTTAATACTTTTTTCTTCCATTCTAAGAATTAGTCTGGTCGAGTTTTGATTAGAAGCCATTAAAAGTTAGGTTGTAATGTGGTTGTTATGTGTAGACCTCATTACATAAATAAAAGCAGTTAGTACCATAAAATATACTCAAATGTTCTCCAGGAAATCTTCTCTAACTTAGACAATTTATTCAAAAAGCAGGTGTATAATACTAATCCATGGTCAAACAGAAAGCGAATAGACTGAATGCTAACTTTAGTTCAATACACATGTGTGACTGCCTTGACATTTTCAAAGGGGTGCAGGCTCTTTAAGTAAAAGTACCTTTCCCAAAAGCACCTGGAGCAGACTGTATACTCTCTTTCTGAGCGTGTCCTAAGTGACCTCTGCATGAGACTTCCTCCAATGTCCACAGCATAATTAGATGGAGCCGCGACCATCTGCAATACATCCATCACTGCCACGCTCACACACCTCAGCACTCGCAACAAAGACAGGCCGTCCACCCAATCGACTGAACCCAGAGACATCCAGGTAAGAGGAAATTAATATTTGCTGTATTCTGCTCTCACAAGCTCACCCGTCTGGAGACTTTATACAAATGTCAAGATGATCAATCAGTCTATACTAAACACACTGCATTAACACGGCTGTGTGTTTTTGCAGAAACCATGTGGACAAGGTGAAGCTTGAACACTGCCAGGGTCATGGTTTGATTTTCCCCTTGAGGGAAGTTGGTAGTGTGTCCAGGACAGTTAAAAACAACAAATATTACGTATAGAGTTAACCCAAGTGGGATTTGGTGGTCCAACCTTTATAATGCATGATGAAAAAAATTAAATAAAGATCTACTTAACTGAGGGAGCCATTAGTTCTGACTCAGGAAGGAAGACAAAGTTGACGGAAATATTCATATATTACTTTTGGTATATTTTTTATTCATTTTTTCAAAAACAATATACTTTACTTTATACTTTTTGCTGTGCATTTTTACTCTACTTACAGACTGTTTTGACACCTACATAACTTAGATTGTAGAACAATGTCTAAATGCAATCTTGAATGGAGGCAAACAAACAGATTTTGTTTCCGACTTCTACAGAGAGCTCGTCAACTGACATTTTTTTTACAGTGGGTTTTTTTTGTAGACAACAGCATGTCCTTGCAAGGCTTCCATAGGGGTCCACAGGCTGCAGAAAAGATATGTGTAGGAGATAAATTTCAACAACAGATGCCGTCAAAGGACAAACACAGAAGCTGTCCTATTGACCACTGACCGTCATTTGAAGAATAGTACAAATATTGTGTATGCATTGCCATAAAAACATTTTCTTTGACTCAGTGTTAGGCATTGTCAAGAAGGACAGGAGCCTATTGTCTCTTATGGTCAGCTTTACTGTAAAATTGAGAGACAATGCTGAACTGACCACAGCCTTCAGTGATTTCAACATAAATTTCTATTGACTGGACGGTTGACACAAAAACACCGACATTAAGTGAACGAGATGTTCTTGTAGGGCAAAGGGAAAGATGAGGACAAGACAATGACATGTGAGAGCTAACCAGACAGGAAGAGGACTCATAATGAAGACAATGGAAGAAGACTAACAACATGAATGAATAAAGAAAAAGAAAAAGAAAGAAAAGAGCGTAACGAAACTGACAGGTGCCAAAACGGTCCCAGACAGTTGATCCAAATGCCATGGACCATTTTCATCCTCGTGTCTCTGTGCATTCTCTCTGTGTGTCAGATGTCATTTCTTTGATGGAAACTACAGTGACAACACCAGGACATTTCTTGACCTTGGACAGACGCAACTTCATACAGCTCACATTTTTCAGGAAAGACAAGTGTTTCTCCAGAACAAGGCACTTGAGTGTCAGTAAGAGTAGTTAATAAGAGTCGGATTTTCTAACAATTAGAATGAAAATAGATTTTTCTGTGAAGAGGATACACAGTGAATGATGGAATATATAAATATGTAAAGTATGGATCAGTATATAAAATGTATGCATTGGTTAAAGTCTGATGTATTGCTGACCTCTTTTTTTAAATATAATAATACATGTATCTTGTTGATCGTACCAGTTTATGGCAGACATTGGATGAGGAACTCTGTCTGGTCTAAACACCTTTTATTAGGGTTTTTGATCTAATCTAAAGCCCGTAAACAACAAAACAGCTGAGCAGTTTGTCTTCATCTGCAGCCATGTTGTGAGATGATGTTAGTGGTGATAGGGACCGTGTTGAACACAAGACTGTTCTATCTGTAGAAGTTTAATTTTTCTTTTAATAGTTACACACCGCACAGAAAGTATAGAAAGCCTAAACTCCAGCAGGTGATACTTCCGACTGTCTCTGTATAGAAATATTGTTTGTTTATTTGTAAGATACATGAGAGCGCAGTGAAATGATTCAACTCATAAGTTCCCTGTGAGCAGAGATTTAATTCAAAGTAAACACAAACCACACCCGTCCCGCTGTCACAGCAGCTCCCACAATCTCTGTCCTGACATGAGGCGGATTCATAATGACATTTTTATAAAAACAAAGGTGCGCTTGATTGTTTGTCTCTGTGTGACTCTGCATTTACCTGCAGTTTGTGAGAAGATTTATTCACATTTAGCACTTTTTTTTTGTATTAATATTTGCTTTTTGTTTATATTCCTCTGGTTCTATGTTTTATTACCCAATGTAAAGACAATAAAATAAACACTATCAAATAAAAACTGTATGGCACTTTTATAAAAACTGTAGAAAACCAATTTGAAAAAAAAAGTTGGGCTTAAACTTTTTTGTGATACTGTTCAAAAAACCTTCACAACTCAGTCATCCATGTTGTCCAAAGATGAGTTCTGAATTTTTAGGTGTGCCAGTTATAATAGCAAAGCATCGTAAACTTTATAACTACATACTATTAAATATTAGTTGATTGATCCTTTTCAAGGCATTACTCCCACATTAAACAGAACCATTAAGTTGAAAACCTTGTTATTGTTAGAGTCGTAAATAATAAGCACTTGTATAGTTCTTATATTTGTGAATATTTTACTATGGTGTAGTTATTATAAAGCGTTACCAAGGAGACGCCGCTCCCCGCACACTGCAGAAGCCTCTTCAGGAGTGACCCATCCTGGATTATGTCTTACTGTAGCCTGTATATCCTTTTTAACTATACGGTACATGTATGATAAGACATACCAATGGGTTATTACCGTACCATAAACTGACTGACATTATCCTGTTTCTATATTCTGCATTTCTGGTTACCTGCCCAAACTATTTTGTTCACCTATTTACAACATGATCAATGACAATAAATTTAAACCTAACACCCAAACCTCACCTTTTCGACGTTCAACATGATACCAGCAATAAATTTGAAAAAGTTGACTAGAGCACTGAGCATTGTGTGTTTTTCTTTTGTATATTTTATCAAAAAATTCTATGGTCTCAAGTTTTGACCTCCCTAAAGCAATGAAGAAAAAAAAAAGAAAGAAGATCTGTGCCCTGAGTCTTTTTCTTGTGTCAAAGTAAAACATTTAAATTAAAAAGTAATAAATGTGCTTTGTTTATCTTACCAACTGGCTGATCCTATTGCAGTTAAGGGTAGACAGTGGATAAAGAATAACCCAATGTTAGTTGTTTGAGAAGTGGGGGAAGCCTTGTGTTTGGGACAACCCCAAAACCCTCTCTGTTTCTTACCTCACTGTCTTTGTCCTCTGAACTCCTCACTTCACACAAAGACATTATAAACAGAAGAAGTCGAGTGGATCCAGACACTGGGGGCTCTGTCCACCTTGTCAATGACTCTGAGCCAAAACGACGTCCACTTGATAAACCTTTGTAACCTTTCAGACCAATTAACATCCCATCACTTTCCCAAAACCGAAAGGTGCCCCTGTGAACGGGACTCGGAACGCCATTCACTCTGCCCTGCCCCATCTGTCGCCTGGCCCCTGTCAACCACACGCCACCTGATGACATCACCGGCCCGTCAACCTTTCCCCTTTAACTGTCCCGCACACATTGTCCTCGCACCGGGCTTGACATGAGCAAAGCGTTGCCTGTGACACCTCCGTCCGGCCTCGTTGTTTTTTGTTCAGTCTGTGGCCATCAGCTCCCGACTTGTCTGTCTGTCTTCCTCTTGTCCTCCTCTGCCCTTCTTCAGCTTCTACCTCTACCTTTTTGTTTTGTAACACTCCTCCGTAGTCCCTCCTTCTCTGCTTAAGTCCTGCCACGTTTCACTTAGTTATCTCTATTAAACAAAACCATTGCCTTTTGCCCATAAATCTGTAATAGCCTCCGAATCTGAAGTTGAATATTGCATTTTTAACTTCTGCTGCCATAGCAACCATTTCCTCAACTCACAACTTGGTGCAAAAATCAAAATAACAGAATATGGATCGAGGTGTAATCTTCTCCAAATCAAAAACCAAATGCAACAAGTCCAGACGTGAAATTAGATCAGGAAAAAGAAAAGAGGCCTAATAGTACCATCCTCACAGTACGGCGGGGAATATTTGTGACAAAACAGGATTCAGAAGAGGACCTGAAAAAATACTGTCTTCTCCACAAAAGGCTCACAGCTCATCCTTTGCTTTAGAGCTTCCACAGGCCCCAAAACCATTTTACCACCAAACAGTAGCCTCTGTAAACAAATTATGAAAAGCACACTGAAAATACCTCACTTCAGTACAAAAGAGTATTACTCAGCATGATTCTTCACTGTCCATTTTAAATCCACAATTTTGGTTCTCCCATATCAAGACACAAAAAAATGTTGGACAGAACACAAACCACAGAGTTATGCAATCGTACAAGGTGACTCCAACAGTACATCGTTACACCTGATTTTCTTTTTTAACTTGGACTTTAACCTGACTTTAACCGGACTCAAACTGGGACTAAGCAGAAGAAAAAGAATGGATGAATCTGGATGAATCGATCACTGAAGAGATAATCCTGCCACTCCTTGACATTATCTAATCCCTGACACAATCCTTTTTTAAAGGAAAATAGGACAGAATATTTTAAATTAACAACTCGGTGAGATATTTATCTTTAAAATAAATATAATTAGACCAAAACATACTTCACACTCACAACATTTAAGACCATTTTCACTGTGGTGCTTGATTTGTGTGAGCTACTAATCTGTTGTTTTTTTTGGTGAGCGGAAAACTTTGGTTATTTAGGCTGTGTGCATTGTTTAACCATAATCTATGAATCTATCTATTGGTTTTTCTTTGCATCTTCAACAATTTTCCTGGCAGTTGCGGCTGAAAACACTGTTGATTTTATATCCCTTTCCTGTTTTATACAGTTCAAGTACCTTTTCCTGCAGATCCTTTGACAATTATTAGGCTTTTGCCTTGACTCAGAATACAGAAACATCAGTGATGAACACAGTTGTTTGAAAATAAAGGGCTTCACCAAACCACTAACTATTAGTTAAATAAAGTTTTTTGTGTTATTATTCATGCTCTCTAAAAAAAAAAAGATCATCCTTCTAAGCTTGAACACAACCTTCTCTAAAGAGCTCAGTATTCAATAATGTATTTAGTTTGATACATTTAGCTGTGTACTGCTGTGCTTTGGACACAGGTCGTTGAATTACTGGACACCATTGTCAGCTAGTGTTATTATTCTCTTCCAAACCGCTAACCACGGTCTCCACTAAACAAATAAGTTAGGGTCAATGGCCTTGTGTTCTTGTTACAGTTTCATAAATTGTTGTTAGAAATTAGAATTTTGGAAAAAGTAAAAATAATTTGGAAAAGGAAAAGTCAGTCTGTGACAGTGTAAATTAATTCATGATCATTTTTTAGAATAGAAGTACTACTGATTAATTAAAGAGAGCAGGGCATTGTGTAAAATTGATTAATTTGGATGAAGTTGACATTAAAGTCAGAGTCAAAATATGAGACTAGCATGAACTACATATACTGACTAATTTTCAACTCAAGGTTTTTCAGGATTTGATATATATAGTAGTGAAAAAAGTCTTGAAGAAGCCATGATATTTCAGTTCTCCTCTGTGTCGCTCTTGTTAAATTCACCCTGACACGCAGATGCAGACGTGGAGCTGGAGTTGTCATCCCGTCGGTCATCACGGGGCTAATGCAGGGCAACAAAACAGGTCAGGACACACTGGCCCACTCTCCCACAGACGAGTCCTGACATGCCGAGCTGTGACGTAAATCTGCCGATCATAACGCGACGAATGCAGAGAAACAAAGTGTGTTTCAAACGCACACACAACTGACAGGGAAACGCCAATAATACCTCCATTCATAACTCTGGGGTTCAAACTGGCAGCTTAATCAGAGGTTAGACTGCAGTCTTTTTTGATTTTAATGCCCTGGGGCTACATGTCCTCCACTGATGCAACAAGTCAGTGTCTGATATCACTTGTATCATCTTGTAACTGGTTCACACAAACCGGCCAGTGTTTTCCACTTATAAACTTCTTAAATTCTCTGAAAGTTTGTTTGTTTGTTTATCATTGGGAACCTTAAGAGCTGCAGCAAGCAGCCACTATTCTTCCTGAGGACCTTTTCAGTAGATTCAAAACATTTATACATTTACATCCAGCTTTATGCACAGTGTTCAATATATCCCATCATCACAGTATTACAATAATATGATATTAGAAGAAATATTTCAAAAACATGATGATAGCATACATTAAACTGACAAGGGAAACTCTGTTTTGTCTTCTTAACTTGGCGCAGTTCATTTTCTTGCTCCCTCCTCTTCCGAGCCATAGATTCATTGATGTAGAATTGTTTCACAGCTGCTCTATTCCCTTTTACAACCGATAACCGAGCCTGTGGTTTGAATTGTGCCTCGTAAGCATGTCCCTTCACTGGTGCCATTTCCGGGCATCCTTAGACAAACAGATGTTGTTTTGTAGCTTAACTGTAGTATACACCACCTACCGGAGGTGTGGCGGGGGTAAGTGTACGTACTGTACGTATTACGTAATGTTCTCTGATTGATTTATCGCAGCCAGCGTACGTAGTGTACGTATTACATCCCTGTTTCAGCTGGAAATGGTTTGTAAGTCAATCAAGCAAAGCGTTTACCAAAGTCGCACAACAACATTTTTACAGATTTTGGAACTCAGTGCACACATAGAGCGGAATATACGGTAATCACAGTTTACTCCACACTCTATACTATAAAGTGATAATGTCATATTCGTCAAGTGTTTAACAGTGTCCTGCAAAACACACCAAAGTCCCACAGCCTTAATACAGTACCTGACAGCTCTGTTATTGCCTCAAACATTGTCCACTTCACAGGAAGTGATCATATATGAAGACTTCCTCCACAGCAAACAGCTGTGTGTGTCTGGAATCACTAAAACTGAAGATGTGAACACTAGGTCCAATAAAACTGTTGTTGCTGTTTGACAGACGATGATGTGTGCAGCAATGAACGTCTGAAATGTCTGAAAGCAAATATGAAAGGCTTAGAAACTCTCTTTGATTTGCCTTATTATAGTGAAAAAGTAAAACCTGTCAGAATCGTTCAGTTTCTGTGTTGGTTTGTCCCACTTTCAACACAACCTTTAGTCACACAGTGATGGTTTTTCCTCCAATTAAAGTCAGTAAAACACACTTTCCTTTATTTGTACTGCTTCCTTTTTCTGCTGCGACTGTTCTCCAAACTGTCTGTGAATGAACTGAGCTGAAGACAGAGAATAGGAAAATTTGGTTGTTTCGACTGGAAAAGAGGTTTTAGCTGCGACAACATAAATGTTTAAGTGTCAGTTTAGGTTTTATTGTGGGGTACTTCACATTTTGGAGAAACCAGGAGAAAAGTGGGGAAACTGGTCAGCACTTGGTCAGCAGCACAAAAACTGGGGAGAAGAGTATTTAAAGGTGGCAATACACTGTATTAAGAACTGGTTATGTAAACGTTTGATCAGGGTCATTTGGGTAGTTTCTGTTATTATGATAAAAGACTGATAAAAGAGTTATTCTGCCAGGATATGTAAACCTATGAGCACAATTGTATGAGCAAGAAAAAAATCCAACCCTATGGCTCGTTGGAGAGACTGTGTGTGACCTGCAAAAGCTGAAATCCACACTTACAGGTCGGTGATTGTTAATGTCAAACGCTGTATAGATGTAAATCATAGTGTACAGTGACGGACAATATGAGCCAATGACAATACAACAGCACACTACAGTATAATACTGCATGCCCTAGGATGTTTAAATACATCGTGTCAAAGAGAAATCTCAAGACAAGACTCCCCCATTTTCTCCCAGTAAGGCATGGATTGTGTTCTAATAATTCCCTAGATTGCTCTGCTTGTCCTTTCCTGTCAATGCTCTGTGTGCCGCTGTGAATGGAGCGCACCACGAGCGCCGATGATTCAGGTTCATGTCACTGCAGCCCGTAGAGTGGCTGTCTTTGCAGCTATTGTCATTTTCTGTTGGTGTCAGTAAAAACAGCTATTTATCTTTTTATCAACTTTTATACGCTTTGTAGCCACAATATAAACATTTGGCGGAAAATAGAGGATGATGTTTTAAAAAACGTTCAATCAACAATCTGTGAGTTTGTCATATTTTACCTTGAAGTCAGGTTCCTTTATGACGTTTGTAGTTCTGAAACTCAAAGACTGCAACTACAGACCACATTTTTAACTCATCAAGCCTTTGGAAACAAACTGATTTTGTCTTTTGAAAACCACAGCTGCTGCTTTCTTTGGTCCAGGCTTTAGTGTTTGAACCAGGATGAAAAATGTTTAGTAGTTTAGACAGTTTCTCAGCACAAACAATCAATCTTTGGGCCAAAAAAAAAGAAGAGGGGACCTTTGAATGAAACATGATTTAGTTCAAACAGAAGTGAGAGTGCTCAAAGTTTCTGACAAACTACAGTCAATGGCATTGTGTAACAGAAGAATCGAAAAAGAAAACACGGCATTTGAAGTTGTTGCAGGTAAAGGCCTTACAGAGGTCTGCATTGATACCAAAGTATTTTAGTTTATTCTTTTTATTTCTTCTTTTTTTATAAAAGTATGGTCTGACTTTTTTATAAGTTTAAAAAAGACTAAACAGGATTATGTGACCATCAAGACTTTTATGATTCAGAAATCTGAATCAATCATCATTTGGGCTGTCCAAATGATGGCCTTTTGACAAAACAAGCAAAACAAGCTTTTGTTTGATCTTGAATGAGATTTCTCATTTGCAAGCCAGAAGGTGTGTGGGAATCTCTAAATTTAACAAATCACTGGTTGCAGTTGGTAGCATTTTTCTATTTTTTGGTTTGTTTTACCAGCATTAAACCAGAACACATTGAGTTTTTCAGAGTCTTGGCCCCATAGAGCACCTGTTTTCCTGCTGCTTGGTGTAACCTTGTCCATTCCAAGACCTTCTCTGATGTCAAAGTGCTAATAATATTACCATCCTCAGTGTACTTGTCCTCAAAAACCCCATTCCTTATGACTTTCATGCAATTCGTTTTTAAGCCAAAAATACATACAGTATATACAAATAATTGGCTGCACCCCCCTCCCCAGACACTTCCTCCTGCTCTTCCGGGGGGATACCGAGGCGTTCCCAGGCCAGCCGAGAGTCATAGTCCCTCCAGCGTGTCCTAGGTCTTCCCTGAGGTCTCCTCCAGGAACATGTTGTTTAGGCATTTTCATTTAACCTGGTCCAAAACAGGAGCTTCCAGCTGTAAGGCTAAAATGCTAATAACCTTTCCATCATTCTGACCACAAGAGTGACCACAAGACCAGTCACAATGATTGCAATGATATAAACGTGATAGGTAAAAATCCTTGAGTCTAACCATCCTAAACCGATGTGCTGGCAGTGTTCAGCATAAGGGCTGTAAAGAGAAGTCTGTTGCTGACTGAAACATGATAATGGTGAGAGGAATACACAGCGATATCACAGAAGGGAGGATAAAAGGGACTGAAGGAAGAGTTGAAAAAAAAAAAAGGTTAACAATGGAACTAAATGATTTGATTTCGAGCCCTGATCTCTGTCTTTGGTCCTAAATATAAAACACTGAACAGCTCTAAGAAGGCAAAAATATATTCCTTAAATGTCACCGCAGAGATAAGACAAAGGCACAAATGCATCTCTCATTCTGTCGCAGAAACTAAATCCGACTCCCGTGGGAAGTGCACGTTGGCCCGTCACGACCGCCTGCCGTCAGAAGGGACAGGCGGCGCCATAATGAAGTCGAAATGCCAAGCAAATGTCATAAAGCTACAACGCCACAGACTCCCAGTTAATTATGACAACAAACAGCCATGTGATCCGAGCTGGAGTGTGATCTATTAGACCGAGGGGATCTGCAGGTCTCTGGAGTGGGCGGAGAGAGACGCACTTTATTAATATGGATGAGTAGCTTCTGTGGTAGAGCTAATTCAGACTCATTTACACCGATAAACACACACAGGCTTTCTCTTCTCTTTGTTGTCAGCAAAGATTACACAGTCTTTCCTTTTACTTTCCCACGAGGAGCCTCTCAACAGATGTATTTGTTTTATCAACTATAGAAAAGTTCATTTGCTCAAAGAAATTGAAGAGCTCAAGGAGGGGCTGCAAAACATAATCTGGTAAATGATTATCACATTCATCGTTTAGTCCTTGCTTTTTACGTTATTTTATCTCATACAGTGCCTTTCTGTTACCATCTTCTGTCTCTTCCTGAACGGGGGACAGATAAGACAAGACAAACTGGGATAAAAAAGTTGTCCTAATGGTGTCAGTGTTTCTTTTCTTTAAGGTTTACAAAACGTCACATCAGCCATATACCTTGCCTAAGGCCCAAAGCTGCTGGGATAGGCTCCAGTTGTCTATAAATTAATGAATGTTTCTTTTTATTGTCTTTATTTTGTAAAAGTAACCATTATTCATTGTAGTCTACAGTAAAATGATGATGACTACTGTTTAGTATGTCAGAGCTGTGTGTCTGTAAAGAAGCTTCTTAACTCCTCAAGTGAAACTGAAAAATGTGCAACATTGCTTTCATTTTAGAGACTAGGGTCTGCCTTTGTGCGTTATTTGAAGTGACACACTCGTCACTTTCCTCCGCCCTTTACAGCAGGAGACAGCTCTATGACGGAGGTACAGAGATTGTCACCCAACAGCGATCGCTCACACTCGCCGACACACAGACCAGCTCCTTTTGTGCAACATAATGACACTAAACCTAGAGCGGTTCCATTTGAAATCAACGGGAAAAGATGGTAATGAGTTTATCACATGTTCAATTAAACTGTGACCTGTTGTGACAACTTTGAGGCAGCTGAATTAGTTTGGTTCTAATCTGGTGTTGGAAAAATAGAGATCTTTTTTTAGTGCTGTAGTATTGCAGATAGTTGTTGATCTTGGTGTCTTATAGAGGTTTGTCTGTCTTCCTTTTACCCCTTCCTCTTAGCCCTACCCCTTGGAAAATCTCTGTTAAGAGTGATATACAGCCCTACCCCTTGATCCAAATGAGCATTGGGACACCCATTCATCTCTAGAATTGGGATTGGGCCTAAATCAACACTACATTGTATTTATGAGCATCAGCTTTAGGACCTTTACTTGGATCTCTAGGTCCCATAAACACATTCACACTTGGGCCAAATGGCTGGTGCTGGTTGTAATTGACCTAGCCTGCACTCACACTGGCACAAGACAACCTGGACTTGAGCAAGATAGCCTCACACTCACACTTTTAATTACCATTTGGTCAAATAAATGTAACGTTACAGGAACCGAAACAATGACCATATTTTGTACACTCACATTAAAAAGCAGCGATTCAATCTGTGAAATGTGCTTGGGTGTGGTATAGATTGCCAGTGTGAGTGCACCCTTAGTCTTGGTCCCAGTCATAACTTGATGTCGGTTAGTGGCACCTTGTTGCCAAGACTAAGACAAAGACATCTTTAGAGAGTGTACACAGGGTTGACCATCAGAGTTACTGATCCTGACACATGGCCTCTCTCCTTGAGCCTGGCTTTGCAGAGGTTTGTTTCTCATACAGTGTCTTAGTAGGACTGTTGTTTAACTATTGCAGTGTAATATTGACTTGATTTTGGTGGCAAACGTGAACAGACGTAGAAATATTACGGGATGCTCATGAAATACGACTCTTGTACCATTTAGTATTATAGTTTATTCTTTTCTATTCCTTATTTCCATGTTTGAAATCATGGAGCTACCAAAAGTATTTACAATCAATTATTTTAAGCCTAACGTTCAGTATTGCTTCAAACATTTAGCACTGTTTCTGTTTTCTCTGATGATTCCCTCATATTTAAAAACCTGAAATCTATGGTCTGACTAAAATAGATTAATAACCATGAGACGAGAGCTGCACAGGAGGCCTTCTCTCAGCCGTGTATCATGTCTTAAGTGGTTTAAATGTGTGTTTTAATGGTGTGATTTTACGCTGAAGGTGATGGAAACTGGATGAGGCTCAGCGTGACTGTAACCGTTCTTGGATTTGATCACTTTACTAGGTCTAGTGCCACGGCCAGTTTTATAAGATTGCTTTAGAAATTGTCGGACGGTAACTCTATCTTTGGAGGAAATGTCTGTGTGAGAAATGAATTTAGCTTCTTTAGACTGAACCAGACTTACCCTGAATATCACCAGGGCTTCAGCCTCTTCAAAATGAATTAATCTGCAATATTCCCACCAAAATCACACTCTGCACCTTTAAAACCACTAGTGTCAAACTCAAAGTGGTAAGTGGCAACGACAGTAACTAAGGACCCTTTCAGGGGCCAAAGACTGTAACACTTGACAGCTTTGATAAAATTTTGAATGTGAGGTTTTATCTTTATTTGAGTCTTACTAAAGTAACTCAATTTTCATCTTTTATGGAAACAGGTTGTAGTTGGATTTGAACAGGTTTTGGATGGAATTGAACAGGTTTTTAATCGATTTGAACAGGTTTTGGATGGAATTGAACAGGTTTTTAATCGATTTGAACAGGTTTTGGATGGAATTGAACAGGTTTTTAATCGATTTGAACAGGTTTTGGATGGAATTGAACAGGTTTTTAATCGATTTGAACAGGTTTTGGATGGAATTGAACAGGTTTTTAATCAATTTGAACAGGTTTTGGATGGAAATGAACAGGTTTTAAATGGATTGGAACAGGTTTAAGTTGTAAAACCATGTTCAGATTTCTCACTTGTATACATTTTCTATTTCTAATGTGTTACACTGAAGGTACAGGCCCAAACATATAAATAAACCATGTGTTTCTCCAAGTCTGCTCTCAGCGTCTGTCATAGTGCAGCGTCAAACAAGATGTTTCCATGTTTAGACCTGATGTTTCCTTGTCAGCTGTCACAAGAAACACTGGGACCAACACTACTGCGCTTGTACTGATTTCTGTCCAACACTGTGTAAATTTCAGGGCCCTTACTTATTTTGAACCAAGAAAACGAGTGGAAACCGAAGACGTTTTAGGAGCTGACGGTTGGACAGTTTGACAGTCGGCTTGTGTGTTGAGCCCTGTTCTGTTTGAGGGAAGTGTTTGTACCGACGACGCTCCTGCTGTCATTATTTAGCCACTTAACTCCATAAAGAGATGCCAAATAAAAGGAACAGAATGAGGCCCTGAGGCTGCAGTAATAGTCTTGTAATGGACTATAAAGCAGCAGTAAAACCCACTCACTTAGCCTCACGAGCCGTTTATACTCACACAAAGTCATACCTCTAGAAACCACCCTTCTCCTTTCACTGCCGTAAATCAAAATACAATCAAATATAAGCACTTCTTGGTTTGTTTCAACACCATTTGACCGTTTGACATTTCCTCAGTCAAAGATGGCTGCTATAAATTTCGATGAAGAGTTCCTCATTCGGTCATACAGTCAATGTTTGTAGCTTCCAGGTTTATTTCTGTTTTCTCTGACCTGTAAATCAAGCTCAAGTAGTCTTGTGTGATTGTGTTTACACAGCTGCTCTTTTCCTTCAGATTTCCACTTTCCATTTAGTGAAGTTATAGGAAGTCAAAATTTTACTCTTTTACAGCAATCTTAAAAAAAAGTGTTAGTTTCCTCATTTATTTATTGCTTTAACAAAGCTCTTTAACTCAAATCACAAAATGTCTTTTAAATGTCCTAATCCTTCTCCTCAGTCTGATTTAGTCCTAGGTTTAGCTTTAGATTTAGCTGTGGATTTAGTTGCAATTTTAGACCATAAAGGACATTTGTGCTTTCAAATGATAATGGTTGCAATACTGAAAATGACAGTGTATGGCTGATGTTGGGATATAACTGCTAGCCTCTAGGTCGGATGAAGAGGCCAGTGCCATCTAAGAGAAAAATTCATCTGAGAGGCCTTCTGAGTTTTACAGACTTCCGTGTATAAACTGTTTTCCAAAACTAATCTTTAAAAGGTGCAGAGTTTTTCACCTTTTTGGCAACATCTGGAGGCAAAAGTGTAGATTGCACACCTCACACTTCTTTTTCAGAGCATGTGAACAGCTATGGTATGGTGTCTGTGAACAAATCCAGTGGATAAATAAGTTTTTACTTTATAAACACCAAAAACCAACAAACAAGAATGTGTTCAATAAGAATTCTAAATGTGCTCCTCCTTCAGCAGTGCTCAGTTTGTCCTCAATGGGCAGCTGCAGGAACAGAAAGTATAATGTGAAGTATGTAGCATAAAGAACAACACAAAACGCAGCAGTCATAATTGTTCAACATTGTGAAAAATAACATCCAAACTACACTCTTCATGTGTCTATCTTGGAAAACAATTACATTCACTGCTTCATAAAATCCAGTGGAAAAATCCAACAATCTTTTAAATCTGGAAAAAGCACTTTAGCTTCTCTTCGTACTATATATATTAGACCATATGAAACTTTTCCATTGCTTCATAGTCCACACTTTCAGACCAGTTCTCTTTGCATTGTCCGTACAATGTTCACAACTGTTGTTCATAAAATCCAGTTATGCTCCTAAATTTAAACCTTTTCTAAGATCTATTTATACTGTTTCCGCTCACATTTTGGTCAATTGTAAGACACTGAGAAGGTCAAAGGAGTGACACAAAACTAAGTGAAGTTGTAATCCTAATGGATCACGAGGGGATGTAATGAAACACAGCCCTGAGCAACACCAGACTCACAAAGAAGCAGAAATACTGTCACCTCTCTGGCTTTGTCTGTGGGCTAGAGGCTCAGCAGACCAAAACCTGCACACTAACTTTCCTATTGATCTGGATTTTTTTTCTCTCTAAATAATCTCAAAGTAGAGGTTGGAAATAAAGATGCTTTTGTGATTCAAGCCAGAGGCAAGGCATCAAAACCTGGATACATTTTAGCCTTGCATAATCTGTGTTTGCACCTGCAGTCTGCACAGAGGCAACGGTCCTCAGCTAAGTCTCGGCTCCGTTTCTGGAGGGCAGAATTCAATTTGTTCACCGGCTCAGAGCAGAGAAAGACAAAGTGTCGGAGCGTGCGAGTCCTCAGAGCTAATAAAGTTGATGGAGCTCTTTGATTAAAGGGAGTTCCTCTTGTTTCACAGCCGTCTTTGTGCCCTCCCTCATTTCCACTCACAAACAACACTCGGGGAAAGAAAACGATTTGAAAAAAGAAAGAAGGAATTGCTGGAGAGAAGTGAGAAGAGAAGTGGGGGTTTTTGTATCACTAGCATCGACAATAACGAGGAGTATACTAATAAAGTGTGTCTTTATCCACTGTGTTTAGAGCTAAGAGAGGGTTTGGAGAAGAAAGACATATGGAGAAGTGGCTGGTTGTTAACCTTTCCACAGATGCCACTTTGTTGATTTCCAAGTGTTTCATCTTCTGTTTGAGAGTGGGGACTCCTTCTGTGACCTAATTAAAGAGCTTTTTCTACCTCATCTTAGCGCTTCTGACCTCGCTGCTCATCTTTCCAACACTGTCCCTTCAAGACTGCACAAAAATGTTTCTTTAAATTACATCTTCATCTACAATAATGTCTCTTTTCTTCGTCACCTTTTGCCACCTCTCACTGTGATCTGCTGTTCAGTTACGAAGTGTAATCACCAGTGAGTCTTGTTGTGCTGGATTTGTGGACTGAATGAAAGCATGATGTACAAGCTCCCTTTCCACTGGGGGTAGGTGACCATCAGACTTGAAGTAAACTGGATATTTACCTTGCAGACTCTGACCCTTAAAGCTGCTCTAGCTGATTTTCTTTTTTCCTGCCCCTTCCACTCTCCCCTCACAGCAGCGTAGTAACCTTTTCTGCTTCTTTTATTAAACAGTCAAACCGGACCAAAAAGTCAAAAGGTCAAACCGGACCAATTTTTCACAAAACACTATTACATTACATTAAAGAATCGGCGTTTAGAGCTGGCCTTTTAGCTTTGAGTTCACTATTAGACTGTAGTTATCCTGTATCTCCGTGAAACATTGAGGCAAAGCATTGTTAACATTTATCCGCATTTAAGTTGCTGCCTTTTTGTCTTTTTTATTTTATATTTTTTTGAGCTGTTTTACTGTAAAATAACAATGGAATAACCAAGCGTCTCCCATGGAACCTCCTAAATGGTTTTCGCGTAAGGGCACCGCTATATGGCAAAATACGGCAAAATACAGGAATATACCGCCGTCCACCAGAGGGCAGAGGGCAAGTTTTTACTACGTGACAACTCTGGGGGGTTTCCATTTATGCTATCTATAAACTATTGTTTTACTATGGAGTAAAAGCCAAAAATCCCGGATGTAACGGCCATTTTATTGCCAAATCGTAACGACAATATCAGTAAATAGTGGACCAATGGGCGGATTATATCCACAATCAATGGGAATAACCCATTTACTGGTTTATTTAGTTGTTGACATAATTGTTGCATAATGGGAGCGCTCCTTTTTTCCTAAAGCAGGCTGTGAGTGGCCAAAATCCCGCTGTGGGCACAGTTGATTTCTGTTACAATAAGCTTTAGGTGAATAAACTGCAACTAAATGAAAGAAGAAAAAAAATCCTGTTTAAACTATGAGTTGCCTTTGCATGTGCATTGTGTGACAATTTATTATACTTATAACTTTCAATGCTTGAAGTAAGTGTTTAAGAGTAGTATGCTGCTATACAAACCTCAGACCAAACCCTTAGACTCTAGTTTGATTGAAATCCAAACCTTACATGGACTGCAGTAATCTGAACAGATCTCACATGAAGATGATAAGATGCATCACTAAAATTATGCAACTTGATAGCTTCCCGAGAGCAGACGTCTGTTGGAGGCAAAGTGTTTGTGTCTTCATTCTTTCAGTTCTGTTACAAAATGATGTCCAATCAGGTTGGGCCTTTATCCACAAACCCTCTGATTACAGCGCCATCTAGTGTGTCTCTTGAGAAAGGCAAAACATAAGCAATCATTTGAAACTTTTGAAACGATGTGCGTTGCGATGAAAGAAAAAAGGAGCGTAGGATTGAAGATCCTTCCCCAGGAGCCTCGACACTGGTGGTGGTAAAGAGAGGGATGAGGAGGTGGTGGTGATGGGAGGAGGAGGGTTAGCAGCACGTGGCTGAATCAGATACATGAGGGAACGAGAAGGTGCTTTAAATATTGAAAGCTGAATAATTATTGGCTTAAAGGTGGAGGTGTTAGATTTTTGCTACAGCTACATTAAATTATATTATTAAGAAATTTCAGAGAGATATCTAACCGGAGAAATCTACAAAGCCTGCAGGAGATTAGAAAAGTCAAGTACTAAATACAGAAACATTTTTACCACATAGCATGTTGCATGTTGAAGTGAACTCATTTCAGAGTTCTCCATGCTGCTAACCGACAGCACTCAAGCATTTTTTTGTGACACCAACATTAACAGGTAGTAATTGACAGCGCGTCGTGCCGGGTCGCTCACGTTCTCTTCAGGTGGAGAGCGTTAAATGATGAATAATTGAAGCGGTGGTTTCCTGCCCCAGTGGCCCGACAGAGGCTGCTCAGAAACATCCGTCGGGCCTTACCGCCTTTTGTCGAGGCTAATCAAAGGCGCAGCGTGATGAAAGAGCCTGTCAACTTTTAATGCTGATAGACACTAACGCACTTGGAAAAAAAGTCCTTTTCTTTTGGTCTTAAGCAAATGTAGCATTTCTCGTGTGCATTTGGAGAGCAATCACATCTTAGCTTTACAGAAAGATATGATGTAAAAATTATTCTAAAATGTAATAACTTTCACGTGACCATGTCTATTGCCATTACTTGCTCTTCTTTTATTGTGTATTGCAATTTGTCAAAGTTTCCTCTGATTCATCTGGTAACACTTTAGATTAGGGGATTAGATTAGATTAGATTTATCATGAATTCATGCATTAATTAAAGCATGACTGATGCATTAGTACATGCATTAAACTCTCATAAATCACCAGAAATTATCATGTTTTCATCATATTTTTATCCTAACTCTAACCAAAAACCCCTAACACTAACCTTAACCCTATGAATGTTTTTTTTTTTTTTTATCAATTTAGCAAATTCTAGTGACCCTGATATAAAATGTAATTTGTCAATAAAAAAGCTATTTTAAACTGCAACCAAAAAGACCAGTATAACTATAAATATAACTCTAAAGTTAGTAACAGTTTTTACAAGCTGTTACTAACTATATAGTTATATTTAGATGTATTAAGGGTTTATGTACAAAAAAAAATTGTTGTAAACTGGTTAAAAAAGAATCTTTCAAAATACAAAATGAATCTTAGAGGAAATAATTCATACTCAATCAGCTTAATCATCTTTAGTGGAGCTTGAGGACGTGTGTAACACGTCAAAACAAATCAAACCCTGAGCAGTCATGACGGCTGTGATTTAAGGGCTTTTATAACACCTCTCAGAGATATCCAGCAAGTAAACAGCAACTGGGTTTCAGTTTGTGATATTTAACCATCGTTCAGCCTTTCTTCAGTCTCTCCTCGTGTTCTTCCATCATACGCCAGTGTTGTTCCTGTTTTTAACCTTGTGGGAAAATTCATAAATGGCCAAATAACAGTTTTACCAGCACAAATATCTGGTTTGTATTCGGATAGAAAGAAGCCTCCTGATAGAAAGAATGTCTGCTGTGCAACATGTTCGAAGCAAACCATCTTTTCTGAACAAAAATCCATAACTCTGCAGGATCTTGTAGGTTTTTTTTTTCCTTCTCACACACACCCCACTGAGAAAGAGACGGGGGTTGGCAGCCGAAGAGCGCTGTCATTTGTCAGCTCCGTCCCAGAGGTGCCATAACGAAGAGGTCGCACAAATGTGTATCGCTCTGTGTGAGTTTGTGAGAGTGCAGCAGATAAATTGGGCGTAGCACTGAAGTTGTATACAATGATCAGACAATTGAGTCGAAACCTTACGCCTTGTGGATTTGAACTTGAGAAAAGAGAGGGCATGGTTTAGGAGAACGTCTTAACAACTAGTTCTTAATGAGATCACTGCTCAAATCTTAATGTCTAACAAAACTCCGACCTCCACGAGTCTGGACCTGGTCTAAGGCTGGACTAACTCTGTCTCCTTCACCAAACACTGACCTCCATGAGTCTGGACCTGGTCTAAGGCTGGACTAACTCTGTCTCCTTCACCAAACACTGACCTCCGTGAGTCTGGACCTGGTCTAAGGCTGGACTAACTCTGTCTCCTTCACCAAACACTGACCTCCGTGAGTCTGGACCTGGTCTAAGGCTGGACTAACTCTGTCTCCTTCAAACACTGACCTCCGTGAGTCTGGACCTGGTCTAAGGCTGGACTAACTCTGTCTCCTTCACGAACACCGACCTTCACGAGTCTGGACCTGGTCTAAGACTGGACTAACTCTGTCTCCTTCAAACACTGACCTCCATGAGTCTGGACCTGGTCTAAGGCTGGACTTGGACGGTTTAGATGTGTTACTGTTAGCCTTGTACCTATTACAGTGAATCGTACACTGGTTCCGGTCTTTCTCAGACACTACATTTACATTTATTCATTTGGCAGACGCTTTTATCCAAAGCGACTTACATTGTTCTACAGTAATTACCAGTGTTACAGCCACTGGAGGCAAGGTGTGTTAAGTGTCTTGCCCAAGGACACATCGACAGTATGAATTGTGGGGAGAGTGAGAATCGAACCGCCTACCTTCTGGTTGAAGAACGACTGCTCTACCCACTGAGCTACTGCCGCCCCGCCACTGATGAATACAGATACAACAACAGCAGGTACCTAATTGTAATAACTCACTGTGGTTACAAACCATACTTACTGGAAATTACTTTTTTATGAATGAAAGGAAACATCTATTTTATATTTGATTTCTGTGATTTTAATAACAATAATAAAAAAAAAGGCTTAATACAGCTGCAAAAATTCCTACCACAGCGCCACTCAACACGTCAAAAACAACATAAATTAGACTCCTAGATGATTAAAGTGACTTGATTACTATAAAGAAGGGAAACCATGGAAAACAGATCAGAAATGTGGTAAAAGACATTATTACAAAACAAGAACTGAATGAAGTCTGAACTTCCTGGACAGCAATGTTGGCAAGAAAGTGTTCAGCTTTAGGCTTCTCCAGGTTTTTAAGAATGTGTGGTAAGCCTGAAGGATTGATTAGGAAGAGGAAGAGGAGCTAAGGGAAGAGGAGCTGACGCTAAGAGACAAAGATGAAGAAAAAAGGTAAAGAAACATGAAAGAAGAGGGGGTTTCTGTGAATACTTTTAAATACATTGTGTTTGTTTCTTTTTTTATCTCACTCTGTGCTGCCACTAAACCAGGCTCATGTCAAAGTTCCCAGTCTGAGCTCTTTAAAGTGACATGTAATACACTACTGCCCTCCAGTGGTGGGAATAAGTAAAATACACCTTAATGAAGAAAAAAAAAGTTAATATTTATGTACTATTATATGAGGTATCTTCCATGTTTGTTGGGCACCTACTGTAGTGTCTGAACAAAATGAATTACAGCTGATGCTGTATTTTAAGAGAGACATTATTGAGAAATATAAAAAAAATATTTTAATTAGATTGTACCTTGTTAACCAGCTACTCCACTGTATTACTTTTTAAAATCTTATAAAAACACATTTCCACTTTAAGACTAGTATGGATTTTGAGTTCTTTTATGAGTTCGTCGCAGCAGGTTTGTGCTGTAAAGAACTAGCAGTTGTTCTCTTGTATAAATTACACATTTCTGCTAATGCAGCCGTAAATCAGTTCAGGTCGTACTATATTTGGTAGGGACAAGGTACAGAAAACTTTTAGATCAGAGATACAGATATTGTAACAGATTATAGCTATGCCGCTAAATTCCATCTGTCGTCCCTAATTAGACTCTTTAGTCGGACAGGCTATTTACAAATGACGGGCGTAAAAAGATACTAATAGCTTAATTTTCATCCATCAACAGAGATAAGCATAAACCTTGACTGGTCTTAAGTTATCAGGTAAAAAATTGAACAAAAGATTAATAAAATGTGACAAAAAGCAACACCTTCAGAGTGAGCTGCTGCAACTAGCTGTCATCTAAACCAGTGTGACCTTTACAAATGTTTTTCTCTTCATTGCTGCTAGACTAGGTCAAAGTGCAGTTGAGCTCATAAGTTAAATAGACAGAATTTGGCAGATTTTGTGATTTTTTTTTTTAGCTATTTTTCTGAGAATATGAATGATAACACAAAAAAACTTTTTTTTATCTTGAACTTCCATCATGAAAGAGCCACACCACTTTTTTTTTAGAGAGTCCTGTATTTCAGCTGATGTTATTTGTTGGGTTTTCTTTGCATCCCAAACATTTTTTTCCTGACAGTTGTGGCTGACATTTTTGTTGGTCTACCTTGGTTTGGTTTCAACAAATCCCTCATTTTCCACTTCTTTAGAGTTTAAACATAGCTTAAGTATCTTTTCCCACTGATCTTTTGACAAATCTTTAGCTTTTTCCATGACTCAGAAACAGAAACATCAGTGCAGCACTGGATGAAAGAGGCAAGGGTCTGTCAGGAGTCCAGAAACTCACTGACCTTTCGTACACACTCACTTATTACAAACAAACATTTTCAAAGAGTACATACAGTTGGCCAAAAAAACACAAATTAAGTATGTAAACTTATGAGCACAACTGTATATTCAAAACAGCAGATTATATTTCTATTTGCAGTGTTTCTTTCAGGACTTAACAGACCTACTACTAACATCTTAAATCCAGTTCCTTCAGCACAGCTTCAGAGTCTAGAAGAGTCCAGATCTCAGCAGCTCGGGGCAAAAAGAGGATCTAGACATTAAGAGGTCACATACAAACAACCAAAACACATCCATAAAGACTTAGAGACTGTAGTTACTGAGCATTAGAGCCCGAGATCATCCATTACACAGATATCTGCTAATAGTCCTCACCAGAGCATTATCATAAAGTGAGCTATGGCCTTCATTAGACTTATCAAGGATTCATAAAGTGGACTAAAAAGAATGGGATCCTCTGCACTGTCCAAGAAACACAAGGAAGTCATTTACAACGGTTGTGTTTTCCCTCCACAGGAACTGAAACACTTAACACTGCAGCAGCGCTCATGTGAACTGTGGTCTATTAAAGAGATGGAGGGCAACACTAACTTCAGTAAAGGGTAAGTAAACATGAACAAAATGAATTTAATATTGGTAAAACACTACTGTGAAGAAGTTTAGTATACATTATAATCAGCATACAAACTCAGCATATAAGAAATGATATCTGTCGATTTGTGCGGCTTCAGCAGAGCCTCAGGAAATAAAGGATCTAGTGGTTATGCAGCAAAGTTTCCCTGTTTGGAAAGAAAATATTCATATCACGAGTCTGTTTTTATGATTACTCACTTTAAAAGGGTTTATTCAGGTTGAAAGGTTCTGACTGACACAATGCATTTTCATTTTAAACGATGTTAAAGCAATGTTCGTAACATTAGTGTAGATTGTAATAAGCTTCAGAGCAAGTTATGCATTTATTAAAATATTAGACAAATATTGACATCACAGGCATAATTGCATAAATTTATATGATACAATGTAATATAACTAGCATGTGTTTCTACTTCTAACTGGAAGGTAAGTTTTAGGTCAGTGGCTCTGGAAGGTTGGCGGTTTGATTCCCGCTCTCCCCAGTTCATACTGTTGATATTGTTGTTGTGTCCTTGAGCAAGACACTTGCCCACCTTGGCTCCAGCGTCTGTGGCTCTGGTGAATGAATTTCAGAATGTTTGGAGGTCGGGGAGTACGTAGGCGCAAAATGGCTGCAAAACACCGCCAGTGTGTGACTGTGGCGTGAATGAATAATGGACTCCATTATTATTAAAAATGACCCTATCTCAGACCATAAACAAACCTTTAAACAATCTCAAAGTGGAAGATGTCAGGGCCTTTTTAATGATGAATGAATTATATTCTATTTATCTATGAACAACACTTTTACAAGCCATCTCCAGTTGAATTCACCATATTACGTAATTTCTCATTATCACAGTGTATTTTCATTATATCTTTATTGTATTGCATATATCTTTATTTCTTTTAAGTGTTATTGTTTTCAAGAGTGTTTCTGTGCAGCTACTGTGACAAAGTAATTTCTATCGTCAATTCTAAATTTAAAAAGCCCACAGATCACAATGACTCTGTTAACAACAGACACATGTCATAACTTTTCTGTCTTGATGGTATTAAATTGGAGAAAGCTTGGCACCTTTTATAACATTGCACACTTTAAGGCGTTAGATTTCATCTCCAAACATGAGGGTTGTTTTTAATGTCACAACTGGACAGTAAACCAACCTGTGACCTTCTGGAGTCAAAGAGCATAAAAGAGTTTGATGTAATAAATTGTTTGAAATCATTTAGACTTTTTGCTTGGACAATCAGTTTTTGGATGCTTTTGGAACAATTTGCTAACCACGCTGTTCAGCTTTGGCCTTCCCGAGTCAGTGTGATGCTGAGGAGCTGTATATTGACACTGGGGTGTCCGCTTGAGTAATGGGGAGGTAGCAGAGTGTAGATGGCTTCTGTCCTCTTTCCTCTCCAGCTCCAGAGACGCTCATCACTCATATGGACAGACGGAGGAGAGCAAGGAAGGGACACAGCACAGGCCAAAACCGGAGTGTGTCCAGAAAACAGAACAGGAAGACTTAATGTAGAAGGTGTAATATGTAAGAGTATGTACAAAGTGCAGAGACGCTACTGGTGCAAAGGAAGGAACTGGTCACCATTGCATTTCAGAGTGGAATAGTAATAACAGTAAACATGTCTACAAGTCTCCATCTATGTATAATCTGTTTAAAGCCACTTCATTCCAGTTACAATCTAAGAACCAAGTTAAAATCAGTTAAAACTCAATTAAACCACTAAAAACCTGTTTAAAATCCAGTTAAAAATCCATAAAAAAAATTTCCAAACTATTTAAAAACTGTCCAAATCCAGTTGTAACAAGGTCAAAGACGGTGACTATGATAACTGCCCAGATAGGAGAAAACCAAACATATTAGGTATGTGGTGGAAAATGCTCTCTACTTTGCAGCGGCCTCTTGAGGGAGCAGCACCAGAGACCGGCTCAATAAACATAGGCTGCCTCACAGACAGTGACAATGAAAACGAGGAAAAAGATGAGCACAAAACTAAAAGAAGAAACTAATTTTTAATAAAAAACATAATTTAGTCATCCATAAAAACAGAACAAAAATAGAAAATACTTTACAAATGTACAACTGTTTTAACATTTAGCCACATAAACGCTGTAAACATTACTTGGACAGTTTCACAAACTGAGTTTATGACTTATTAAAACAGGTCGGCACCAGAAGAAGCAGAGACAAAGCTTACAGGAAAAACAAGACAAAGTACAGCAAGAGCTTTAAGGCTTATCTTTGCATGATTATATGGAATTTATTCAGCCATTTTATTAGATGTGACGAAATGCACAGTGATAATGATTTGAGCCAGTGGTTCTCAAGTCAAGCCTACCATCTTTTTGGCCCGGAAACCTCCTTTTTACTACATTAATCATAGTTTAAACAGCAGATAAGCCTTTTCCAAAAGGAATATGTCAATTAGTTGTAATTTTATTGACTTCTATATATTCTACTGTGATGCTGTCCATTTTCAATCAGCCCTAATTAAAATGTCTCAGCTTTTAAAATCGTCCAAACATTTAATATGTACTATAGTATGGTGTAAAATAGGCCTACACTTTGTAATGATATGTTTAATGAGTATTCTCAACCCTCTTGTAGACGGCTGTGTAGCACAAGAAAGAGCCAATGTATTAAAGTGCAGTCAAAACATAAATGAAACACAAGAATAGTCAAAACATTATGCAGCAAAGCCATGAGGTCTAGTTAAGCACAAGGCACCTCTATGAGTCATGTGACCAGCCGCTCCTTTCTCATCGGACGGCCTAAACATGCGAGTGTGTCTGATGTTCCTAGACGCCTCCAAGTGTTTGTGGCCCCTGTCTCCACTGAGCTTTGGTCCCGATCACGTGACCCAAACCGAGGGGGAGAGTCATCATCGGAGAAATCAATTGGCCCTGAAATAACAAACAAGAAATATGTATAAACTGAAGTAAAAGACTGGAAAATAATCTATGAGCATACATTTAAAAGTGTGGAAATCTCGTGACCTACCAGTGTTTCCACAATGACTAGAAGATCCCTGGCGACTGGTCCCAGCCTGGTTTTGATGCTGTAGTCTGCCTTCAGCGTGAGCGAGGTAGTCCTCTTTATGTCTCAAAGAAGCTTGATCCTGAAAAAACCCAAAGACAAAGGCACAGTATTGTTCAGTTATTGCCATCAATCAGTAAAAAGGAGAAAGAAAATAGGAGATCCGGTAATTGTCCAAGTCTTGATTTGGCTGTAGTTTTCATCGAGACGTTTACCTGGGGCTGCGGTGTCAGTTTGGCCAGTCTTCTCCGTTCTCTGGCCGACAGTGGGAGTCTCTTATGGAGCTCTGGGGAGGGAGGAACTGGGAACACGTCACCAAAAGGGTCTAAAGAGTCACATAAAGACTGAAAAAATGCATACAAGCTTAATTTTTGTTTATACAACCTTTTTGTCAGTATACTTACCAATAAATGCACTTTCAGACTCCAGCAGAGAACCTCTGGACGATCCACCCAAAACACTTTGCTGCAAAATTATAAAACAGTCAACATTTTAAAGCCGGATTAAATGGAAATTGGAAAAGAAAAGTTGAATTAAATGTTTTCATCTCACCAGATAATCATTTTGACGTGGTGGAGACAAGTCAAAATAATCTGTAAAAGAAGAACAATTTTTTACCATGAGCAAAAAATTTATAAAATTCACTTCAATTGAAAATAAAATATATTAGACTTGTTTGATTTGAGAAGGCCACAGGTAAAGCTTTTTATGGTAAAAAGGATTGGTAATAATACTAGAGGATGATACTTCAGGTAAGTCTATTTCTTTTTAATTGTAATGTATATTTTAGTTTAAAGCAGGGGTCTCTAACCTTTTTCGTCAGGGAGCTACTTTTACAAAATGAAAATGGCAGAGAACTACTTGTGTTTGTAACGTTTATTTTCATAGCTTTTTTCAACGCAAACCAAAATCTTTTGGGTTTTGCAGAAACATTAATCCTGAACTTTTACAAAATGTTTGTGTCCACAACCTACATTTTGAAGTAAAACAAAAAACCTGTAGTTCTTCTGCATGTGCATCTTGTAAATGTGAATGCATTTCTTTCCTGTGTATCTCACACTTTAAAATGAAAATAAAATAGAAAAAAAAACTGTAGAAAAGAAAAAAAAAAAGACAATGCATTTACAAATGCACAGACACTTGTGTTCAGACAGATGACTGGCACTGATGGAGTCAACAAGAGAGCTGTAGCCTCAGACCCATCACTAATTCATTAAGTCTTTGGAAATGTGTTGGAGACCCCTCGTTTTAAAATATAATAATAGGCAAAATTTCCAGGCAGGCTTTGGCAGGAACTATAAGCATCTGTAATAGTTCTGCTGTATTTTATAGCTTGATCTTACCGTCCTGGACAGTGGATCTCTGGCTGTTGAACGGGTATTGATCCCTGTAATCCCGCATCCTCCAACCGGCCATTCCTGTGTCAACTTTAGGGACATAACCGGAGCCTAACCTGGACTCAGCGTCTGAAACAAACCAGTCACTATTTAAAAAGAATAATATACAACCGTGTGTGGATTTAAACACAAGCTTAAACTAAATGTGTACAGTTGTATTTGAGCTGAAGAGAGTCGTGGATCTGTAGCAGGTTTCTGGGTTCTGTATTTCTAGAGCTTGGTCTTCGAACTGGTGCCTGGAGCCGCAGCCTGGCCATGTCAAATACATCCACCTGGGGGCGCTCTCGATGTCTGGACAAATACAAAAGCAGAGAGAACAATTTTTTTTATATTATAAAGCCCTCCAGCACAAATATTGTGTGTGTAAATCAAATGCTGCTGAGGCTCTGGGTTTTCTGGGTCAGAGGAATCCTGACCTGTCACTCAAAGGAGACTCCAGGTCATCCCAGTCGCCCTGCTGCAGACGACCCTCCAGACGTCTCTGCTGAGTGCGAAGCTGCCGCCGTAACGCAGACAGCTCACTGAAGACATCATGCTGGTCTCCTATAAGACAGACAGACAACATGTCAATAGGTAGGGTATTACTACAAAACAAAACTATTGCAACATGTGGGAGGTTGCATTTAGGTTTAAAGAATTTAAGTACCTGCAGCACGCAGCTGGTTCCTTCGAGCAGGGACAGGGGGAGACTGAAGACCAGAGAGAGACCGCTCCTGAAAGAAAAAAAACAAATAACAAACTTAAGACTTTAAACAGGTAAAATAATGAGTGCATAAAATCAAATAACTCACAGAAAGATGAGGGATGCACTGTTGGCTCTCAACTGTGGGAGGTCTGGGTGTGTCCTGAAGAAAACCAGGTTTCTTTTGATGAGTGGGGATCGGTGGAGACGGCGCTCTGCAGATCTGAGGTCAAAGAAAATATTCCATTACAACATTTAAATATCGGACATAATTATCTGATCAATATAAAATTTTAATTCTTCTGTTGACATTTTTGCGGTGCAACAAGACTTTATCTAAACACAGCAATAAAGTTTTAGGTTAATGCAAGGCAATTAGTTAGTTAAGGCATTAGAGCAAAGTCTAGTGGTAAAATTCTACATACAGTTAACATGAATATTTATGTTTATAAATGCTAGTGCACTCTCAGAACATTTGCACAAACACCTGAAGACTCACCTCTTCGACCCGCGCCTGTCTCTCTTTTTCATACCGTTTCTTCAGAACCTCAGTCTCCTTTTCTTCTGCCTCTTTCTTCTTTCTCTCCGCTTCCCTTTTCCTCTGTTCAGCCAGCTGAATCAGCTCCTCATTCTTAGCTTTTTGCTACAAGAGAGATTAATGACAAAGAACGGCTTATTGTGGAATTGCAGATACTTGCTGATGTGACATGAGTACAAGTAACAAATTATGTTTAGTGTTATTGCTTTGACACCAATATCACAATTAAACTGTCAATAACTTATACAGTGGACTTAACATTTGAACAAAACCAAGGAGATTTGTCCCTTTTGTACTTATTGGATGGTTTGTTACCACTGATCAGGCACATTTCCTGATAAAATACACGTTTGGTTGGTACAGCACAACCTCTGAAGAGAGTTGCTTCTAAGTAAACAGTTACATCATAAAAGTGCAATAACAGCTGTGTTTGTATATGAAATATATATATCATATTCTAAATAAGCTTAGTTGCAATGCCATTAATTAAAAAAAAGAAGTTAATCATAGTGGTGTGAGGCTGGAGGTAGCTGTATACTGCTCCTACAAAACAAGGAAACACTCAGGACATACCTCCTGTTCTTTCCGCTTCTTCTTCTCTTGTTCCTCTTCATATTCCCTTTGTATTCGGGCTCGTTGCTCTGCCAGACGTTTCTCCTCTTTCTCTTCCTCCAATCGGATCTGTTCCCTCTCTTCTGCCTTTTTACGGAGTTTCTCTTCAATCTGCAAAAAGATAATATTAGAGCCAATTTTGACCTCAGAACATGGGACAAATCTTTCACAAAACCTTTTTAAAGCATATAGAACAGCTTTTAATTAACAATGCTGTAGTGAGACGTCCAAGCATTTAACAGCCACAAGAATGAGATGTTGTGTCAAATAGCAGCACAGTCATTGTTATAAGCAGCACCTGTTGTTTGAGGTAGGCTTTGTACTTGTCCTGTTCCTGAAGCTGCTGTTGTGTGGGTTGGTTGGAAAACACGTTGCCTCTGGCAAACTGGGAAGACTCAACATGAGTGAAACCTACACAAAAAAAAATGGCCAAACTTTTTATTATGAAATGCTATCAGTGTTGTAACTTTCACACTGACAATAATAACCTACACACCCAACATGACAACATTTGACAGGCTATTACCGAGTTTCCAAGACAGGTTATACTGATCGGCTTTTATATTATGACAGCTAAATGTCTCTCATTGTGCAATTTCATCTTATATTAAACTAAAACCAACTTCAGTGACATTAGGATCACTTATCATAATGTCATGGCTCATCAGTGTATGTCTTTTTTTCCCTGGTACAAAGATGCCCAGTAGGTAGATGAATAAATAGAAGACAGTCGTACCAGCGACCCTGTCATTAGTGTCATGGATAGTGCACTCAGTTACAGTACCAGAGACCCTCTCATTGGGGTCGGGCTGCTCTGTGCGGTGAGCTGTCAAAGCAGCAGAAGCTCTCCTCTGCCACTGCTCTGGGTGGATGTAGGCCTCTTCATTTTGTTTGTGCATCTGGTTGAGGTCAGCTAATAACAGATAGAGGATGATACAATGAACAACAAAAGGACAATTTAGCCTTACAATTTTATGTATTTAATGCATTTAGCATTCTTTCTTCTTTAAATACATCTTTTTCTTGCTTCTCAGTTCCTCTTGAGTGAGTATTTGCACCACCCTTTGAAACCCAAAAAGGGTTACCAAAGTACAGGCTGCTTAATGGAGAAGCTTTGTACCCCTTTCAATAGTGTAAACTTACCTGTACTGACCGTTACCGTACTGCTCCAGTGGAAACAAATTGAACGCAAGACACAAATGTTAAGGTTAGTTTACATAAATATTGAAAACATTTACCGATTAGATTTCCGGTGCCGTCTCTGAGCGGGGCACCTCCTCCGCCTCGGCCCCAGGGCTGGTGGTTCTTCATGTCTGCCACCAGCTTGGCCTCGTAGCGCTCCTTCTCCTCCCTCTCCCGACACCTCCGCTCCTGCTGCTCCTGGATCTTTATTTAGTACAATACAAAACAAATAATCACAGTGAACGTATTACTCTGGAGGAGAACATTATCCATAAAAACTATTTATTATGGAAATTCACACATACATTTTGGGTCATATATATTACATAACTCTAAACAGTTAAACAGGTTCACCAATGAGAAACCACCAGGAAAAGACTTGATCAGCAGGGATTATAATTTGGGTGAAAAGGAAGAGCTGAACGTAAACTATTGAGAATACTTTAGGAGCCAGGGAAAAAGGGGAATAAGAGATTGACATCACTTCTAGGACAGGTCACTTGGATTTAGGGAAACTATCCACTACTATAAAGTAATTTACCTTGTCATTAACCTTGTCGCAATCTTCTGTGGTCACTTCCTGTCAACATATCACACACTACTTTTACAAAGACCACTTTTGCATAAATTTACCAGGGTATAAAACATCCTAAGATCATCCTTTTTTGGTTACTTGATGAAAATAAGTTTTATTCATAGAGAGTATAAACTCTATGGGCCTGGTTCCCACTGACTACTTGTTGTGTTTTACTTTAGAAGGCAAACAAGAAGCTATTCTGGAGGCAGTGTTTTTGCTTAGCAAGACCTTCCTAAATGTTTTTCTTTAGAACTTTATCATTCATTGGAATCATTAGAGCTGCAGCTACCTTTGTGACTTATGCTTTATGTTTCTGTCTTTTCTTCTGATAAATATATTTTCCTTAGGCATCAGAGACATTATTTGACAATATCTGGATATTTGGGAACAAGTGGTGATTTCATGGAGACATTACCTGTTGTTTGAGAGCTTCTCTGTAGCTCAAAATCCTCTCTGTGGCAGTTGTAGGTTTCTCTGGAGGTAAACGTCCAGCTCGTGAGTCTTCAGTGTCCACCTCATTACTGGGTCTGTAAAGAGAAAATAACATTCCCCAAAAGATAATTAATTTGTCTTTAGGCAGAAAATCTATTACTTTTTATTGAAACAAGTGAGTTCAGTTTTGAATTAAATTTTTAAGTAACCTTTCTCAACAGCCATGTCTATTAAAAGAAACTAGCAACAAAAAGATGAAAGAGCTATTTACTGCATTGGAAAGCTGCTCCCACTGTGTTGGCTGTGAGGGCTGTGGTTTCCATACTGACTCGAGACAGCTCCTCCTGGTGGTACGTTCCAGTAGGGCACATGGCCACCACCGGGAACAGCTAAATGTCCATCTGAGAAGAGAATCAGAAGAAAAAAATGGCAGATTAGACTTGTCTGATGTGGCACTATGCAACAGTAATAGTAGCATAGTTTACAATAACAGTAGCTGGTTTGTTTATCATGGTCTGAAGTGTGGGAGTAGATCCTGAGATCCCCCAGGGTTTCTTTCAACCAATGACCAAATTGTTAAGATATGGATGCTTAACAACACAAAAAGTGTTAAGTTATTTAAAAATACCTTTTTTTTAAAAAAATGCACTGTAGCTGATTGGGTAAAATTATGTCTCCTTTTTTAGTGTTTTAATTTCCCCCATTAGCTACCATCACAGTAAGCAGACAGCAGCCTTCAACTCTTTTGTAGCTTGTTTGAAGGAACACTTTAATCTATCTTAATGCCACCTTTTGCATTTGGTCACAGTAGTTGAGCAACATGTCCCACTCTCACACACTACTATAACCCCTACAATATTAGACTAAAGTAGCAAGTATTTCGTGCTTATGTGAAGACTACATCAGCAATATTTTCAAAGGGAAATCATCTGGATACTCTAGATCAGGGGTGGACAATTCTTTTTTTCCCCCAAGGGCCACATTAGAACCTGGGACTCTTGTGGAGGGCTTGGCCGACACGGGGAACTCACTCAATAAAAACAAGTTTCTTTTGCCTTTAGGAAAGATATTTACAGTTTGGAGCATGTTGTAGTGGAATCAACTGATCGCTGCAGAATATTGAAGGAAAGATATATGAGGTAACAATTAGGGGGCACATTTTATCATGCATTCTAGCATTAATTCATGCAGGACTCCCGCATGAGTACATGCATTCAACTCTAATTAATCATATTTTCCATCCTAACCCTAACCGAAAACCTAACACTAACCTTAATCTTAAAAATGCATGATAAAATGTGTCCCCTACTCTAAAGTATTACCATATATGCTGGGTTTAATCATTTATTAAATATTTGTAAATGCTTGGTGGGCCAGATTAAACAGCCCAATGGGCCATCTGCGGCCCTCGGGCCTTAGTTTACCCACCCCTGCTCTAGATGCTTAAAGATGTCACGGTTAATGCATAAACCAAAGCCAAATTTTTGTATGTATTTGAGATTTAGGAAGTGTACACAATACTGTATATCCCAGGTTTCTAGTAAAAAAAAAAAAGACTATATTATTTATAATTTTTTTCCTGGCTGCAGTGAGAGTAGTGCTTACAGTAAGGCGTTTGTGGATCTGGCAGGTTTTGGCCATAGTAGTGATGGGGCTCATATGGCGGGCTCCTGTAAGCTTCATTGAGGGAGGTCGGAGGATGAGGAGGGTACAAAGAAATTCTAGGACAACAGAAAAGAAAATCAAATCCTTAACGCAGTAAGGATATAAATAATATACAGTAAAAAGCTAATATCGGGATAGCTAAAATTTAACAAAGTGTAATTAGTAAACCTAAAGCTTATACCTTGGAGGATCCATTGGTCTGGGGTGAGAGGAAACAGCCGGTTGGTTAAAAGGGAACAGCCTCCCTCCAGCTTCTCCCAGGCCCAGGGCAGAGCTGTAGTCCAGTAAAGGAGACTGGAAGACCACCTGAGGTTGAACAGGAAGTATTGTCTCTTTGTCCACAACACTGGTCTTGTTATTACTGGGTAGAGCTGCAGATGGTAAATCACTCTCCACTGTCGCTGTGTGCGCCTTTCTCCAGGACAGCCCAAACTGTCTGATTCGGTCCGACTGGACAAAATGTGAAAATGTTCAGTTTCGCAATTTTATTTTATTTTTATTTTTTTTAACTCCTGGTGTGTGAATGTGTCAAATGTCTGTGAAGGTTCTCAGTCATCCAGGTCATCTTGAAGAACAGTTTAAAGCAAAAGCATCTGGATTTTGTCCAAGAAACTTTATTAATTTTGAATTCAGAATAATGAGACCCCTAAGACTTTAAACAAACACCTAATTTAACTTTTTGTGCATTAGCTCCTATTGGAAAACAAAAATATATAGTGAGCAAATAAAAAAATAAAGCAAAGTCTAAGGAAATGTTTATGTTTCCATAGACTATTTATGTTATCAAAATTATTATTAAATCTATTTGTGGAAACAACTAATATGACCCAGGCCTCATGGTTGTTATTTGAGAGTCTAGAAATACACTCTAATCCGTTTTATTCTCAGAAGTTCCTTACCGGTTTCTCAGGATCATTTGCTCCAGTGGCAGCAACCTTTAGCTCAAGTTCTTTTTCCCTGCAACAAATGGATGCATTTTTCCACAGTTCAATGCAAAACCAGACAATATTAAAACATTACAAGAGACAAGAAAACATATAGATATAGATTTCTAAGGGACGAGAAGAAGTATTACTTTCTACTTGTTATACTATTAGATACCTTATATTATTTCATGAAAGGAAAACACTTACCATTTCTTGTTTCTGTGTTGTTCAGCGATCTGTTCCTGCAGCTCTTTTCTGTAGCGCTCCTTTTTTTTCTGTAAGACCTCTTCTGTGTTGGCCGCTCCTGAAACAAGAGAACATACACAACATCACAGTAGAGTACAGTACAGTTGTGCTGAAACTTAAAAGTGTGTCTTTGGTCACTACAGAAATAAAGGATTTGGAGATTTAAAAATGTACCTATCATGAGACCAGTGGCAAACTCCTCTTTCTCATTTCTGGAGAGTGCTTTTGATCTTTGGCCATAAAGTATATCTCTTTTCTCCCTGAAAAATATAAATAAAGTCAAGAAGCAGAATTTAGCTTTTCCTAATTTCTCTCCTTCAAAATGCAGCGACACCAGAGGCCCTTCACCTGTCAGTTTTATTGGTGTGATTTTTGTTAGCTCTGTGAATCCCCTCCATGAACTCCATATTGTACTTTCCCTCGTCTGAATCCTGGTCTATGAACTGCTCAGTCCTGTCACGATGTCGGGCAGTGGAGGAAGCTCGGTCCGGCTGCGGTGAACAAGCCCTGTCCTCCCGACGAGCCCGGTTCATCCCCCGACTGTCCTCTGTCAGAGTGGCAGCATCCCTCCGAGAAGGAGGTCGTAGGTGAGGAATACCAGCTGCCCGTCTTTCAGGAGGGTGCTGCCAGTCGAGAAAACATAATGTTTTAAATATTTTTTAAACCAAGGAAGGAGTCAGGGACTTCATAAATAGCTTTGTGGAACCGATTGCTGCCAAGAACGGTGAGTGTATTTTATTATTTTATTTATTTATTTAACATTTAAAGTAGCATTCTTTAAACTCGATTTTTAACTTATTTCTATTTTTTAAATTTAGTCTTTCACTTGCGCTGTATGTGAAATAAAAACTTAAGACAATTGGAAATGCTACATATTCAAATCACATGACTTTGCCTCCACAAAACATGATGCACAAAATGCACTGACTTCCCCCCGGTTTATGATATTTCTACTATGGTAGTTATTTGGATTATATATTGAAAATAATGCAAGACATTTACCTTGAACAGCCTCCTGGTGTTACTGCGGGAAAGGGGTCCAACCTCAACCAGGTAACCCTGTGTTTTCTATAACAGTTCAAAAAGAACATAATTTCACCTTTTGCTATGAAAAAGTCATACTCACAATTGCACAGAGGTGAATTAAATATTTAGGGTTTGCAATAAAAATTAACAATATTGCATCAAGTGTAAAAAAAAATTACATCAAATGTTTATGTTACTGCATCAAGAGGAAATGACAGATAACTTTAATTAATTCTTAATGCTTCTGTGTCTTTTCTTAAATAATCTATTTCAAAAACCTTCTCTCAAACCAAAATGGTGGCCTTTCGTGTTCACCATCTTTTGAAAGAAAACACATTGGTTCATTATTTACAGCATATGGAAATTATTTTTTTTTTTTAACACTATGGGTTAAATCAATTTTGTAACAGAAAAACATGAAACAATAAAATCTGACAAAAAGGGAATTGTAAATGTAGAGAGGGGTTTCCAGTTATATATAAATAATTTCTGAAGTTACAAGTAAAATGACCTGCATAGTGCAACTTTCCAGACAGTGGCAGCCTTGAAAGTAAACCCACTGTGGAGAACGCACTTCGGTCATATGATATTTCAACACTTCTTGTTGCAGGGGATACATGTACACAGTTGTGTCTTACAGTTTGGAAAAGTGAAAACAGTTAATAGTCTTTTTTATGTCTGTCACTGGTCTAAGAGGAAGCAACAGAAGGTTATTTTACCTGAGCTATATAGTGCCTGTAGTCCATACGGAGCTCACTCTGCAGCCTCCGTTTCTTCTTCTCATACTCCAGTCCAAGGGGTAATCCCACATTGCAGCCATCATCTGACAAAACAAAACCCTACGTTTTTACTAATGAACCATAATGCAAAACTCTATATGCAGAATGCTTTTTTAAAAAATTTAATGTGATTAGATATAATGTATTGTACCGTCTCCTTGTACTTTGGGAGGGATGTTCTCTTTAACTGTAGTCCCATAAGGTCTTTGGGTTTGTGTCTAGAGGTTAAAATATGTAAGCAATTAGAAGCAACTCTTTGATATTGCATTAAAACAAAAAAAGAATAATGGAACAATTTGCTGTGTATGTAATTTAGGATAAACTGTGTGGTACCTTCAACTCCATGTAAGGGGGGTCCTGCTGAAGACTGGCTTTATCTTCAGCCACTCTTGCTTTTTGTTTCCTGATGAAGTTCTCCAGCTCATCATCCATTTTTATATAGTCCAAGCGGTATCAGAGGAAGACCTGTTCATTACCAAACCCCATTCCTTAGAGCAGCAGACTTGTATAGTAGAAACCCTAATGATTAGCTAAATCTGTGTCTGTGGAATAGTTTTAACCCATAAAGATTGACTTATGAAAATGCTAGTCTCAGAAACACATAATGTTAGTGTAGTTAGGCAATAGACAGAAGTTCCCGCATATGTTTAATTTTCTGTCTGTCCCACTGACCTTAAGGGCCATAACACAACAGCATTTAAGTTATTTATGTTGATGATAAGTCAATTAAGTGCATACAACTGTATTTACCAAAGAAGTTGAGCTAGTGATCGCTAAACGGTGCTACTGTTTCTTTAATTTCCGTTGTCAGGCAACTACAATGACTGTTTTAGCGTCGCATTCCGTATGTGTGCTAATGCTAATATACAGCTTCGTTGAAACGGTGATAATTAGCATGTCTTAAAATAAAATAAAATGCTAGCTAGTCACTATAAAATACCATATAAGGGTCCAAGCGGTTTCAAACCACAGTTAGCGAGGTCTAGCTCTTTAGCGTAATCTGAAAGAAAACCTAAAAGAGAAACATGTTTAAACCTAACGCTAAATAACCTATTCGATAGTAAGCTGACTAGTGTTTGTCAATGGGAGCTGTCAGTAAAATACAAAACTCGCATTATGAAGCACCTACCATTGAACGAGCTTTGAGACTGAAGTCGCCGGAGAAAGCACTGTTTATTTGCTATCTTGCAAATCTTGGCGGTGCACTACGCAATGTTTTTCCGGTATATGACACCGAGATAAGAAAAAAATACGATGAATTTAATTTAAAAGTCATTCGTTTTAATAGAATTCATTGGAAAAAATGTTTTAGATTGTATGCTACAAAAAGTGAACCTAGTATTGCAATGCGGGTATTGGAGTGAAGGTAAAACTAGTCAAAATGTTTTCAGCAATGAGATTTTTATTCAGTGATGAATTTTATTGCTCTTATTTTGAAGGCAGATGGCAGTATTTCCTTTTTTATTTCTCGCTTGGTGACAGCTTTGCAACCAATCGCGGGAACTTCTGTCTATTGTTAGTTGCTAACACAGATGAATTTTTGATTATTATGTCAGTTTATGCTATCTGAAAAGTTTAGTTTTGTGCATAATTGTGGGTGTGGTTATCTTGACTCGCATGTGTCAATCACCGAACCTCGCGCACGTCGTGTGGCTAGCTGGCTAACAAGTGGCTAGTTAGCTGCTCAGTGATACTTATCTGTTGGAATTAAACTTTTGTATTTCTGTTTGAGGTTGTCTAAGCCAGTATTTGATCAATAAATCTGTTTTATTCTCTTGGAACTCTTCAATTCTTTGATGACTCAGTGTTCTCCATAACTCTTATCTCCAACCCTTTCTAAGTGACCTTTATGACCTCTGTGTTTTTCCTAATTTCATACAGACTTTCTTTTCTCTGGACAAGGATTAACATGTCAACATTGTTTTATGCCTCGTCTTCTGCCATTCAACTGAAGCCTCACATATTACAGACAATTATAAGATGTTAACTTTTAAACATTTATCCATCTCTCACTCCTGAGTCAATGATTTAAACTCAAACACTAACTTCAGACACTGCTGTAATAGTTTTTAAACCTTTGCTGTTAAATTATTATCTGTCTTCAGTTTTAAATTGTCATATCCTGCATGTCTCAAAACCCTAACATTAACTTTGTTTCAATTATACATCTGTTCTCTTTGTTTTAGAAATTATCTGTTAATTTTAAGCAGTCATACGACTCTTCTTCTATGGGCTGATTATTATTTTATAACTGGATTAACTGTTTTATTAAATTCGGGTGCTGAAAGTATTACTTCTATTTTGTGTTAAGACAAATTTAGGACTATCAGAAATGTGTAACTGATGTGTGGTTTACATTATTTGAAAAACTTGGTTATCACTGAAGTCTTTTTAAACTCAGTCACAGCTGACACTAATTATCTGTAACATAGTGTTAAACCTTATTCAATATTGTCTAATTTTAGCTGCATTAAACTATTGTTCTTTATTCTACAGTAACTTTCATCATCACTGCTGATGAGTATCCATTTATCTCTGCTACATATGGATGGAACATTTTATTATCAGGACTTCCTAAAGCTAGATTATTCACATGCTTTCATTTAACACAGAAAATGCTATGTTTAACTCCTTATTCACTTTTAATTAAATTTTTAATTTAACCTCCACTTTGGTCTGCAGTTTTTATCAGCCCTCTTAAGTTGCTATTAATACAGCAAAGTTACAGTCCACAACCTGCTATAACCTGCTATTGCTAATAATCTCAACATTTGATTTACATTTTTGTCTTCAAAGCTTTTGTTTTAGCCTCGAAGTGAGACGGAACAATTTTCCTACATTTCTTTCTTAACTTTTATTCTATCTCAGATTGACAAATTATAATTTTCTTTACTAACTTTGTGTTTCCCAAATACTAAATTTGTACCAGTGTGATGGAGTCTAACCCACATTCTCGTAGTTTGATCAAACACAGATCATATACACATTAGATCTCTGTACTCACTACAGTCAGGTTTACTTTAGATGAAGATAACTTTAGGTCTTTCAGGAGTCGACTGTAAGACAGACTCTTTCTCTTCCGTCTCAGTCATAATATGTAAAACAGAAAAGGTACAGAACTTAAATCTATTACTTTTAGCCAATTTCAATTCAGGTATAATATTAGACAGAATCAAAACCAGATCAGAAACCATAGACATTTCATTGTCTTGTGACATTTTATATCTACAGTTACTCTTTCAGCCTGGACTACATCACATGCTCTTAGTGATATTTTTAATATTGATTGATCTTTCTAAGACATATAGCTCTTGAATTTAGATAAACATTTTTACTTTTGCGCACAGTGCAGCTGTTAACTTAGGTTTAAGTGCCCAAGACTCCAGTCCTTCTGTTACTATTAATGCAACATTAGGAGTTGAGTTCTTGTTCAGAAACCAAGTCTCAAACTGGGTATAAGAGGTACACCACCATAGCTTCTAATATATATTTTGTCTTATAATGGAAGCTCTTTGCCATTCACTTGCTTATTTTTAACGCTCATAGTGTGTAATATTATCTGTATATCTTGGACATATTACTATAACCTAGTCTTTATTGATCTGAAGATGATGAGAATCTATACACTATTTTCATAATCCTATAACTTCACAGATTTACAATAAACATCTTTTTAAGCATATGACCATATTTTTATTTGTGTGAAAATTACAGCATGACATAAAACAAATAAAAAATGAGCTCCACGATGATGTACAGTAGATTTCTCAAAGTTTCAGACCCATGTAGTTTTCCAGAAAGAGCATGAGTTTTGGTTCTCCATGAAACTGTCCTATAGGCTACGTCCAAACCAATCATTCTTCATGTTACTCTTTTTAGAGTGGACAAGGACTCTCCATCATGTTCCTTTTACTCAACAAATTAATTAAATTAAGACAATCTGTCCATATTTTAACATTTCTCAAGACTGTACAAGTATGGACATTGTGAAATTTTAAGAAGTAAGAATATTTGTGTCGGACATAATCTTACATTTTTGATTAGTGTTTGTAGCAGTGGTGGCTGCTGGTGATATTTGGTGGGTGGTCTAATAAATACAACCTCACTTGGGTCATAACATCATATTAACACTATGCATTTTCAAACAAACGGACAGCCCTTAGAAAAGGGTCCCGGAGCATCCACCACAGAATTCTGCGAGGAGAGGGTCTAGAACTGGTCCAGTGTTCCACTGCCGGGATGAAAACCACATTGTTCCTCATGAATCCGAGGTTCAACTATCGGACATATTCTCCTCTCTAGTACCCTGGCATAGACTTTCTCTGGGAGGCAGAGGAGTGTGATCCCTCTGTAGTTGGAAAACAACACCCGGTCCCCCTTCTTAAAAAGAGGGACCACCACCCCGGTCTGCCAGTCCACCCCCGTTGCCACCGAGGACCTTCTCAACTACCTCAGTGACATTAGGGTGGGTGATGGGCGAGTCCACCTCTGAGCCCTACTGGAGACTCCAAGAGGACCGGGTACTCCGCACTTCCATTTGGCACGTAAGCCCTACCATAAGCCCGGTGATAGGTCCTGAAGGCGCAGTGAAGCGACCCTCTCGTTCACCAGGATGAACTCCAACACATGGCGGCTGAGCTGGGGAGGGGCTATGAGCAAGAGGTTGCATCAGATAAGTTTTTAAGTGTTTATAAAGTACAAACAGACAATTAAGAGAAATTAAAGAACAAGGACCAGTCACATTCACATGGAGAGTATGACAGAAATGTGTTTAGGTTTTTTAAAAAGTCCTGTTTCAACAGTGTATAATCATGTCAAAATTTACATAAAACTTTAAATTCTTGCATTTTTTTTGAGAGTTTATTCACCTACAGCTTATTGTAACAGGAATCATCTGTGAAAAAAACCTTGAGACGTCATCTAGGCTTTATAATTAACGTTTTAATAAACGAGAATGATCAGCGGGTGTTTGGCGAAATTACAGCTTGCTTCCAGAAAAGGAGCACTCTCATTGGTCGACACTGATGTCAACAATGAAATAAACCAGGAAATGGCTTATTCCTTTGCAAAATTTGTCTTATTTTACAACAAAAAAAAAATTTTTGAGAAAAGGGCAGCAAATTAACTCGGATAAATGTTGGCAATGTTTCAAAGCAATGTTTAACAAGACAGCAATAATTATATGGAAATTGTTTATCTATATTTAAAAATATATGATATAGCTGTTTTTTTTAGATCGGTTCAAAGTTACTTTACTGAGTGATATCTGAGAAGTGGAGGACATTATTCATTTTTGAGATAAGGCTGCATATGTCTCATCTTTTTGAAGTGAGAGCTATTTTAAGTCAAATGTGTTATTTTTCCAAAAGATAAGGAGTGTTAGTTCCAGCTACAATAACAGATGACTTCAGAGACTGGTCCGACCTGTTTCTGTTGTAATACTTTCTCAGACGCACGCACGCACGCACGCACGCACACACACACACACACACACACACACACACACACACACACACACACACACACACACACACACACACACACACACACACACACACACACACACACACACACAAACACACAGACACACACACACACACACACACACACAGACACACACAGACACACACACACAGACACACACACACACACACACACACACACACACACACAGACACACACACACACACACAGACACACACACACACACACACACACACACACACACACACACACACACAGACACACACACAGACACAGACACACACACGCACGCACGCACACGCACACACACACAGACACACACACGCACGCACGCACGCACACACACACACACAAACACACACACACACACACACAGACACACACACGCACACACACACACAGACTCACACACGCACGCACGCACGCACGCACACACACACACACACACACACACACACACGCACGCACGCACGCACGCACACACACACACACAGACACACACACACACGCACGCACACACACACACGCACACACACACACACACACACAGGCAATAAAATGGGGCACAGTTTGTCACTGAACTGAGCTGTGTGAATTATTTCGAGAAGTTAGACAGATTTAGTTGTTATTGATTGATACGGTCTGAAGGACACACAATAACTTGAGATGATGATAACTTTGAGGAAACGTATCAGGGTGTGATGGTAATACAGTAATGTGTGACTCTAAACTGGTTAAAGTAAATATAATGTGAATGTTAAAAAAGTTGTAAAATACCTGCATTTTTTTTACTTCTTTAGAATTATGTTGTATACACCAATACCTATATAGAGAAAAAAACTGGAGCCATCGCTTTGACAGGGGCTCAAGAGATATTCACTGTGTAAGTCATGTCAGCGAAAACTAAACTAGGACAATGCGGTCAATGAACTGCGCCATGTTCATTGTTTTAGGAAGTTGGACACTATATTTCATTGTTACTGAATGACTAAGCTGATAGGACTCAGTGATAACTTGCATAATCTAAACCTACGTCTTTACTTACACTACTTTCAACATTTTTAACATTAGCTGCTAATAGAGAAGATTAATTCATCAAGGATTTGAACTTCACAACATTCATAAATAATAAAATAAAGTATCAAGTGTTGTTTCACCTTTTTGCGTGAACAAAAGAGTGAAATATTATTCATTTAAAAAGATCTCTTTGGTACACGTCCTCGGTTTCATTCTGTGCATTTGAAATTTCTTTTACTGAGAAGAATTTACTTCAAACTGCCTTCAGCGTCTCAAACAACACGTGGACTGAACACTCCGGATGACACAGCTGACACAATATATCACAGAAACTAAACCTGCACTTAATCCTTCTTCAGAGTCCATCTACAAACCGTTTAGACTATGTTTCAGCAGAAAAAAAAGATATAAATATAAAAAAGTCAGTCATTATTGTTGCATTAAATGATAAATGTCTGTCTTTGTTGTGTTTGATAAGATTTAAAGCATTAAAATAACCTTTAAATAATATTAAAGTGAACATTTCTTGTGTTGCTTGATGATGAGGCTGTAGTTTATTATATAAGGCTCATAAATTAGATTGTTTCTCAACTGGACCTATTTACAGGATCACTGAATAACCGTTTTTATTTTCTGGTGAGCTCATACTTTCGTTTCTGTGATTATTTGTCATATAAACAGATTTTTAAAGGTACATGCATGATGTCAATTGTCCATATTCTTTCTGTTCTGGTCAATGAGTGAGTGTTGGGTGTGAATATCTTTTTTTTTCTTGCATTGAGCAACTTCAAGGGTTTAGTCCAGTTCAGACTAAAGTTGTTTTGGCTGAAAAAATACACTTATTATGATCATTAGGTGTCCTATATTATACTATGCAGAAAAAGATGAATGAATGAGTTTATATCATTGTATTTTCTCGTTGAAATTCAATACATTATAAATTCATTATCTTTTACCAACCAGTGACTGTTCAGAAGCAACAGTAGTGAAATTCTTAATGCCCACAAGGAAGTTCCACTATCTTTCCACAGAAAGTGACTTCCTGCTCATCCACAGGTCCTGTTTTAGCGCTGAACCTGATTGGTTGATCAGATGTGAGGCGACACAGACAAGATTTCCCAACAAAGTGATGAGTAAGTGTTTAACGTGTATTTTAGAACTGCTTCCTCCTGAGTGTCTGAGCTCAGATCACGTCAGCAGTGGACCTGGTTACTTCATTAATTGTTTACAAAAATCCGGGGATTCTCTTCTTGCTCCAAGTAACTGCAGAAATTATTATTCTTTTTTTTTTTACAGAGGCCTTGTTCATCTCATTGTTAAAATAAATCAAACTCATTGTAAAACAAATTCAAGTACATTATTCACATTCAAATTCTTAGGACTCACCGAGAAAAAATTAACCTGCCTGAAGCAAAGATGTGGAAAGAATGTTCCAATACCACTTTTATCCAAACAAGTGTGGACAAACTGGATTTTAGTGCCTTTTTTCAGATGTTTTATCCAGTTTCTTTTGAAGAAGATTTATTAGAGAGAAACAAAAAAGTTTTATTGAATATGGTACTTTATCTATAGTTTTATTGAATATGGTATTTTATCTATAGTTTTATTGAATATGGTACTTTATAGTTTTATTGAATATGGTACTACTTGTGGATGGTACTTATTTGGTACTCAAAGTAAACTTATGGGGGTCTTAATGGGTTATTGATTGGGATTATTGATATTTTGCTGTTTGTAAATGATCTTTATTTATTTTTTATTCCCTTTTAACTTATGCTGGGATATATGTGAGTATATGAGTGTCTTTGTGATTGCACATCAAACAAATTCCTAAGAACTTAGTCATCTGGCAATAAACTATTGAATTCAAGAGAATTAAATTGAAGATAAAATGATATACTTTCATTCAGTCTCCTTCAGCCCCCTTGCTCTAAAGCCGTACGACACTAAAAAATAAAGAGCATATACTATTCCCACTTAGTTTTAAATTAATAGGAATTGAATGGTGTATTTAATGTACACTTTCCTGGTGGTGCCCCAGGTGTGTGTGTTCACATGTCAGACCTTGTTACTCATCTTTGACTCAGGCAGGACTCACACTGCTCTGTCTAGCGCTGACGTGCCACGGGACATGAACACCTTTCTGTGAAACATCAGACTCTAAAAAAGAGAAGAAAAGGATTCAACATAAAGGATGTCAGCAGCAGTAAAAACAGGTCTGAAACGTCTTTACCGTTGATAAAATTTGCAAAGTAAGGCCCATCTCTAGATCATCTACAAAATTGAAAACCCACACAGAAAACTGTAGCGAGAACTAGACAAAACTAAACTAAACTTGACCACACACAACACTCCCGGTGCAATCAGAGACTACCGTTATATATAGATGAGTTTTATTATACTGTACTGTACTGTCTACTCTGAAAACACTAAAACACTGTATAGTTACTTTAATTTACAAATTGCAGTTAAAGTCTTCTTTGTATTTTCCTCACTCTGAAAACTCCCTGGAGTCAGGTTGTAACCTCTGGTGGGCGGTTTTGGCCCTCGGACTGCAAAGTATGAATGTATCTGAAAACACACCATCTTCTGTTTGTTGTTCACCCTATACTTTGTTTACATGTTGGGTTTGTTGACGTGTTTCTAGGGTGATGGTTTCTGTCAATAACAGTTTGCACAGAAAACAAGCCCATAAGAGAAATCAGATAAGATAGGACTTTATTGATACCACAATGAGGAAATTTACTTGTAACGGCCGCTCACAGACAAGTTTAAAATGTGTAAGAAATGATTAAAGTGTATATGCTATAAAAAATATACAATCTTGAGAGATTATTTAGAGTAAAATAAGATGTATAATGCTTTTACAAAATTGAATAATGACGCAAATATGTGAAGGCTTTAAGTTTATTAAGATGCTAGACTAACCCTGGTTTTGACTTTCAACGACTGATGAGAGCTAAAAGAAAAGATGTGGCTTATTTACCAACATTACGCTAGAAATTCTCCAGATTTAAAAGCATCTAAATTTCAACATTAAAACAAAATCAAACAACCCTAAAGGTGATTAAAATGGTGCTGTTGCTCTTAAATGGGCAAAAAAAAAAAAAAACTCATAAAAGATAAAGACATTTATATACTACCCAAGCCCTCTGTAATTAAAATAACCGACTGTGGATAAAGGACAACTCCTTTATTATTCTTTCTTGGATGAGTTTGGAGTTTTCCTTACGGTCCTAATAACCCACACCGATAACGTCCTTCTAGTTATCCTTCAGAGCATTTCAATCACCCCTTACAACCCTGTCTTTCAACCAGTTTGTTCATGAGCCCACACACATTAGCAGACATCCCAACCTGCAAAACGTCATTTCAGGGAGGTATCCCGAACCCGAAGAGGAAGCGGGACAAGGATATGACATTTCACCATGAGAACATGACTTTACATAACTGATTAATTTGGTTTGGGAGAAGAGATAAAAGCCCGCCCACACTGACAATTGATTGGTTGATTTGCGGAAACAGGCCAATCAGAATGCTCTCTGTCTTACAAGCGCTTCGTACACATGCACACTAGGTCTCTCGCTCCCTCTTCCTCTCTGCCGTCATGCTGAACTGGTCGAGACAGTGAGCACTCTGACAGGGGTCGTTACTCGTCTTGTGAAAGAACCCATAGAAAAGCTGCATAAAGAGATTGTAAACGGGACCAAAATGAGATGATATTAAGACTCGAGAAAATTCAGCAGGAACAACAAAAGGTTATCACGATGCAGATGGGAGAAATAAATCAGATGAAAGAGTCTTTGTGCAAACATGGTGACATAACCCATTCTCAGAATATAGCAATAATTAAATTGTACAGTCAGCTGCACGTTCAGGCTGAGAAAAGAGCTGAACTGGAACACCACATCAGTGAAATGAAGAATACTTTTAAAGTCCAGAATAGAATCATTTGTTACGAGGTGGTAACTCTGTACAATCAAAATAGAGACCTCCAAGATCAAATGAGAACCTTTTTTCAACAGCAGAATGCTCAGAGCAACGTTCAAAAGCCGACTTTGATTCTAAACCAGGCGGAGAACAGCCGGTGTGGCCTGGGTGAGGTCATAACCATCCAGGAGCAAAGTCTGAGCAAGCTGGAGAGTGACATCCCTGCACAGGACCAAAGAACTACTCACCAGAAAAGCATTTTTTTCAAACTCGACAATATCAGTATAAATACTCATTCTGAGGAAAATAACCAATTAAAAAAAGATCTTGAACAACAAAAATCGCTCCATCCACATACATCACGAGTTTATAGAAGAACCCCAGATTATTGCAGCAGCAGAAAGAAGTTAACAGGAATCTGGAGAATATGGCAGCTGCAGACTGCTGCACTGTCAGAATCATTTAGAAAAACACTGATCACTCTGAAGACAGAAACACCCAGACGAACACAATTAACCAACAAAAAATTAAAAAAGAAGGAAGACTCAGAAAATTCTGGAAGGAGCTCCCAGAGGAACCTACGTCACGACAAAGGACAAGGACAATCTTTAAGGTGAGTGTTGCTTTAAGTTGAAGTTCAGGTGTCTGGGCCAGAGACAGATGGAGGTTTAAATGAACAGGCTTTTAAAGTGTGAGAGTGGCTCAACTTACGTCTATGCAATGAATTTATATTGTTAATATCCATTTAAGGCAAAACATTCAGAAAGATGTTGGCGTTACAATTAACAGAAAATTGTCCGCCTCACAAACTAAGCACCTGGGATAAAGATAAAACAGTAGTAATGAATAAGGCCACATTAACGCTTGACTGTTGTCTGCCAGAAAATCTACAAAAACACACTTAGTGGTTTTTGAGACCTGGAAATGTATGTCTGTGGCATTCACATTAAACACAATTATCACTTTGAGAATCACTTTGCACTTTTCTCTTTTTATGATGAAGCTCTGAGCTAAAAGTAAATAAAACCACAAGGAAATTCTTCATCGTTTTACAGGGGCCAATCAACATGCTTGAAATTAAACCCAGGAGCCCATGTATTTCAAAAGCAGAAAAACTATTTATAAGCTTTTTTTTATTTTAAAAGGCACACAATGACAATGCATGTATTTGTATAATGACCCATGTTTGTGGATTCATGACAAATACCATTTAACTCTTTATAATAACTACAGTATTAGTTTATTCTTTGCCTTGTGAGGCAGGAGTTCTAACCACTCTGCCACGTGAACCCACTGGTCTATACTATACTTTAAAATCTATAATATAGTATAGTATAGTATAGACCAGTTTATAGTACTATACTGTCTATAACCTAACCTAACCTTGGTCTATATTATACTGTACTGTACTACATTTTTAAACATTAAGGCAACAAAACATGTTAAATCTTTACATTGAAATACAAAGTAAAGAAGCTCATCCATGATATAAATATAAACTAGACTATATATATAAACTATAAAATAGATTAGATTAGAATAGAATATACTCTTTTTTATTTCCAAAACATGTGGTAAAACTACAAATGGTTTTGAATGGGCACTTACAGTCATAAAAGAACATTTGCTACTTTGTTTGTTGGACTTCTTTGTCACAGTGACGGGACAATTCACAAAAACAGCCTTCAGCCTCTTTGTGGCAAACATGAGAAATAACCCACTGGCAACAGGCAAAGGCTGCACCAAGTCTGACTATTACCTATTATCTGTAATCATTGAAATCTCTTTTGTACTCGCTCTGGTTTGCCACACTGTTGTTACATTATTACTGAGCAGCTGAGACCTGAGTTCTTTTGTAGCACACAGTGGATGCACCAGACACCAAAACTAAATCCTGTGAGTGTCACATTATCAGACACTGTCATCATTGTGGGATATTGTGTCAAAACTAAGCAGGTTTCACAGCAAGGAGTTTAAATGCTTCAACTTTGTTATGTATGAAAGGTAATATATTCAAAAGGAAAAACCCTACTTATACATACAGTTGTTTTTTTGCCTATTTTTGGACAGACCTAAAGAAATACAGTCCAATAATAAGAGCTTAACTTTGAAATATTGTCATTAGCTTTTTGTGCCACGATGTTGTGACTTGTATTTTTCATCACTTGACTTGTTGCACTCTTTTACGTCTCTTACAGGACACCGCGGCGTAAAACCACAAAACAGGTATGACCTAAATGTGAGTAATTAGCTGGTACATTTCCACTGTAACCTATTCTGACAAAACATCTTAGCACATGTGATTAAAAGTAGTGAGCAACACTGTAGCTATATATAGGCTACATACTAATGTAATATTATAGACTCAATGAGAACAAATCAAACTCATGTTAAAGTGACATCAAGAATTGTCTCATGTGAGTGTTAGGAGCTGCACATAAAATGGTATATATTATTTTTATAATAGCCTGTAATGGTTGTATGTCATTTGGGGATTTTAACTGTGCTGAATGCTGATGATGTTGCAGCGTTCAATTGCATCATGCAGACCAAATTTTATTATGCGGCTGTAATCTGTTCAGATTCGTTTTATTGATAATAAACATGTTATTTTTTTAGTAAACAAAAACACCAATACTTAATAGTATAAAGTCTAGGCTACTTAAAGCACAGAAAATGGATTACTGTTTAATTATTTTTGATGAAAGTCTTTATAGATAATCAATGTATTACTTTTTTCTTTGTTAAGTTTAAAGTGCTTATGAGGCCTTTTCCGTTGCAAAATGATAATAAATTATAGTTGTGGGGTATTATGTTTTACACTGCTATGAAATTAATGTTTACCAAGCCAGTTGTTGATATAACCTCCTCTAGTTTCTTAGTTTCTTTACCACAATTAAAATAATAAAAATGTATGTTTCTTTGATTAATTTTTTTTTCTCGTATTATCGATTCAACTATTTTTAAGTTGACACAAAGTGTAGCAGAAGCAGTTTCAGACAATTTTCTGCAACGTCTATGTTTGTTGCGTGATACAGCCGTTTTTTGTTTTTGTTTTTTTTTCTACAGGAAGTTTCTGGACGAATCCAGAAGCGCGAGCTCCCCTCACGTGACACGCTCAGCTGATGCAACTGACTTTAGCTGCAGTATAAAAGGCACCGGCTCTCCTCACAGCTGCCCGTCTCAGCTCACCTGATACATGGATAAGACACCGAACAAACGCTTGGAGGAGGAACTGGAGCTTGGCATAAAGGAATTAGGATGGTGTATACCACGGCTTTGTTGTTTGGACACGGCGTCCCTGTGTTGTCGGAGGAAAGCAGCGTCGTTGACATGATCGAAAAGTACTTCTTCCCAAGGACCTCAACGGGCAGCAAGATGTATCCAGCCAGTTCAACCCGGCGGGGAAGCGTCGAGAGCTGCGACGAGACTGAAAACAATTCTTTATGTAAGTTTAACAGATGTTAAAACTGTAAAATGTAAGTTACCTTACCACTGTCAAAAGTGTGAGTTTCAGTTTGTAATTAGACATTGTAATTGAAATATTATTCCGCCAACGGCTGAATAAAGACGGGACTTTCGCGGCGGAAGGCTAGACTTAAATCTGATGCAACATGAGAGATCATTGAAACAATGGCCTTAAGATCTTTCATGACTTGAGTTTTTCTTAACATTTGACAAGACATCCCATGACTCAAGCTGTAAAATACTGGCACTTTTTTAATATTTTTCAAATAATAAAAAAAAGAGTTAATAGGCTAAAATATAAATTCAGCTCTATTAGAATTACCCAGTGTATGATTTGTGCTATATAAATAAAATTGCCTTGCCTAGATATTATGTAGGTCGACAGGGAATGGATTCTTATGTTAATTGCTGTATTCTAATATGCTTGTCATTTCTCTACAGTGTGTGCCTTTGATTCTACTTTGGAGCAAGAAGAGTGTCAACTCAAACACAGTGTGACCCGGCAGATTGAGCGCTGTCTCACTGAGGCAAAGGCTGCCACCCTGCACTGCCAGGTCTTGCTGCTTCCTTGCCAAATGACCTCCAGAGTTACTCAAGACGTGGTCCGCTCCTCGGCCGATGAACCTTGTGGACTACGTGGTGCCTTTATCACAGTCTTCATTGAGACTAAAGACGGGCTTAAGTCTCTGGGAAGCTTCTCTCCTGATCCCAGCGTTACTCCAACCTTCGAGCTGTCTGTGCTGTTCAAGATGGAGGCGGGTGGCTGGCCACCGTTTAAGCACATCTTTGACAACAAAGTGGTGAAGCTGAGACCCGAGTACAGGCTGGTGAAGAGGAAGCTCTACTCTTCTGCAAGCCCCGTCATCCACGATTTCAACTAGGCCTCAACCTGAAGCCTGTTTACAATGTTTACTTATTAGTTCTGCACTGGAAACTGCTAGAGTTGTCCTCTTTCAATGTTGTTTAGGAAGTGAATGTCTCTTGTTTCATTTAATGTATGGCTATAAAATCCATAAGGTCAATTTTTATTTATATATTTTTTTCTTGCTGCATTTCCAGTACGACCACAGAATTTTGCACAGAGCAGTTGAATGGTGACTGTCAACATGAAATGTCCTTTTTGGAAATGGGCAGGACTCATTCCTGAAGTGTCTAATATTTATGGTTTTGTAAAAATAAAATAAAAAATGCTCTAAACGCTACATTCTTTTGTACTTTGTTCCCTACAATAGATGTCGGCACACAAAAAGCTTAAGACATAACTTGACTTGCATAACTACCTACTTTTAAAAAATATTTTTGCTACACTCTTGGTAAACTAAGTAGTGGTAGTTTTGAAACGATCTTTAGGTGTTTTGTGGCTGGCATTGCCTCAACTGGCATCATGAACAAAATGCTAACCCCGTAAATGAAGCCATTGCTCCAATCTACTGTAAGGAATATGTTGACACACTTTACAAAATATTGGACTGGCTCTTTAGGAAAAACATCAGCTGTGGATTTAGAGAAGTGAGAGAAACTGTTAAACTATAGAAAAACAGATAACTTCCTCGCATTACCAAGGTGTGTGTGTGTGTCTTCACTTTACTGTGACACTAGCCGTTTCTATTGGAACCCAAATTTCCCTTGGGATCATTAACGTAATCTTCACTGTCTCAAAAGGTCACGGATCTCTAAGGGCAATATTATTTAAGCATTTTAACCCGCTCTGGTACAAGGACATGACTCCACACAGAGTTCATTGTGCTATGACGTAGACAGACCGTGACACTGAAAACCTGAAGTTTACAGTGAGTCATGTCGTCTGTGCTAAAGACAGCTCAAGAGCTTGGAATCTCCCTTAAGGATAGAGATAGAGTGTATAGGAGCAGAAGCCAGTATTTACAGGATCTTTAACTGTGTAGAGGACATTTATACATGTGTAGAGGACATTTATACATGTTCCTGAGAGACTGAATATTTTGGTTCAGACCGCGAGGAGACATGATAAAATAGGTTAGAGGATTTTAAAGATGCATATAAATACCTTCAAAGTAACTTTTTTAGCAAAACATGTAACTTAAACACTGTAGCCCACACATAACTTTGACTTGAAAAGAATAATCTTTTATTTAACAAATGTACAACAGAAAACATGAATTTATAGCTACAGAACCCAAACTCTACATGATCCATCACAAAAAGTACAAAACCTACTTTGTACTTCCACCTAAAACACGTCACAACAGGCTTCTCCTATTTACACACTGCACATTCAGGCTACAAGTTTATTAAGTGAAATATCGAGATGCATCAATACTGACAGCTACACGTCCCACAAACACTCATTTTAGCTGAACAACGTTTGTCCCATGGGTTTAAACTAGTGTTGTAGGACCCCAGACAGAACTTAGAACCACTTTTTAAAGGCCATATCTGGAAATGAAATCAACTCTCATAAACTAGATGGTTTTAAATACAGCACTAGTATTTGCATTACTACTAACCAGTGCCATCTTTTGTCTTTCAATAGACCAGCACAGTCTAACAGAGCTAATGTTACCTGAACAGGAGGCTGTATTATCCCTGTAATAGACCACAAACTAGGATTAATAATGAAGTTTTATTTCAAAGGTCCTCCATTGCTCATTTCTCTGTGAAGGGGCAGCACCAGTATTAATCTACAATCAATACATCTGTGATAAATAAGATCAAGTCAACTTTATCACTTGTTAACTTATTTTTGCTGGTGAAGAAGTTTTTTTTTCTCTTTTCAGCAGAAAGATTTTGATCACTAAAGTCATCATTACGATACAGGCGCTGGTTAAAATCAAAAGGGAAATAGCAATAGATTAGATCGGCACATCCTCCAGAGTTACCCACTGTTCACCACAACCCTTTTTTCCTGTGGGAAAACACTATCGACTAACGGGAACACTATAGAACTAAACTTAACAAATCTAGGCAGTTCATGTGTTTAGATGTAACTGGTCGGTCGTTTTGTCGAAACCCTGTCAACAGTTGTCTGTCTTCTGTGTTGACTTTTCCATCTGTGACAAGGACCATTAACTCTCTGACAGGATTATTGACACTCACATTCAATCACTTTGATGATAAACTACCGGAGGATAATGGGAAAAAGTAGTTCCGATATTATATTATATTATATTATATTGTTAGACTGGCAGTGGCTTTGAAAACAACAAAAAGCAAGTCTATTTAGTCGCAGCGAACGATAACACATTTGTAAAACATGTTTATCTTGGAAAAAAAAAAAAAAAAAAAACTAAAACGGCAGAAACTAGCGTTCAAGCCAAGGTGAAAAAATAGAGTTCAGATCCAACATTCAACAGGCTTTTGAAAACTTGAAGTTTGCGAGCAACAGCAAAAAGACTAAAGCAATGGAGATCAGAGCAATAGATGACCAGCGGTTTTATTTGGTGGAAGACCCTGAATTTCTTCAGTAAGTAACACAATTAGTCATCGCTACTTCTCGTACGAAGCCTTACCTATCCTGTTTGATAAACTCGCCACATTATGCTCAAAATACGTACCCTAGACTGTAAGATAGATTATTATTCATTATTATTGGTTATCGTATTGCCCATAAGAAGCACTTGATTATTGTTTAAAAAGTTTGTCTAATTCTATGGACTTTGGAAACATAAATAAATGGATTGGATTGGACCTTGCAGACAAAAACTCAAAGAACTGCCTACATACTATATTTTGTCACAACAAGCCATCATTCATTCACTTTCTACCACTCCTTACTCAGACCCTTACATACCTCCAGGACTAGGACGAGTTAACTGCAAGAACCATTCATATTTCACTCTTATGGGTAATTTACTTTACAAAAATCACCCATTTCTGAATCAAGCACCTCTTAACTAGTCATGCAAAACCCACATGGGCAAGGCGTGGTCCCCTTTTATCTTTGACTAAAAACGCTTTTAACTAGTTTGAATGACATATCCAGCAATACACCTTCCCTTTGATACCTGCTTTAACTCAAAGACACTATGGACATTGTAACAGGTGGCATCCAAGTGTTGAAACAGACATGTTTTCTAAAGAAAGGGGATGTGAACATGTTTCAAGTATCTGGATTTGTCGATCTAATGTATGCAGCACTGTCCCGAACGCACTGACAGATGGACAGTCTCTCACACTGTCCCTCCACAAACTCAGATGAATCAGGTTTGTTTGTGACGCACCAGGCACAAAGAGAGGAAAGTCCGATTTATAAAAACCACCAGTGCGACCAGCGACACATCCCAGCTTCTGTGATTGAATGAAAATGTCTATTTCTTCATTTTTAGGTCGGCCTCCATGGCACTGCGACGCCCCCTGGTGCCTCCATCCTGCAGCAAAGCAAAGGAAGAAAGCAAATGGGGATAAAGTGGGAGAAAACTATCAGTCAGGGCAGTGTGCTGTAGTTTGAAGTAAACAGAAGAGGCCTTAAACACGGCACAGTCGAACTTCTGAAGGCTTCGTCGCCAAATAAAGGACAAAAAAAACCCAACATGATTAAAAAGAAGAATGAAATAAATTAAAACATGCACACCACACAAAAGAAGAAATAAAAAAGCATGGCATAGTTAACAAAGGTCAACGGCAGTGCAGCTGATGAGGGGTTACTGTGGACGGTGTGTTTCCTGTTGATGCTCAAAACGATGGCGGTGTAAATAAAACTTGAAGACATATAGTGAGAGGTGACACAAACAGATACAAAAGCTGCAGAGACAGTGTTGTTTAATCACACTGGGAGCTGCAGCTTGGTGAAAAAGGTTAAGGCAAAGCTTAAGGCATTTTGGTTTTCTAGGAATCACAGGAAACGAGACAAAATAGGTCGGATCCTAAGTCGAGCCAGTTTACAAAAAATAAATCAATACTGTGTTCTGTCAATTGTCCGATGTACAATAGCATTTGCAAACATACGGTTAGGTTTGTCTGGTTTTGTAAGTATTTGAAGCACGTTATGATTTCTTTATTGATTTATAAATGTTTAACTGAGTCCAGAACCTTTTGCTTTAACCTTTTCTTCTAGATGACCTGGGAATGACTGAGAACCTTCACAAATATATTGATTTGTAGATGTTTCTAATTATTTCTACTTTTCCTGGCCATCCTTCGAATGGACCCCACTCTCCGTTTCTATCTTTTATTGGAGTTTATTCTAACTTTCTGAAGGGTCTAAAGACAGAGCATACTGGAGCGATCTGCGTCATTTGCTGTCACGGTCTAAAACTGTATAGTCTGTGTTTCCGTCTTTAAGAGCTACATTACCACAAGAGGACAGCGCCAGCGCACAGGTGCGTTTGTAATTCTGAGAGTTGCTTTTTAAAGAAATCTTATAAATACATAAATACTGTAATATACGTAAATACTGTAAAGAATCTGTGCAAGTTAAATAAATTTATATCTTTACACAAATTTGTTACGCAATACTTCAAAAGCACCTAATAAAGTTTAAAAAGCTTGTGAATAAAAAAAAAAAAAAAAAAAAAGACATTTTATATGCAACCTTAAATCCAAATGCTGTTGAACCTATTGACGAGGGGCAATATAATTAGTTACATGTTTAAGAATGATCACATAATCTACTCTTTTATTTCTGTAGAACTTTTTTAACTTGTCCTTTTGTGTAAGACTGCTGTAACAATGCAACATTCCCCTCTGTGTGACAAAAAAATGTAGTGTGTACATGTTTGGCCACTTGGACAAATACAAACTTAAATTACAAATGAAGTCATGAGAAATTAAAAGGGATGAAAAGACAGACGTGTGGTGTGTGTTGAAACAGTGCGGTTCATGGACCTGGTTCTGTAGAAATCGGAGGCAGAACCTGAATACTTACAAAGAGAGAGAGAAGGAAAGCAGGAGAGGCCATTGGGACACTGTCCTGGAGGAGGACAAACAGTGACAAAGAGAAAACACACACAGGGCGTGAGCAGCAGGTTTTATACAAGTCTGAGGCTGAGGCTGGAGTCCGATTGACGAGCGGCTCGGCTTAGGACGAGGAGGAGGGTTAAAGAGATGCAACACAGAGGCAGCAGTCACACGCACAGACAGATGACAGATACAGACAAGAGTAGATGCTGCATTGCTGTTTATCTTTATCTAAGTAGCCACCATATTGAGTAGGTCAATAGTGCAGAGAAAGAGCATGTAGCAGGACATTGTCATTGAGGATAAAATAATAACAATAATGTGGTTCGACATTATTTTGGACCCTTGTGAATTATGCATCAAATTAGGGCTGTGCACTTCATTGAATTTTGAATTATCAACAATCACAAAACCTATGTAATTGTTTTTTAGTCACATTCTGTTTTGAATGTTATTTTGGCCTTACACATTATAAAACACAATCTGCACCGTTTTCAACACTTGTTTTCCATGAGATTGTGGATGTGTACTACATTATTTCTGTTTATTTTTTAAGAAGTTTTTATATGTTTAAATATATTATTTATTTTCAGGAGAATTGACTGTTGGATCGTTCAACAGATCCAACCTTTTTCCAAAGTCAATGATAATTATAATAATGAAGCATCTCTGTTCAACATCGATGGACAAGCCACATAAATGCAATGCAATTAGTTACATCCACCTCTATGACCATAAAACTGAACTCAAATCAGTGTGTAATATTTGTTGCAAACACAAAACATTCACGTCATCCTTTCATTCAGTGATAATTAAACAAAGTGAAAAAGGGTCAGACAGTTTTCCAATATTCAAACAAAGACAGACGGATGGACGGAGGAATGGACTAAAGGCTGATTCAGAGACACACAGAGACATGACTCGAGGATCTTGCAGGACATGAATCAGCTGAAAAGTCAGGACCAAGTGTTGTTCCAGGGCTCACAGTGAACTGGTGACAGCATCGATCACATGACAAGTACTCTTCTAAACTGAGACTTTTCTTTAAATTAATGTTATCTGCACTTTTTACCAGGAGTAGATACTAAGCAGTAAAAAGAGTCTGAAAAAGAAACGTTAAGACCATTTTAAAAGGATTTCAAGTAAACTTTTTTCAGTGAAGACAGGCCTTTTCAAATTCAAATATTAGTTGAACAGCATTCATTGAAATCAGCGTATAAATGTTAACTTTAAATGTTTTTTCCTCATAATTAGGTGTTATACAATTTATATTTTGTATTTTAAACATTAGTCTGTATGTTTACATGTAACTGAACTATTGTCCTTGTTTCACTTCATAAGAGCAGAGGACCACTGGCCTTTAATTTTATATTTTTTCAAACACAGTTTTCTCATTCACTTTGACTCAGTGAGAATGTCATGTTCGGCAAAACATGAAAAGGTTGAACAGTCTAAAAAGAAATTTGCCTAAATTTGATCGGTTTTCATCCTACAAACATGCGTTTCCCTCACCTTCTCAGGGGGATCTCCTGGTTTGCGTGTCCCCTCTCGGCCACGGAGGCTCTTGGCGGAGATAGCGCTCTCGGACGTCTGCATGATGAGCTGCGTGGCCAGGAACTGCTGCACGTGCTCCAGGACGTCCCGCTGCATCTCCAGAGCCATGTGGTACACGTCGTGGTCCGAGGAGTTGTACATGACCGCGTTTTGAAACATAAGCATAATGTCCCGCTGGAACTCTGCTGTCGTTCGGATCACACCGGACTCAATGTTCTTCTTTATGGCTGAAAGGTCCATGGGTCTGAATGGGACAGGGTCGAGAAGAAGGGTACTGTTAGTCGTCGTTTACAAAAGATTAGGGTTCAAATTAATATGAAATCAGAACTGTCTAATTGAAACAGATTGAAGAAGTGTTTAATGACATGAATTATCATCTCTGTCTCAATGTGAAGGTGAGGGGCTGACCTGTGAACGATGCTGTGGTATCCAGGAGCGATGTCATCTGAGACGGGCTGCAGGAACACACTGGCGTATCTGAGAGTAGGAGAAGAGAGTTCAAACATGGGATAATAACTATACTCCACCACTCAACAAGAATCTTAGGCAAAATCCTCCCATCAGGCTCAGCATTTTAACACTCTAGAAACGGACATGCCTATTGTGCATGTGGTTACAGTCCTTCCCAACCTGGACCTTTGCGCCTTTCACCCGGGTCTTAACTGTTAGTAATGGCATTTTTAGCTACTTAAGATTGCATTGCCATGTGTTTTATGGAATGACTTCTCAGATTAGACTCCATGTTGCTTCACCTGTGATTGGCTGCTGCCCTCCAGACCAACATTATGGCTTTCTTCCAGATTTTCTGAGCCTGCACTGCCTCCTGGTCCTCGCCACACGTTGATCTGATGAAGAGGGACCAAAAAGAAAGTGACAAAAGAAAGAGGAGAACAAAATAAGATTTAAAAAGAGAAGCATAATAGAAACCACAAGACAAAAAGAAAAGAGTAAAGACAAAATCTAAGTCTGATGTCAGCAGCTGAAGTCTGCTGAGCTCAGAGAAACAGAGCTGTAATTGTATTCAGAGGTCACAACATGAATATTCATGAAAATGCCAGCTCAGCTTTATCTTTGTTTCAGCAGCTTTTACTGCTGTTTCAGAAAGATCTAGGGTTATATCAGGCCATTTATCATGCTTTGTCCACATATTGGCAGTTTTTTGTTTGCTTTTTCTTTGACTTTTGAACTTCTGTACAGAAAACTGATCAGGTTAGGGAAAATTCTCTAAAAACTGCCAGAATTAAGATTTTCAGAAATACAGTATGTGTGGACAGGAAAAAAATCTTCAACTAAGACTGTGACATCTTGGCTCAGTTCTCTCATCCCCACTGGTGTTTGTGTAATAAACAAAAAGGGCAGCAGGACTACGTCTCACAGTCTATAGTCTTTATCACTTAGTTTTTTTTAGACAATACGGTCTGGCAAACAGAAACCTGCTAACTTGGTCTGATTAAAAACCTTGTGCTCACAGTTGTGATGAGGACGCGGGGCTGCTGGCCAGAGAGTCGGCCATGTATCGCTGTGAGGACGGCCCGTAGCCGTCTTCGCTCTCGCTGGCCGCTCGCTCCACCTCCGACAGATACGGACCCTCTCCACACTCCTCCTTCAGCTCCATCCCGTCTTCAGGGTCGGCCTCGCTGCCCGCCTCCTCCTCCTTCACCTCATGCTTTCACAGAAACAGAAGAGGACAGTTTAGTGTTGTAAGAATCTTGCTGTTTGCTGTTTAAGGAAGTTTGAACTCATTTACAACTGTACTCTGAGATTTATAACTGAACTTTGCTATATGGTTCATCAAATCCAAGTTTTTTAAATGAACTCTAGCCATCTGTCAAATGCTTTTTCTGTATTTTCATTTCCTCTGCGAGCTGTGATTGGCTGAGAGCTAATGGTGACAGAGAAAATATTACATATATATATTTACATCTGCATATATTTTGTATTAAAAAATAATCCCTGGTTTACAAGACAGTATGTGTGAAAGTCATTTTGTGTAAAAGGTTTCAGAACCTTTTACTATGTAACTATGTAAATTTTACAACACTAGAACAATGTTGCGTTGGGACGATGTGACTGCAGTTTTGTTTTGTTCTTAAATGTAGACCTCAATGTGCATACAGGGAGTTGTTTTTGGACTTGATATTGGTAAATAAATGTCACCTTAGACTCTCTGCCGGACACAGAGCTGTCCTCAGAGTCTGTGGAGACAAACAGGAGTCATTTTGAGGCACATCATTATATTTACTGCATTTTAACCGTATTTATAACAGACCTAAACAAGGCAGGTTGGTCTCACTCTGACTCCACTCCTCTCCTTCACTCTTCACTGTCGTCTCTGTGACTTCCTTCCCCGCTGCCCCATCTTCTGTGACCTCACTTCCTGTCGCCCCGTCGTCAGAGGTGACAGACGACGTGACATCACATCTTGTCGCCTGAGCTCCTTCACAGTTTCCCTTCAGCTGCTCTTCCCTTTTCGTCTCAGGTTGGTGCTGAGGGTCGAGCCCGGCTGCTGCCCTGTCCTGAGGCTCCTGTGTAGCGTCTGGGACTTGAGCGGGGTCTGAGGACTGGGTTTCCCAGGGGCCCGGGAGAGCGTGTCCCTCTGATACGGCCTCTTCACAGAGAGACAGCGCCGCTTCGACTGCAGCCGCATCCAACGCCTCCACAGAGTCATCCACCTGAGGTTAGAGAACACCACACATCGGTTATTAGTCAATGAACAATAAAAACAGCACCTGCTTATCCTTTATGGGTCATGGGTCTAGAACCGATCAACTGATCCCTCACCATCTTGCTGTGAGGCAGGAGTGCTAACCACTCTTCTATTCCTCATTATTGTCTCTATTACAATTATTTCATGGCATTGTATATATACATATGTACAAATCTGGATGCACACATTGTCTGGCTCACAAAATATTTAGAGTTGTAAAACCAATAGTGATATGAAACAAATTAGCCAATTGCTATTTTGCAATTTTAGCCTGAGGGTATCGGTGTCACATCGATTCATGTGATTAAAAAAATCCACTTATAAGCACTAAACGTCTCAATAACTTAACCCACAATATATAGTTAACCTATCACATAAACAGACTTTTATGTACACTATACGCAATTATATTACCCCGTAAAACTAATATTGAATGTTTGTCAAGGTAGTCAGTTGACAGGGGGACCACCTTAACTATAAAGTGCTGTGGAAACACTGGGCTTTTGTAATTTGTAATTCTTCTACCCACCTTTTCTCAGAAAGAGATGTTCCAATTGTTATCCTAAATATCCTTCTAGAAAACATTAGGGCTGTAGTCAACCAAAAGTGACATAATCTTTATAAACTCTTTATAAACTCAAATAAGAGCATGCTAAACGTTCTAATTGTCTCTTATGCACCACACAGAATTGTTTGAGAGCAGCCAAGGCAGCCTACAGCCCCCCACAGGTCCCGCCCCATCTGACTTTAAGGTACAGGTTGAGGTTTTACATCATCACCATCAGATATTTGATCAATTAACAATGATCCTCTGGTACACAGCCTTATTTTATGCACAATGCATTCGCACGAAGCTGCCAAGACCAGTGAAGCACAGTTGGTGTTTGAATAGATTTGACTGTTGGCCACATTTCTGATCATGTTTTTAAGAAAATTAGGAAAAACAAGCAAATATTTAATGTCATAATAGAACATTTATAGCCTTTAAAGTCTGCTGTATGTGAGTAACTCTAAAAACCCATGATACACAGCTCATTGGTTTACATTCTATACTTTAATTCTGGTGTAACTCTATTGTTGCACCTTTTCTTCAATGATGGCAATAATGTCCCCCACAGTCTCCAGGTCTAGCTCGTCGTACGACACGGCCACAAGGTCTTCTACCAAACCTGCGTCTTCACCAAGCTCTGCCTTCACCACAGCCTCCGCATCACCTTCTGCACAAACACAGTAAACAGTACGGGCCACAATGAGCTGTGGAGCCCGACAATGTGCTCTGTGGGTAATAACAAGGTTTAAACACAGAGTCATGGTGTTCTGTAAAAAAGAGAACCAGCACGTCCTGGGAACAGCTAACACAGTGACATAAATACACTGTGAACATTAGCTGACATCAGATGACACAGGTCCTGCCCAATGTGGTATGAAAGTAAAAGGGTGGGGCCAGCCTTTGTCCAGCTGACGTAAAAACACCAGGTGTGTCTGTGTAGAGTATAATTACCTGTAATTACTTCATGACTGGCTGATAACGCTGTGGCTGCAGTGGTTTGTACACCATTAGTAAGACTTCCTGCAGCATCTCCTTCTGCAACCTGAAGCAAATAGTGAAAATACAACAAGTAATAACACAAAAAACTTGTGTTGTAACCTTACAGTAAAAACTCTCACATCTATAAGCCATACACTTTCTTTCATCGCCAGAATACTTCCGTCTCTTACCAGACGGGGGCTGGCTGAAATGAGGTTGCCTTTCTTAAGCAGCTCCGAGAGCAGAGGTGATGGAGGCGGTGTGGCTTTCTGAGCAAGGAGCCTCTTTTGTGGAGAGTCCTCCATGAGAGCGGCCAGCGCTGCATCTTTGGGACCTGAGGCGTCTGCAGGTAGAAACACTCCCACCCCCTGGGCCTGGCAGAGGCAACAAGAGCATCAGTGTTGCATTTAGAGACACAATAGCTCAATCTTTGTTCCTTTATTTAGAATCTTCAGTTAAAGTATTTTTCAAAGACATTCAAGGTCCATTTTTGTTCACAGCGTGTATTTATCAAATGCATAAGTTAACTTGCAGAAAAAAAAACTGTACTTTCACAGAAAAAACTAAGACACTACATTTACAGCAAAGATTTGAAACAATAAGACCAGTAACCAGATTGACTTAAACAAGACAGGAAAAGTCTTATTATTATCCACAAGAATTCCTGTGTTGATGCTACACATATTTTTTCTAGCACTTTTCAAATCTTCCTAAGAGATAAGATAAGATAAGATATGACTTTGTTGATCTAATAGAGGGGAAATTATCTTGTACAACAGCTCATAGACAGGTATAGTACAAAAAAGTAAAAGAAAGGTGCGCATGCAGTAAAAATAAAAACATTAAAACCATGTTAAAGATTTCAAGCAGCCGTGAAAACCCTAAATACTGTAAAGAATCTTACAACAGAAAGGGAGCTGGTGTCATCGGATGTGGCGCCTCCAGTTTCCACGGTTGCTGTTGAGACTGAGGAGTCGGCCTGAGAGTCCAAAGAGGTTGGGCTAGCTCCTAAAGGGGAACGCACCATCACACTGGGCAGACGCTTGGGCGTGTTTTTAGCGGCCTGACGAGCTGTGACCAGATAAAAGGAGAGCATTATACATATGGGTTTAAAAGTAGTTCTAAATTTAAACATATTACTGTTACAGAGACATTTCTCTAAGGTTCTTTCTCAAGTCAGTTCTTACCTTGGTAGGCTGATTCTGTAGCTTTTCTCTTCTGCTCTGCTTCTTCCTCATTCTGCTTTTTCTTTCTGTGATCACAATAACAACCGGTTTGGTACAACATCGTGAGAGGCTAAAGGGTAATATATATATTTTTATCTATGTCACTATATTAGAGATAACAAAGTCTTACAGAGTAATCTCAGTGAGAAGATCCTTAAGCTGCGAGTCCATGTGACCCGTCTGTAATAGGTCCACCTCCTTCTTCAACTTCCTGTCAGGACAAAAAGCAAGATGGAGTTTTTAGTACCTCTTTAACCACTTTTCCTCTACATAAAGCCCTCAATAATTTAATAAACATGGTTCACTGATAAGTGATGAATATCCCACAAGGCTTATCACTTTAATTCACAAACTTAGACTGAATATCAAACCACTTAGAATTATTAGTTTCCAGTGTCTAAACAATCTCACACATAAACAGACAAAGAAGGTCCTTCATTTGTTAATTACACATTTAAAATGCATGAGCTGTGGCTTCCCTCTTCACTCACGCTGCATTTTCAGTCTATATTAAATGACAAACTAGGAAATGCCAAAAAAATATTACAAAATTAGCTACAGTGAACAAAAGTTTATTTAAGGTCCAAATATAAAATTATGAACCATTGGGATAAACTCTCATTTGTGCCAGTTAAGATGGGTATTTCTCTGTATTACTAATTATGTAATTTCCTAACACATACTGTATGATTCACTATGTGAGAAAAAAAAAATTCAATAACCAAAATTAATTTACGGATTTTGTTAGACTCAGAGTATACTCCATGTGCTGTAACGTGTTGGCACCTGTACTGCTCCTGTGTGTCTCTCAGCAGCTTCTTCAGCTCCTCTATCCTCTCGGTCGTCAGCCTCCGAACAATGACATCCTCAATGGTCTCTACAACTTCGCCCTTCTCACCACGTTTTCGCCTGAAAGACAAAAACAACTGTAAACCTCACATCCCCACATCACTATGACTCTGCAGGACGAGGTTTTATTTTTGTACTCACTTTGGTGCTTCTGTGGCTTCCAGCAGCTCGGAGTATTGTGAGGCACAGTGCTGAAAAAACAAAGACAAACATGTTATTGTGGTGACACTGCACACTGATACAGAATGGTTTAGGGTTTGTAGCTCTCTTACTTTCTGTGAGAACCAGTCAGGAGGTCGACCCGGCTCCGAGAAAGGCTTGATGGCTCGACTGACAGACACCCTGAAAAACAGAGAGCTCACTTTAGAACAGAAATAGAAACACTATAACCATGTGACAATGTACAAACTATATCATGTCCTGTTGTCCAGGTGTGAGAACATTTAGGGACATTAGCTTAGAAATGGAAATCCTTTTTTTTGGGGACTGACACCTTTGGAAAATTGCTTTTGTTTAAAATAAACATTGTTAAAGCACTTATACTGTTACCTTTTAGATAATGTTAATTCAATTAGGTATTTTGTACCTAATTGTGTAAGTTTTATTTTACAATGTTTATGACGTAATAATGTGATAAACACGTTAAACTCCCACTTCTGTTTATTAATTTAAATATCATCTTTTTTTTTTCATTAATTATTTAAATCTCAATCGTCGTTAAATATCTACATACATCTGGTGTTTTTTTGCAAAATATTGCAACACTTAACACCAATTTTACGTAGTGACATAGATATGTATGATTTATTTATGTGAAATAGCCTTATTGTCATGTATTTGTCTCTGCAGCAATGTTATAGAGTCATTGTGCGGCGTAATAACTGAAGACATGTTTAAATAAAAAGGAGATGTTTTTGCACTAAGAAGCTTAGAACCTTAACTAATAGAGTTTCTGCATCAACAGTTGTATATATAGAACAACTTTTAGTGTATTTCATGTACCTGTACATTTATCTAACCCCAGTCTGTCCTTTAGTGGTTTTCAACCTAAGATCACAAGCAGTACCAACAAGACACTTTCAAAGACTAAAGTGCAAGTAATTAGTAACAATTTAATCAAATATATATATATATATATATATATATATATATATATATATGATAAATAGAAACAGCTGCAATGCTTCTTATGTTGTAGATAAACCCGTAATAACCACATAACAATGTAATTATCTTTAACCCTTCATAATATTAAAACTACACGTTGTCCAGTCTTTTCACTAATAGATCTAGTACTAAAGCCTTTGTTTCTACAGGTGTATGGTTTTCTCCGAGTCCTCACCAGTTTTGGTCTCCGCTCCTCATGACAGAAGAGGCCAGGCAGAGCTTCTCTCTGACAGACCATGGCTCTGTCGGCCCCACATTTAGGATTTTGTGTTCTGCGAAAAGAAAAACGCTGTAAAAATGAAGTAGTGCATGGCAAAAGCGAGCACACTCATATGGTCATATCAGGCCCCGAACATTACTTCAAACTATACATGGATTAGTTTGATCTAGTAATGGAGTAGAGTGAAACGGTAGTGTATGGTTTTAGGTTGTATAACTAATGTATAGTATAAATATAGATTCTTAGTTTGCAGGTCATTTAGTGGTAAGAAAAATATATTAACGGTATAAGTAATACATTGAGACCATTGGGACTGCATTCAGTATTGCCAACTTTGCAACTTTTTCATTGTATTTAGAGACTATTTAGACTCCTCTAGCTTCTCTTTTTCAAAAAAGCGAATAGCAACAAATCTAGCGACTTTTCCTGGTGTTATTGGAGACTATAGGAGACTTGCTGGAGATGTTTATCCATCCACGTCCAGAGCATGGATGCATAATTATGGTGGATTGACATCAGCTAAACATCTAGCTGGCTCAGCCTGTCTCAGTCTAAACTGTACACTCAACAATACAGAAAGGAGTCGGACTCAAACCCTGTGGAGGCTGGTTAATTAGAGATGATACACATATGAATTGTAAGGATGATTTTTATGCCAAACTTAGTGATGTAAAAAACACATGGCAACTCAAAACCATACTTAAAAAGTCTTATAACAGTCCCACTCCCACTCAAAACAAGTTTACATTTATGTGTTATTTATAATCTCCAGCAGCGTCATTTAGCTACTTCTAGTAACTTTTAGGACAGCCAACAGCTACTTTCAAGACCGAAGAGGACTTGACAACACTAACTGCATTTGGGCAAACTGTAGTTGCCATGGAAACAATTGATAACAACCGTTGTCATATTAAAGTGTTGCCTTTTCGTCAACGTGGTAACCGCTTAGGTGACAGTTTCTGTGGGGCTTTACGGCAATGAAATGTAGCCTATGTTATGCATCAGTTTACATAAGTGTCCAGTTATAGTTTATTAACACGTTTCTAACATAGTAGGAACATTTCTTTATGGTTAAAAAATATTTGTTAAAGCAACTACATTAAACAACTGACCTAAAGATTTAGCACCATTTAAAGTGATTTTCGTACGAACATTTTCTCAAATATATAAATGTTTCCCTAAATGTGTAAAGATGCATTTATAGATATATATATAAATAATACATACTATAATCTATATAATAAAACCGATATAACAATCAACCATTGGACAGACCTAGTTAGTTACTATATACAATACGCTTCATTTGTTTTGTTTATGAACATTCTGTTCCCGACAGTAACATTCTTCTTGTGCTATTACATTGTTAAGAACATTTCACTCACTCTTGGATTGCATTTTGGATGAACCAGAGTCGAGTGCATCAAACATCCACAGGTTCTGCACACAACAACAAAAATATACCGTGTTTTTAGATTAATAACAGCTTTAGCTTAGCTGTGTATTTACGGGGGACACATTCGTGAGGCACACACGGCTTTAAAAATATTGTTTTATTAAAATATCCTTAACTAGGTGGCTGTAAAGAATAAAAAATGATTTTTTCTTTATATGTTGAGGCAGATGAGCTTGCTATTTAGATATAAACAAAGCTAACAACACAAAAAGAAATACTTACTTCCGATGCCGCTCGTCATTTCTATTGTGAGCAGGCCATGAGCAGCACTTCCGCCGGACAACATTTAGCGGTGCACAGACTGTAAACGGAACTGAAGCGAGCTGACCGGTTTCCATGGTGCTGTGAATTTATCATAGACCTACTTATGAGTTGCATTTAATGATCCTGGCTGTCTGATAACATTATCTCAATGGCCATGTCAAAAGATTTTTAACGTTGTACTTTTTTTTTTGGTTTGTTTTAGTGAAAAAAAAATTGTATCCACTTTTAGGATGCTTAGAGATTACTGATTGGCTAAGCATGTCCCCATTTCATCAGCTAGTGGGCTGTGTCCTCACTATCAGACGAAATAAGTGTAACAGCTCTATTGTGCTTAAACTGACCATAGAAATGTCATTGCTCCATTTACTGTGGGTAATTGTTGAAAAAAAATGATGTCTTTGCTAATGACTAAGTCTCCCTGAATCTTACTTTACATGATGCTGTAAACATATATTAGAAGACAAGAAAAGGTGGTTCAACTGCATAATGTTGCTTTGGGTCAACAGAAAAAAACAAGGATTATTAAAAACTATCAATTATGCTTTATTACATATTTGTGCACACTCACATATATTTTCAAGTTAGATATGTTGAATGTAATTGTTAAAATGCGACTTCAAACTTGCCTCTAGATGGCACTCAGTTCCCTGCACAAATGACCAGAAAAGATTGCTCTGAGCCGAGGTAAGTAAGTAAGTAAGTAATTTATATTTATATAGCACCTTTCTCAGATAATTATCACAAAGTGCTTTACAACAGTGTTTTTACATGAAGTTTCAACTCACCCCATTTACACACATTCTCTCCTGGGACAGACAGAGAGGCGGGCAGCCACACAACCGGCGCTCACAACCTTCTCCTCCCACCACCAAACACAACTCCACAGTCACACACATTCATACACCAGTGCTATGGACACTGGAGGCAAGGTGGGTTAAGTGTCTTGCCCAAGGACACAACGACAGTATGAACTGTGGGGAGAGCGGGAATCGAACCTACTACCTTCCGGTTGAAGGACGGCCGCTCTACCACTGAGCCACTGCCGCCCTGAAAGGCTATAAAACAAATCAAAACGTTTTTTTTATTTATTTAAAAACATTTAGAAAAATATTTAAAGGAGCAGTGTCAAGGTTTTGTTGCAAATGTATTTTGTTGCAAAAATAATCATTTTCAAAATTGGAAATATTACCATGTTAACTGCTATCTGGGAAATTATTTATGATCCAGTTGGTCCAAATAAGCTTTTATTATGCGTTACTGTTGTTTAGAGGTTGATGATGCATTGGTGTTATTTGCAGGCGGGAGACAAATAAAAACATACAAAAGTTTAAATATTGGCAGTCTTTATTTCAACAAGACTAAGAAATGTTGTTTAATATACATTTTCTCTTACAATTTAACATCTATCTCATTTCCACATTTAGGAGATACTCTGACAGTAAAAATCTGGTGAACAGTTACAGCCTCTTTTAGAGACATCTAAAACGTCTGCTCTGTATTTACACGCTTCTTTCTTCTTTTCAGTCAGTCCTCAAAAAAAAAAGTCCACTCTGTTCTGGGGGCCACGTGCACCTGTCCAACTCAACTTTAAAGTCACAAGACTCAAGTTAGATCACATTTACAGCATCCTCAGACTGGACCAACACCTGCCAGTCAGAAATACCGCTGCTGCCGCGGCCCACAAGCACAGACGCTTGCCATCTTAACCCAAAACATTTCCATCAAACACTGGGTTTCATCACACTCGACTCCACTTGTCCACATGACAAGCGCATGCACAAGCCCTCGTGAAATTTTGGCGGGAGAGTAATCAATGCCAAATTCAGCTGCTAAGGCACAGCTTCATTGTTTTAAATTAAGGTTTCAGTATTTTTATGGGTTGCATAGATGTTTCATCTGCTCACATCCTTCTTATTTCATTAGAATCTTCCCTGGATTGTCCCGGACTGATCAGTTCAAACATAACCTTTTTTTTCCCCCTAAACTAAAGTCCAGGTTTTTCAGTTGAGCAAATATGTGTGAAACACGCTAATCCATTTGAATTAATTTTCTTTCAGAATGCATATAAAGCCCCCAATTTGATCTGATCTGAACTAAATACATTTACACCTTGTTAAAGCAACACTACACAACCTTCTAACATGAAAAACATAGCCATAAAATCAGTTACGTGTTGATTGTTTGCCAACATGAGAAAGGATTAACTACTTTTTTATGAACTCAGAAAACATAATCCACTGTGTAACTCTGTCACAGTACCATCTTCACACATGTGTAATAAAAAGGAACATTTTGAGAGATATCAGTCAGATGTGTGTTGGTAGCAGTCATTTAATTGGAGCAAATCTTAGTTACGTTGTGTTGCTTTCACCTGAACACTGTGATATGGAAGATTTCAGTGAGCGCCATGCGTTTTAAGACAAACAACATGCACAGGTTTCTGGAAAAGCATCTGTCTAAAGTAATGCAGCTGTTAGATCTGATTATTAAATAAAATTTGCTTTGTAAAAACAAACCACCAGGGCCTTTTTTTTTTTTTTTTTTTTTTTTTAAAGAATCACAAAAAAAACACTTTCCTCACATCTTACACTCTCGTTCACCTGGAAATTTTTCTTTTTTCATTCATTCATTGTTTTTGACAATACTTCAAAAAGGGATGATAAAAATAGGTAGGATCTAATGTTTCCAGATGATACTGACACAGGCGATCGCAGAGGTACAAGTGTGTATGTAATGTTGGACGGGGTTTTATTTCGGGCGACAAAGGAATAAAAAAAAATAAAATGAATGTAGCCCAGAATATTGTGCACAATGACAAAAAGTGCCCCCGTTTCTGTGCACGGCTTTCCTCCACCTAAAACCAGCAGTAAAAACCACTGTAGTACCTAATATATATCTTCATAACAGCTAAAAATTACACCTCCTCCATATAACCCTGTATTAAAATAATCTTTACTCAATTTCTTTTTAATCAACAACCACGCTGCCTTTTTTTTTCCTTTTTACATTAATCGAACATGCCACCCCTGGTTTCTTTAACAAAATAAAGCTGTATGGAGCCAGATCTGTGCAGAACTGGGCTTACAGTACAGTACCAAAAGGGGCTTCGAGAGCGGTGCCCTCTCTTTTTAGGTGTGAACCCAGGGGCGGCCCTCTCTGTGTGTCCATTTATCTTGACTCTCTCTCTATTGGCATCATTTATTTTTTTTATACAACTGTACCAGACACTTTCAAAACTCCACCTCACTAGATTGCATTGACACTGAGTGCGAGGTATTATTGACTACTGTACTGACGAAGCTGAGGCAAATTAAACTGCTATTGTAAATGGAAATTAGTAACTTGGGATAAAGCTAAACATCCACCCCTTAGGTCAAACAAACACCTGTGAAAAATTGCTATATTTCAGAAAAATGGTCCCTGGAAAGCTTCATAAAAATATCTGACGTATGTACAATGTCGAAGATAATAGCTAGCACTTTCAATAAGAAAAATGATTGTTATGAAAGATGAAAGGTAGCCATCTATGTGCTACGTTACTGGAAAAAACTGAATACAAAAAGGCGTGTCCCGACCATTAGCACTCATGGTCCACACACTCGCGGCTCGCTGTTTGGCATCTGAGAAGAAGGCACTACTTATGAGATTAATTGGCCCAGAGTAAGACGATAATAAAATGTCCGTTTGGCAGGCAAGCAGGTCCAGTAGAGCCGTAGTGTAAAAGTGTATCTCAGGGGGAAATAGGTGGCTTCTTTGAGTCATACTGCTATCCATAAAAAATAAAACAAATAATTAAAAGTGACGTTATTGTAATATTAGGAAGAGCCCTCCCACAAAACCCCTGTTGGTGGACAGTCCAAGGTCCTGAAGGCAGTCTTTAAAAAAAAGTCTGACAGTTTTTTCGTCTTTCGCTCTGTTGTTTCTGCTCGTCCTCTCCTGCCCGGGACAGTTTTATCTCCAGTGAGGAACGAGCAGAGCCAGGACCAGCCCAAAGAGCGCCAACACCACGCTTCCCTCCGAAGACACGCCTAAGCCCGAGGCGGACCTGTCTTTTACCACCGGGACGACCCGCGGGTTCGGGGGAGTGGAAAAGTAAATGTCCTCGTTTGCGGTGCAGGACGGAGTGTCGCAGCCGCTGCCACTTTCTTCTCCACTGCCGCCATCTTCATCTGGAGACAGAACGGGACAAGGGTTATCAGCTGTGTGCCATTTAGCCTTTTGGGGTGTTGAAATGGAATGGTGTTATGTTACAGTCATGGCTCTTCACTCATCATTGTTGGTATGTGACAGTGTTATTGATCGTATTTTGTTGGTGGTGTTTGTATTCGTGGGGGTGGTGCCACTTCAATGAAAAACACTGCTAAAGCCACATTTCTCACCAGTTTCAATTGAGATGTCATTCCCACTGTGAGCCGCTTTGAGCCAACTCGTCATTTCCTTCAGAACTGCGATCTGACTGCGGATCACGACGTCCGGCTTCGTTATGTCCACGTCCACGTCGGGGTTTGACACCTGATTGGCCAGGCCGTTGCCGATGACAACAGACTCGTACCTACGTCAAGAAAACAAATATAAATATGTGATTATCTGAAGTGACTGAGGTCAGTGTTGATGTGAGGTCGGTGTTTGTGTCGTACCTGCTTTTGGCCGTGCCGTTCCAGCACTCATCCCCAGGTGCGGTCCTCTCACCTGCGCAGACCGTCTCGGGCAACGTGGACCAGAACTTTTTTGCCTGTTTGAGCTTTTTCTTTACGTCACTTGTCTAAAAAAATAATCAAAAATAAAAAGTATATTAAAAAAACAGATGGAAGAGAAGCCATCGACCGTTCACAAACAGATTTGCATGCATGGTTTTCATTCTCTTAACCCGTAAAGGAATAAATCAAAAATAAATAAAAGAAAAGCAATGGTAATCTTTAAATTGATGTTTTAATTTGAATATTAAAATATGTCTGTCATTGTTCTCTGCATAATTAGTAAATTTAGAATTATGAGCCTGATTGTAGCCATGGTAAAGTTCTTACCAGTCGGTCTAAACTGGTCCCGGCGGCTGTAGTGGGCCGTGCGTCGGGGCTGTACGGACGGAAACGACCCGTGAAGGTTGTCTCTTTGATCGATCGCTTTTTACGGTCTGCCCTTAGTTTGGGCTGCCCACATCCCTGGAAAACCTAAAAGAAGCAAGAGAAAATAAAGTTTAGTGAGAACTGACTTTGTACGGCATGGTTTGAAACAGGTAAACCCTTGAAGAGGCTAATAATAATAATAATAAATATAAAAATAATAATGGATTAGATTTAGATCGCGCTTTTCTCCCAAGGAACCATGGGACTCAAAACGCTTACAGGCCGTCCATTATTCACTCCACAGTCTGTAGCCACAGCTGCCCTGGGGCAGACTGATGGGCCTTAACCCTTCTGCGCTCCTGGACATTGGGGTTTGCTTTGGTTATGTTGAGGCAAATGGAATAAAATTTGGCCAGGTTGTGTATTTTAGGGTGAATTTTTATATTCCTTTTATAGTAATTAATGCAACCTGAGTCCCTTTGGCATTTTTGTGCTATTGACTCCCATCTCAACACATTTTTTCAATACATTACCATTTCAATTTGATATTTCTTTTTAATATACATATATTTTTATTCTCTGGTGTTTTTAAAAGACATTTGTTTGAGTCCAGAGACCTGAGTGGAGCAAATTATTTGCACAAAACTTTTTGCACCCTCGGTGGAGGGATACGTTAAGCGGGACAGTGGTTCAGTGGTAGAGCGGTTGTCCTTTAACCCAAAGGTTGGTGGTTGAATTCCCGCTCTCCCCACATACTGCTGTTGTGTCCTTGGACAAGACACTTGTGGTGTTCCAGCTGTAACACTGGTGAATCGAAGCTTAATGTAGGTCGCTTTGGATAAAAGCCTCAACTAAATGAATAAATGCAAATGTAATCCATTAAAGTAGCATTTTAGGGTGTTTTAAAAAATCTGATATTTATGAAAGTTGACACAATATTTTTATAAAAATCTTTAAAAGATTTAGGTTAAAGTCCAATTATACTAACTTTCTGTGAGACTTGCATGCTGTTCTCCTGCATGTTCATGATGGCATCTGAGATCTTCACGTCGATGGGATCCATGACGGACTCAAAGTTGAACGGACCCTCAAGACGATCAGCCAGACTCAGCATGGCATCTGTCAGACCACAGAAGAGAGTTTGTAATGTAGAATGTAATGCACCAGAGGGAGCCATAGATTGCTGTTTGAAACGTAAAATCAAAGTGAAGTGGCGAAGAGGTGGCAGAAACCAGACGCCACAGCAGACAGTAGCAGTGTCAGCGGCAGAGAGACGCTCTGCGAGAGCCAGAGACAGACGAATGAAACGGTGTGGAAAACAGGAATAAAATAAAATAATAAAACTAATATTTAACGAGAAAGACCAGGGCTTCTCTGCTGCTGCATGAAGTAATGAAAATGATCTGCCTCTGTGTTTACCAAACAAAGAGGCTGCATTCAGACTGTAGGCCACAGGACGAACAACCCCTCCCTGTCCCTTTTACTTCGACAAGATACTAAAGAATAGATGACATGTTTGTACAAGATTTTCACAATAAACGCCACTCCTTTGTTGAAGGGGCTAGTCATCTTATTAACCTTGTTTTATCAGGTTTGTGCTTAATAATGAGAGGAGCCTGTTGTGGTAAGATTAAGATAAAGTTAGATAAAACTGTAATGATATTTTAATGAAAAATGAACACGGAGGTAGAATTATGCGAGTAAGTAATCCAAGTTTCCCAAATAATGCATGTGATTTTGGATTAATAGGAGTCGAGTTTGCTAAAGACACTGTTCAAACCTGGCATTAAAATGTGTCAAAGCCAAATGTTAATGAACTAAATGTGTCCTGAATGTGTGCTCAAATGAGATAACTCAGAGGAGGCTATGTTCTTTAGAGGTATTTCCATAAACTAAAATTCACAAAAATGCCTTTTCAATTAAATGCTGAGAAGTGAATTAACTTTGTGTGCCTTTATAGAGTCCCGATAACCTTATATGATTATTCTAATAACCAATGAATCATTCCTCTGATCATGAGCAACAACTTCAGCAGGTCATGTGATCAGATAACGCATAAAAAGCCCTGAAAACGCTGGCCTTGTTCACACCACAGTGACCACTCACCGAGGAAGTTGTTCCACTCCGTGTCCAAGTCGGCCTGGTTCGCCAAACACCCACGCATCACGTTGAGACAGTAGTTTTGGCAGGGCTTCAGCGCCACTTGGCCGGAGCAGTAGGGACAGTACAACATCTTCATGGCAGCGCGCACACAGCTGGGAGACGCACTGACCTAAAGACAAAGGGCAAAAACACTGTTATTGGACGCATGCAGTAGCTGAAAGAGCATGAGCATTCATTTTATAACAGCCTTTCCACAGAGCAGTATAATCTAATCGGCAATAAATCAGTGAGCTCAGTGGAAAAACATGTTTCCCAAAAATGTTACAGTGAATTTTGTTATCAGACTCAGAAATAAAACCACAGCGAGTTCTCCCTAAAAAGATATGAACTCATCAAAGATAGTGTGTCTTATCAATTTAAATGAATTACTGAGTGCTCTCCTTCAGCAGAGGATCGTATAGATTTATCAGCGGAGGCCAAGTTAAAAGTGTGTTGTTTTCTTGGACTATTTAGCAACACCTGGAATCAAATGTGAACAGATATGGTAGCCCTGCAGGGACATGCTTTTTCTAGGAACAAACCCAACTTTAAGGCGCTATCCCATTAGTCAATACTACACCCTAAGTTCTTCCTCAAAAGCTTTTATTCAAAGTGCACTGAAGAGAATAAGTGCACAAAGCTCCAAATTGTTTGAAAATGGAGAATTGGGACAGTCCTCTACACATCATTGGTCTTTGTAAGTTTTGTTATTGTCACACAAAAGCCAAAAAGAAAGGAGAAAGCGCTGTTAGCTAAACTACCGGTGGATTTGTCATAAAGTTTAAAAAAATCTGAAAATGTGGAAATACACTGTCTTTTTCAGGCTCCAATACAACCATGCATTAAAAACAGTCCCTTAGTCACCGACTTTCCATTCAGTTACTAAAAACAACAGTCAAACGTGTTAAAATGATAGTGCTTATATGTTATGACTTAGAATGGTTATTGCAGAAAGGATGTTGTTACTCTGGTCACCTTTAAGGTTTTATAATACATACTAAACTCTACTAAAAACAACAAAAGGAAGAATAGTCAGGCATGTCTTTGTAGAATATAAAAATGTATTCTTGTGCGAGTCATAGTTTACTCTGAATGACTGTTACTCACTGTAGAGACTTTGTTGACCACCTCTGGCATCAGCGACAGGCCTTTCGTAAAAGTCCGAGCTGCGACAAAGGCCCTTGTGAGCTGTAGCCGGAGTTTCCGCGGCACATCTCCAAAAGGCAGCAGCTGGTCCGTGTGGCGGCTCACGCACTCCATGTAGTCGTCGCTGAACTCGTAATGGACGTTGACGAGCCGAAACATGCGCTCCAACAGGTCGGCCCAGAAGTCGGACAGCATGGACTCCAGGTTGATGGCCGAGCTGCCGTTGACGTAATACCGCGTCAGGTCCACAAAGAACTTCTTGAACAGCTCTGCGTTTTGGACATACATCATGCCATAGGTTCGCACAAACATGCTGTGGAGGGATTCCTCTGCATTTTTCAAAAGCTCCCGGAAAAATTCTGCAAAGAGAAAAAAAGAGGGATTAGCAGGAAACCGACATATAAAAGGTTACATCAAGAGATAGGAGTTAAGTTTTTAAATATGCTTTTATTATTACTACAGCAATACATGAGAGTTTGTGTTCAATAATTAGTTCTTAAAAAGTAATAATTAATTTGAGGACCAGAAGTACTTCACAAAGGATTTGCTCCGGAGGCCGTAAGTTGGACCCCTGGTCTTTACTCTCAGTGGCTGCAGCAGAGACACTTTCTGACAGGAACCTCAAACAAATTAACACTTAGTTTAAGTTATAAAATAGTAATGGCTCAGAGATGGTTCAGACTCGGGACGACAGCCTCTTTAAATCCTTTTTGCTAGGACAGATTACTGCACCCATTTTCGCTGTTCACCTCCGGCGATGGGACATTTACGTGATTTGTTTGTTTGTTTTGGAGACTTGTTAAGCTCTGCTCGTTAAGTCTGTGCGGAACCGACTCGGCCCGGGACCGGTCTGTGCAGCAGAAAAGACACACATCTACACTCTCGTCGCCAGGCTAGAAACGGTTTGCAACAACTTGAAAGCAAGTTTGCAGTAAACAGAGCGGCCCCTGTCGTTTAAAAAATGAATTGCGATTGAATCAACATCTCCACCGACTGGAAACGTCACATATGATTTTCAACCGGCCTATGATTAATCGCTACATCATTTGCTGTACGTCTATCCAGTTTCGTCCAAATGGAGTTTATTATGCGTCTGTTGGTACTACCCTCATAAAATTCGACACTAAAGACACACACAGACAAGACTACTTCTTTGTATAATGAAAATAAAAATTAAAAAATGGCCAGGCTAATTCTTTACAAGTTCCTACAACAGCATTTTAGTGAACTTAATGCTCTATGCCATGCTATTAAACCATCACTTTGAGTTACACAGCTCTTGTATTTAGTTTAAAGTGATGGCTGTGAAATTCAAAGTGTTGTGATGAAAAAAAACTATTTTCACAATCTCAGGAGAAGCATGGCTGCCTGTTTTCTTTCACTAGACCAAATCTAGCCTCTGTAGAAACACTGCTTTGTGCCTTGTGCCGTGTGTAAATATCAGTAAAAAGCTAATTCGAGCTAAAGTTTCACTTAAGCTCTAGATTTACTCCCGCTGAGAGTCAAGAGCTCAGAGATCAGATTGATGGTTGTTCCACTTCACCTGTGCCCACGTCCTGACATATTTAGTGTCTGAACACAAACCGCTTAAGCATAAAATCTCAGATGAAAAGGCACAGGAATGCATTATGGGAAAGGGAACGGTTGGGAATGAGATGAGAGAGTGAAGAAGCAGAAGAGGAGCGTTACGAAGCAGAGCTGACATTCAGGGCAGATGTCTGAGAAAAGAAAGGAAAGACAGCAAAAGCTCAAATAGGATTGTTTTAGTCGACTTTGTTCCACTTAAACGCAGCTGCAAAGGAAATATTTAAATTTCAAACCTGTTTTAATCATTGTCCGACTTGAAATGTAGTTGTGCCAAGCTTTAACAATTGCCTTTATGAGATATATTCAGCAAAATACTAAGGTTTGGAGCTGCTCTGCGTTGACCAGCATCAATGGCATTTTTCTGTCACATTCCAGTCGTTTTCCTTTTCTCAGACTGTCCTTCATTTTCAATAGGATTACTGAATAACGCCACCCCCCTCCTCTTCTCTTTCCTCTTTTCCCCCGTTCGTATTCGGACCTGTACCCCCGTCTCGTCCCGTCCCGCTCAGGCATCTCCATCTCTCCCTCCTTCCTCAAACGCTGCTTTCACTTCATCAGTTTCTTCAGAGGGTTCTCTTCATTGGAGACAGGGAACAATGACCTACTTCATCCTGAGGAATGTCCATCTAACCCCCCCTGAACCCTCCCCAAATAATCCCCCTCCCATACTGCCCCTTCTCGACCCAAACTTTTCTTAATCTGAACAAAATGAGAATTCCTCTTTCGAAACGTTTTACAAAATATTTTACCTTTAGGCCAAGTCTACATGTATATTAAGAAAAGGATTATTGTAAAATCCTACCATTAACATTTTATACCCCTTAAAAAACTACAGTCACTAAAGCTTAAAGGTGTTATATCCTTCTATTGTAAAGTGATGCGTATCCACACAAGTCAATTTTAATGTGCTTTTCTGGTGTAGTGGTCTGTAGTGATGAACTTTGGTTTAAAAGATTGCAAAACTGCTCATTTTAGTAGGATAAATAGAAGATTAGAGTTTGATGATAAAAAGGGGTTAAAAAAAATACAGAAATAATGACGCTAATAAGTTGATCCATCAACCTTTTGCCATTTGACAGAGATTTGAGGGAAGACAGCCCAAATCTAACTCCCAAAACACAAGAGGAAAATGAAAAGTGGATAAATAGAAAAGAAGAGATACTTTTTTGAACCTGCATTTTTAGCAGAAAATGGATTAAAAAGCAATGTCCATCACCATGATAACAAACTAGAAAATAGGACATTTTTTAAACACATTTTCACAGTTTTGGAGTAAACGTTGATAATGTCATGGCAATACAAGAGTAACATGTCTTTGTTTTGCCGTCTTTCTGTCAAACGACTTACTGTTGCTTACTTTTAGCAGTTTGTCTTAAATAAATGAAACAGTCGAGCTTTTGTGATAGTTTGTGACTTTGTCAAAAATATTAGTAAAATTCTTTATTTGTGTGGACCTGGCCCAAGTCATTCAAACTTCAGCCTTGTTCTGCAGTGTTTCCATCTTTAAAATACTACGGACTTCAACCGTCCTTTGTCGGCTGGATGTATGTAACACATCTTGGAGCATTTGTAGTTTGTGTTCAGTAAAGAGAGATGTTTTAAATGCTATGAGTTTATTTAATTTCAGTGTGGACTTGGCCGTAGTCTTATCCTGAGGCTTGTCCTTTCACTCAAACTTCAGTCTCATTCTGCAGCATCCCCCCATCTTTGAAATGCTAAGTTCCCATGCTCTGTTTCGGGAGGAGGGGTCCCTAAACGCTGCTGCCACCGTCCCCCGAGCAGCACTGTCACTTCCACTTCAGACTGACACGTTGGAAAAAGGAAAAAATGAGCCCGGGGAGGGGTTGGGGTGGCCCGGAGCGAGTTAAGTTGAGGGCTTTTTTAACTCCCCAATCCCTACTGTGTCACCAAGGAAACCGGAAACACAGCCCGCCCCGTCCCACAGCCTCCAATACACACTCTCACAAAGCACGGCAGAGGGCACCCGGCTCCACGCTCCATTGACAGAGATTAAAACAAAGGTCTACCCCCAGCGCAGGAATGTCGGAGCAGACACAAGTTTAAAGTCACAGAGAGAGACTAACCATTTCCTTTAATTATTACAGAGTCTAGGTTCGACAGATAAGAGTCGGGACAAGCGGGTTTCTTAAAAAGGCATGGATCAAAATTAAACCTGGGCAGGATAATAAACGTGAAGCTGGGAGGAAGTGAATTATGTTAGGAATGAGAAATGGAAACAAAAAGCTGTATTAACACTTGCTGCATTTTGAGGGGAGTTAATGGAACCAGATGAGAAATGGGAAAAATAAACAATAACGAGAAAATGACGGAATTAATGAAGGAATGAAAAAAAAAGGTCTTTCCATGATTAGAGTTGCCATACAAAAAAGTGCTCTGGGAATGCACAAATTGTCTCCCACATTGAGTAAGGGTACACCACTCGGACAAACAATACTACTCCAGACATGTCAAAAGTCCGGTCCGTGGGCTAACAATGGCCCAAGGTAAGATTTTATGTGGCCCTCCGTTTCTGTAATAAATCGTATTGTTTATGGCCTTAAGACAAACCTGCTCAAATCCACCTACAACTTGCTCAAATCCAAATAGAACCTGCTCAAATCCACCTACAACCTGCTCAAATCCACCTACAACCTGCTCAAATCCAAATAGAACCTGCTCAAATCCACCTACAACCTACTCAAATCCAAATAGAACCTGCTCAAATCCACCTACAACCTACTCAAATTCCAAATAGAACCTGCTCAAATCCACCTACAACCTACTCAAATCCAAATAGAACCTGCTCAAATCCACCTACAACCTACTCAAATTCCAAATAGAACCTGCCCAAATCCACCTACAACCTGCTCAAATCCAAATAGAACCTGCTCAAATCCACCTACAACCTGCTCAAATCCAAATAGAACCTGCTCAAATCCACCTACAACCTACTCAAATCCAAATAGAACCTGCCCAAATCCACCTACAACCTGCTCAAATCCAAATAGAACCTGCTCAAATCCACCTACAACCTACTCAAATCCAAATAGAACCTGCTCAAATCCACCTACAACCTTCTCAAATCCAAATAGAACCTGCTCAAATCCACCTACAACCTTCTCAAATCCAAATAGAACCTGCTCAAATCCACCTACAACCTACTCAAATCCAAATAGAACCTGCTCAAATCCACCTACAGAAGGAGCAGAGCTGTAGAAGTTTCTGGAGGTGGTGAGGATCTTGAGCCCAATGTTTGCAGCAAAAGCAGCGCAGCAGCAAGCATCTTGCATCGTCATTAAAAAACAGTTTATGACAAGCAGCAGTCTGCCAACGGGCCGCAAAGCCAAACACTCCCTCAAGACTTTTCCATTAAAAAATGAGCCTGCTGCTCAGCCGGCGGACGGAGGGAATCTGGGTGAAAGGTGACACCAGAGCGAATGACTGAGACTGAGCTGGAGCGAAATGCAGCGACCTGTGAGGAAATGTAAGAGAGAAGGACGACCGCTGGGTCTGAGATCTGTCCATTCACTTCTTTTTTCCTGTCAGCGTTTCCACTTGTTGCAAAGCAGTGTCAAACTAGAGCCTCTTTAAAGCTCCTGTTCATGACATTTGCAGTAATTTGACCCACTATTATCTCGTCTAAGTCTGCCATCTCTTTTAGTCAAAGGGGAACAAAATGGCAAAGAAGCTAACTGAGCTTTTCCTCAGTAGTCTGTTTCTGATTGGCTGACAGGTATACAGCAAAACCATATATACTGATCTCTACCAAGTAAATGGGTAACCACAGATTCCGTAAATAAGCAATTGTTGAAATTTTGACCTAACTAGATACTAAACTAGTTTACAAGACAAATGCATTAACTACAATTATTCATTGCTCATTCAATGCCCAAAACCTAATGAATGAATTACATTTGTGTAAAATTGGCAAATTGGTGTCCCATTTTGTAACCTTTTTTGTGGGATACATGTGGAGGAGCATCAAATGTCAGAGAGGTCTCTTTCTGGTGAAGGTGGGGAGTAAAAATGGTGGAAATGTTCTACTATAAAAGGATTTGAGTGATGATCTGTGTCCCAATCCATCAAGAAAACAGAGCAGCTCACCGTTCTCCTCCCACTTCCTCCTTAAAAGACCTCTCCCAGTCAGCCCCCCGCCCATGCATCATAAACCCTGCACCTCCGCTGTCCCAGCCTAAGCAGTACTTGCATCCTATTGCCAATTAATCTGTACGCTTCTCCCTTTTTCTTTTGGGGATGAGATTGCGTCCTTCCTGCTGCTGTTGGTTGGGCCGCGGTGGAGATATGTCTCTTAGAGGGGTTTAATCCAAGTGCTTAAACCCTAGACTCAGTCCCAGGCCACACTTTTGGGGGGTAGGGGTCACTCTGGCAGGACAAACACACCGAGGGAGGGGAGGACTATTTCTAGCCCTGGTCTTAATTGGCCATGACTCCTAACTCCAGGCACATGATGAGAGCCGGCCTAATCACATCCACCACTTCCTGAGTTTGTTAGTGCGAGCACAGCGTCTGGTTCAGAAGTGTGCAGCTGTGTTTATGCAGCATTATAGATCGTAAACAAACTGGACATAATCACTGTGACGTCACCCGAACAGGTCTGGGAAGTACCCCTGACTGTAAAATAATGAAGTTCACGGAGCCGGAAGTGGCCATATTTGGACAAAAGGGTAAAAGTGAAAAAGTATGACAGCTGCAGCATCTGCTAATGCTACTTCAATAAATATAGCTTACATTACCATCAAGAATTATACAATTTTATTAGTGAAAACTTTTTTTCCCCATAAACAGCCTTATTTAGCATTTGATATTGCTTTTAAAATTTTAAATTGTTAATGGTTACAGTGAAAGTGTAAAACTCCTTAAAAGCTCTATCCATTTGGCATCAGGCAGTTTAAATTAATGACAAAAACCCCACTGTAGCCCTGAGTCTTATGGTTGATTAGTTTTGTTGCAGTTAAAAAAAATACAATTAGTTCATAAATGTTTGGCAACATTTCAAAAAAAAAAAAAAAGAAAAAAAAAAAAGGTTTGTATAGTTTTATATTTTTCTCAACAAACCCCTCAAAAATTACTTTACAACTAACTCTGGGTCTGTCTGGGCCTTTTCCTTTTTGAACTTTAACCTTTATTTTTTTTCTTTCAGCACCCATTTTGTTGTAAACATATATGTCCAGTACATGAGACAATCCTAATAATGTTGCTACTCAATGGCACAGCCAACACCTCATGACGTCACGTTCTCACCGTCTTCAGGGACAGTCGAGCCCTGATGCTCGTTTCCTGAGTCTGGTTTCTCTGCGGGAAGCGTCGCCCGTCTGCGTCTGACATGTGACAACGACACACAAAAGAGACGGGACACTCAAGCTCGTCATCGTATCCCGTCAGAGACAGAGCAACCCTAATGGCACAGAGAGGCCCTTTTTGTAAAAAGATCCCACATCTAAAAGATCCGGAGACACCGTCGACCTGCTTGCAGTGACGAAGAGGGGCCCGAAAGAGGGGGACCTCGACAGAAAAAGACCAACCCCACGGCCAACTACACCACAAACACAACACCTACTACCTCTCATATGTTCGGCAACTTCACACACAGAACATAAACAGAAACCTGAGACGAAACTTGAAAACTACACCCCTCTGTATTTCCTGTTCCTGTCGCTTTGGGACCGAATACATCCGAGTCACAGGTGCAAAAAAGTGTTGGCTACAGTCACAGTTCTTATGTAAATAGGGGAAGGATTTTGAAAGATGAAATATCGGATCTTTAAAACCATATTCTGGGTTTTGTCATTGGGCTTTGAAGTCAAATACAGCTACAGGAAGACGTCAATCACACATCTGCACTGAGTTTAGAGTCTAAAATTAGAAGGAGATGGTTGTAATCAGCAATAAAATGTATTTGAATGCCTTTTCCTCTGCTTTCATTCTTTGTAAATGAGGGATTTTGTGACAATTTATTTACAAAAGGCAAGATTTTGTAATAAAAAAAAAACATAAAAGACTGATTAAACAAAGACATAATGTGTAACTTAACATTGGCACAATTTTTATTTTTGTACCCCAATTTTGTTTAGCAAGTTCTTTTTATTATTTTTTGAGAACTGAACAATAACTGTAAATGTATTGTTAAAAGATTGCAAAGAGTGCGTAAACAGCAATAATGTAATCTGTAAAATCAGCCTAGTTTTAAAAACGCCTTATTATGCACCTTGTATCCTTTTGTTAAATGAATAAACTGTCTTGTATTTTTCTACATTTTTGGACTGAATTCAAATTCTTGGATGCTACACATTTTTTTTCATACCGACAGAAGTTTCATTTCAGGTTTTCTAAAGACAAAACTTGTGACTTTGTAACATACAATTTAGTATGTAGCTTTTGTTAGTTTATACATTTGGATTAAATTACAGTACATATTGTAATTGTGCTAACAGGAAACATCAAATATTGTCATTGTAATGCATAACACATATTACATGTTTATTTTTAAATATATACTTCTAATATATACTACATATATACTTCTTAAGCCCTTTTTATGTTAAAATTAAATAAACCTGGTTCTGTCAGATGTCTTTGTCTTGTGCGTCCAAATGCAGAGACAAATTCCTCAACATTTTTCACATGAAACATGGAAACAGCAAGGTCAGTGATGGAGAGAGGGCTGAGCGGGGGCATTAGGTTTTGGACAAAGGGCAGAAAGAGGAAAAAAGGAGGCGGGACGTCCCGAGCAGTCACTACATTCCTCCATGTCACATTCCTGTTCACATCTGGCTGCAATACACACGCTGCCTGTTCCTGACGAGCCCTCGGTGCCTTCACACACACGTACGAGCCGAAGGTCTCGACCTCAGTGTGCAGCGGCGTGCACGTGTGTTAACGGCGTGCACGTGAGCAGAGGTCACAAAAACATGCTTTTTGTTCCCCAGTCTCTCATGTCTTTAGAGACTGGCCCCTTATGAGGTCTTTCTGCGAAAGGTCTCATACATCCAGGTCAAGGTAAAGGTTTACTAAAGTAGCCTACATGTTAAGCCTGCCTAGCTCAATTAAAGACATTTCAATCTTTCATAGTGATTTTTTTCAATTGTTTTCAAAAAGTTAATCTGGAATCTGGCAGGAAAAAATCTTTCGGACTGACTCCAATAAAGATCTTTAATGGCATCCACATCTTTCAAAAGAATAAAATTAACAGTAAGTAATATCTTTTTTATGGACTTTCTTTAATGCTACATCTGTAAAAAGTTTAATATTTTGTATAAAGCTTTCTTCGTTGTATTTGTTGCTTCGGGTGTCATTGGTAACATATGATTGTTAGTGCTTTATAAAAATGTATGCGTTGCAGTTCTTCTTTTGTCTTGTCACCACAAATAGCTTTATAACAGCTAAAGTATAAAACTTACTCTATACCTCCAGCCTCAACTCAGACCCATTCACACCTCTGCAGCATTCCACCTATTTTTACATCCACAGGCCACCGACGAATGTTTTTTTGTTGGATTTGAACAGGTTTTTGTCAGACTTGAACAGGTTTATGTCAGATTTGAACAGTTTTATGTCAGATTTGAACAGTTTTTTTGTCGGATTTGTACCCGTTTGAATAAAGCTGCTGCTGTTGGGGCCATAAACAACACATTTTATTGTGGGCCAGATTTTGGACTTGTCTGTTCAACTCTATTTATTGTTGTAGTTTATGTATCTTACTCTACACTGTCACAACACAATAGTAAATCCACTTTTAAGTTGGTTGATATTAATGCAACTAATTCCCATTCCTTGTTTTCAAACTTTCATTAATTTCCTTCAAATTTGCTCCACATCAAAAGGAAACCACGGCCGATGTCTGTCATATCTGTCTCATCAAGCAGAGCAGCAGAGGAGCTACGGTTGAGCAGCCGAGGAATTAAAATCAGCGTCTCTTCCTTAGTGACTCAGCACTGTTTGCACGTTCCCATGCGCTCCCACCCTCCGCAGGGGAAACCTGATCCCCATATTTACAGGCACATGCGCTCAGACAGAGGGAACGAGCAGCGCAGAGGCGACCAATCCAAAAATCCTGTGTGGTCCGTCTGGGAGCTTGTGTGTGTGTGTCCCTGTGAGCGAAAGGGAAGTTTGTCTATGTTGGAGACCGAGCACAGTGCGGGACGCTGAGGCAGGAAGCAGAGACGCTGAGAGACAGGTGGATGGGGCCCAACACACACAGACTGGCCGTCTCTGCTGAGTGGCAGGTGGAGGCGTCCGTCAAACAGCTAACGATATCAGGGAAATGGGATTTTCAGTATTTACCAGAACGCACACAAGAGTCTTAACCTAAACACGCACCAGTGACTTCATCTCAGGTTCTTGACAAGTATCAGATAATGAGTGCTTGGGTTTTTAGGCCTTGAGGTAAACTGTAATGTATTAATTAGGCATCTTTGAAGCATCATTGTGTCAATAAAAGAGGAATTGCACTCTTCATTTTATTTCAGGGAACCATTACAGTGAATGTCTGGTATTTATTGTACTGGTTTTGAAGTGGATACAACATAAAAAGGTAAAGTTTCTCAGACTTGACTAAAAGAAACTTTTACATCCTGAAATGGAAGATAATGAGTCAGTATATGTTTTTGTCTTACCCTCAATCTCCTACAGAAACTCTTTTAGGGGAACTGAATGTGTTTGATACATTAATGTTAAATAGATCTACTGTAAAAGTGTTGAGTCAGCCACATACTACACTTTTATCAATTAAATAGGTTGAATGTGCTTCAGACAACGGCAAAGTACCTCTTTTTTAATTTGGTACTGATACTGATTATTAACTGTACTCTATAATGTCCAGCCTAACCTAACCCAGATTCAATGCCATGTTTTAGGGTAATTTCTAACAAAGTTTTCCTCATTTATTACTAATACTCTATTTTGTAGGTTTTTAAAACTTAGATAAATTAAGGAGATGGCGTTGGTTGCGTTGTGTTCATCTTGGAAAGCAATCATGGCCAGCAGCACGTTGTGTTTGTTTGTTTCCAGAGTGTTACACTTACTGTCAAAGTGGTCTTGCCTCTGTCTGAAGGTGGCTTGTAGGTTGGTGCTAAGCCGGGACACGGGGGCTTTGATCTCCGACTGGCTCTGTTGGCTCAGCTTCTCCTCCATCTCCACTGTGCAGCACGAGAAGCCCTGCGGACACACTTTGAGCGGGGCACCTGCAGCACACAAGGACAAGGCATGGTTAAACTTCAAAATTCTGAGGATATGGTGCATTATTATCAGTTGTTCAAAGAGTTTTAATAGAAAATGAGAAATTACGGACTTTTTCTTACGATTCCAGTAAAGACAACTGAAAATTAAACATTTGTCATGTCAGAAATAAACTCCTGATGAGGCCTGAGACTGTGCACATAACTTTGGTCTGAGGTCTTTCCACTGCTGCCTTTGTTTAGACACGCGTCAGCCCTCAATAGAAAAATGCAGGCTCCTTCATTTATTCCTACAAGACCTGTCCTCAGCTATGATTAAGTTGTCAAATCCTCTCTCTGTCCACGTCCCCAGTGTTTTGACTCTTATTACACTCATGTCTCTCCTTGTCAAACTGGACGCTATTATACAACCCATTTCAATAGTACTTTGCAATATGGCCATATATATTTACATGTTATATACTTAAATAATGCTCAAGCAAATATTTAGTAAACCCGAGTATACCCAATAGTTATATTTGATTGACAATGTAGTCTGTATGTAAGAAAAGGAGGACGAAACTGAATTAATGGTCCCATGTTTTTGACTCTATAATAACAACAGTTTAAAACACTAAACATACCTTCACCTGAGCCATATGAATTGCACTTTGGTGTACGAGACAAAAACAAAGTCCACTGCACTTAACTGGATGAACTGTGACACTAGACCCAGAGGTATCCTCAGCAGCCGCTTTAAAGAGTCATGCTCTTGTCACAACACTGGCTCTGACCTGACTCATAGTTTCTGTTTGGCAGCTTTTCCACAAACAAGCTTCAACAGCAGAGAAATGTTTCAGGTACAAGCTGGTACTGATGCAGACAGGTGAGGGTTAAGAACATGTGGTCAATGAAATAGAAATCACACCTAACAGGAGAAATACAATACTCGGACTCATATAAAGTCAATATGTTACTATTACTGTAGAATACAAACAGCTGAAACTTCAAATGCACTGTTTAAGACATTAAAATCACTAAAAGACAGTCTTATAAACAGTCGGGTTCTTAAATGTGGCTTATTGCATAGCTTTGTATTCTCATGTATCACTTAACTATCTTTATGCTAATAATATAGGGTTTTAAAATAGTGTCCCTTTTACTCCATTGGATTCAAGTGGTCCATTTTATCTGTCTCCCATTCAACATACGATAAATAGTCTGGATATCTGGGTTAAACAGCAAAAGCAGATGTTTAAAGAGGTCCTGACTTGCCTGAGAAACGCTCTACTCGTTTCGTTTGTGAGAAAAACCCAGAAGTTTCTGTGTTTTGTTTGGATTCCTTTACACAAGGATTCAAAAACTTACACTTAATCATTTACTCTTCTAATCAAAACGAATATCTCAAACCTAAACACGTCTTTGATTTGAGCCAATAGCGAGTTTAACGGACAGGAGCGCTAATGCGGCGCTGCAGCTGTAATAATGTTTGGGTAAAGGTGGCTGCAGGGGAGAACACAGGGACCTTTCAGTGCGGCCTGTTTGGTTTTCCCCACAGCTCAATGACTGAGGCCTGTCTACCTGCACCAACACCAACATCTGATCTTTAACATTAACTAAGGCTTACACCAGTCCTTGAACATTCAAGCTGAACTGTGTCACTTGGGCTTTTGTGTGTTAATCTTGTCCACAGGAGTCCAATATCAGCGGGACTCGGCTGAGGTTTTTTTAACATGTTTGCTAGAGTTATGTGACTAACGGCGCCAGAAAAACAGCCGTGAATCTGATGAAGCAATTTGACAGGAAGCGACAGTTACAATGGCTAAATCTGCTAAGCCTTGATGCTAACATCTTGCGCTGTACTTCTGATGTTGAGGATGGGAGGAAGCTTTGATTGGTCTGTTCTAACACTCATTAAAAAGTTTGCAACACAGCAATTGTTCAGCAAGTGTGTGCGGTGTCATGCTAAAAAAGATGTAGCTAACATTAATCTAACATCTGATGCGGTACACAGGACAATTACTGCCACTGTACATTATTAAAAAAGGACTGTCGGCCCTCATCCTGGTTAGTTGGTAGCTACAAAATAAGATGGGGTCG
>JALDNG010000003.1:9207500-9282500 GCA_024349245.1 Neodontobutis hainanensis | reverse complement strand
ATCTGTCACACAGTGTAAAACCAAACCCTATTCCAGTGATCATCAACTGGCAGCCACATCAGCTTTTCATCCAGCTCCCCAGCCAGGGCTTGGGAAAAACGCTCTGGATATCCATGATGCTCCTTGGGACGGCCTCAGGGTGAAACACACACAGAAACACACACATTCCTCCTGTCTCTGTCAGTTCAATGTTGAGGATGTGCACAATATCAGCACAATTTCAAAATTTGCACAAAAAAGGAAATGGTGATTTAAATCCACTTTAGCTAAAAGCGTTGACTTGCTCACTGTGCGTCCTGCTGCACAGACCAGCCCCGGGCCGGCTCCGCGAGGACTTAACGAGCGGAGCTTAACAAGCGCACAACAAAAACAGGTCTGTGTCTGACACTGAGCTTTACTCGCTCCAAAACGGACAAAAAGTACTTTAAATGTCCCGTCACCGGTGGAGAACGCATATTCAATTGTACTCACTAAATTGATGACAGTAAATTTGTAAAGAACCAGCCTTTAAAACCAATCCCAATTAATGTTAAAAGATGTTGTCTCTGGTATAAAACACGCAGTAATGTGCCCTTTTCTCTGATGCAGGGGGCAATCCGTCTGGACATAAAAGGCCTGCTGCTATTGAACGCATCATGCACCCTGCTGTAACACGTGAAACAAACTGTTAGAACTGCCTTTGCCCTGCAGCCGCAACATCTCCTCGCAGGGTGCCATTATCCTGAAAGGGGGCTGAGGGTAACGCTTTGGTGGCCAACTTTGTGTCCCTGTCATGGCCCATGAGCCCGAGCTGAGAATAAGTCCCTAAAGTCATCCCTGAAGCTGATCTGATAAATCCTACATTCACATAATTTAAAGTAAATGGCTAATTAAAAGTAAAGCCAGTTAAAAGCAACAAATAAAAGCATATTTCATTTTTTTTTCAAAATCATAGCAATTGCTTTTTGTAAATCATCTCATTCAAAAAAAAATCCTTCCTGTTTGGGCATGTTGTCAAATTGTCCTTTCATTTAGCCTCTCTCTCTAATCTGTAAGGACCTCATAGTTGTGGTCTGTCTGGATTTTCAAACATTTTTTTCTCGTCTAAGAAGAAGTCCGAGGCATTTTTAGTGTTAAGTTAAAGTTAATACCATGAACAAATGAAATGTTTACTGTCCAATTCTGAGAAAAGTTATGACAGAGATTTCCCCTCACATTACAAAACTGCCCTTTATCCAAAAGGCACGCTCTTATTTATAACCTAAAGGCGTAGTTGCAAGTGAAAGCACGTCACAAACATCCACACTTTGGCTGCTGCTGGTTCAACCGCAGACTGTTGCTCAAGGGCACCGCGCCAGTAGCAGCAAAAAAAAAAAAAAAAAAAAAAAAAAAAAGGGGAGGAGGGAAGCAAAAAAAAAATATGCAAGTATTTCAAGACTCTAATGTAGCTTAGATTCAAAAAGCTAATGTAATTATGAAAATACACGACATTAGTAAAGACAGCTGTCAGCCCTCAAACAGAAATTTATACCATATACTGGCTTTTAAGTGTAAAGGTAACGTGTGCATTTAGAAGTGGACTATAATAAATAATTGTGGTTCTTAAACATTGGATTATGAGACAAAACAGGGTCACAAAAATGAATAAAACTAAACTAATACTATACAACAATGTCAGTTTGGAAAAGATCTGATCTTAGATGCTTCCTTGTTACATGAATAGGCACAGACTTGTTGTCAAGAACGACACTATACAAAAATATCATTTAAACACAAAAATAAAATAAATGGGATAAATGTGTAAAAATAGTCTTGTAGAAGGATCATATAGGACAAGAAATAAAAAATAAATCAAAAGGGTCAAAAACTCAAACTATTAAATTTGGACTCATTCAGACTTGGTCATGAATCTATCAGTCTTTGGGCGTAAAACTGTTGTAGTCAAAGATATTAACAGCTGTGACAAAGTGCAGTCTTGGTCCTGTTATCATTTATCACTATGTTACCCTTAATCAGAGTCAAAGGCCTATTGACAGCAATTTCCTCTAATAATTAAAAAAAAACTCTAAACGCCACAGCAAGTTGTAATTCCGAGTTCTGTGGGAATGCTACTGTGAGACATTTTACAAAATACTTCACCATCTGGTGTTGATAAAGGGAGTTATGTCAAATGTACATACACTCTCGTCGTCACAGAGTTGAATGACCATTGTGAGACTAAACCTGCAGAATAGAAAACAAGGTGAGCCATATTAGCTTCTCAAAACAATATGATTTAAAGCTTTTTAAAATGGAAGCTTAAGCAGACTCGACATCATCCCATTGGTCTAGCTCTTCCAAAAACAGTCCCTGTATTCCTCCTGTGGCCTCTCTGTTACATTAACCCCGCTGTGGAGCTGCAGGAGAAATGCAGAAAACTGGGCCGGCCCTAAAGCTGCACTTTTACTGTACCCTCAGCTCGTGCCAAAAGCAAAGCAAATGCAAATCCATGTGTTACTTACGTACTACATGTTATTTTCCTGGGTGTACTCGGCCAAAGGTGCTGTCACCGCAAAACGCTCGACAATGTGAGGTGGCAAACAGAAACCAATATAAGAGGCAGTTCATAAGGAGATTATCAGGGCAGGGCTTTACTTCCACCTACTCTCTTTCTACGCTTTAACCTCCTTCAAAAATAGAGTAATGACAACTTTATTGCACTTTTGGCCAAACCAATAATGCTTTTCAGCTCGTCGTGCATAAGACTTGGGGAATGTTCTGGCAGCAGCTCTACCAAATGCGACTGAAGTGTTTTTTAACAAAATAGAGGGCAGCAATGCCAACTAAATACTTCACTGTAATGTAATGTGTTTCATTTGACTTCCCCGAAATGTCTCCAAACACAACTGAACCAAGACTTTTAAAAGCAGAAGTATGTATTTTATACTTGTATAATTCATTACAGATTGTAGGAGGTTATTTAAACGTCAAAAAGAAAGACAGTTTTCCACATTTTGGTCGAAGCTCAGTGGCTCCTCTGGTCGGATCCAAACCTGGGCGGATGCTAACAAGCAGGATATGCACCACACAGACCACAGACCTGAAGCCGGTCCAGGTTTTAGGGGAAGACTGCAGTTGCCCCATAACTTCCCTCTCTTTTTTAACCAATGGGCTGTGACTCGAAAGAGGCCAGAGGCTTTTAACACTTAGAAAAAAAACACAGTAAATTGTTTTAACAGGAGTTATACTTGTAGCTTAAACATCTGGATGTTTGTCTCGGCCAAATGTATTAGTCTCAGTCCGTGTTCATTTGGGGAATATGGAGTTAAGGAAAATCTATTTAAATGTTTTAATGCAATGCTTCTAGTCTGTCTTTCCAAATGTGTCCAGAGGCAGTTTATTCAGCGTCTGTTTGTATCTGCCCTCTGAAAACCCACAGAGACCAGAGGACAGTCTAGTATTAAAGTAGACTAGTGACAAAGAAAGTCACATAAACTTTAAACACATTCTTAATGAAAATCACACACTTGATCTAAAAAAATGGACAATAGTGGTTTGAATACTCTTTTTTCTTCTCTGTGAGGCCATTAACCTTTAAAATGCACATTCAACACAAAGAAATAAAATTTCTTTCCAATGTTTTCTTAAAAAATTGAGTTACAGATAGGGTTTGTAGAAACGTTTATGTATATTTATAATATAGATATATAAACACACACAATGGTTTATTAAACTCAAATTTTAGACTTAATCTGTAATAAGAAAGAAAAACAAAAAGTTTCATGAGTTTTGATTGAGTCCAAAAACCTTCACTGGGTTTACAATTAGTCTGGCTTTAGTTTCAGTCATAGTTAGTAAAAAAAAAATTTATAAAAAAAAATGTACTACACCCTGGGGACAGTTCATTCTCTACTTTCTTTGAGATGTTGGTCACTGAATTTATAAAGTCAGCTGAGATGTGATGAGTCATGTCAATCTGACCTATGAGTCAGCATTTACCAGAACAAAAATCAAGTGAACAGATGACTACATGCAACTCCAGGAGAATTCTAGGTCAACTATCTTGGGAAAAAGTAGTGTAAGCACACAAAGAATATTACCTCCACTCGCCACTTACCAAAAAGAATCCAATAAGCACAACCTGTAATCCACAAAGCCATACTACACAGTCGTATAAAAGGAGGCCTCTTAAGTGAATATGTTCAGTGTTGCAGTCATTCAGAGAGGTTTATGTAAAACAAAGCAAGAGTCTGTGCTAAAAACATTCCCATCTCATCAAGTTTTTTCACCAGAATCCACAGCTAAAACTCATATAAAGCACAAATTAGTCACATTTAAACATTTGAGCATTAGACCAAATCTAACAGAGACTCAGATGATGGTGCAAACAGAGCTCACACTGGGATCATACATCTCTGTCACTGAAGTCCACCTCTGATCACCAATCCAGCCTCAGCCAATTAAAACCCTCCATTTGTGCACATTCCTGGATGCTGTCATCCGTGAACATTTAGCCCGGCTTCCCAGAGGAAATTCCTCAACATTGGACCGGCCTCTCTGTGTCTCTCTTCGTTTCCCTCTCCCCTGCTTCTTTGCCTTTTGTCCCGTCAACAAAAGCCTCCTGCCTACACCACTTCCCAGGTCAGTGCTTTGTCAGAGGTTCAACTCGCCGCGGCTGCATTCCCCAGGAATACAGCCATCGAGTCGGAAACCAAATGCCAGCCCCCTGTCCTGGGCCTGCTCTCAGGAGGCTGCCCCAGAGTAGAGTTTAGAGAAAAATCAGGGCTGTGTTTCACTCAATGACCTTTAAACGAAAAACCTGGGAAGAAAAAAAAACATCTCTACGTCCAATCAACGGAAAATTAATATAGTCTTAAATATATATAGTAAATATAGTCCTTAAATTGAAACTAACCTCACTGTTAAAGAGTCAGTCCTAATTCCTCTGCTATTGCCCTTTTATACAATCAGAAGTGAGGACCCAGCAAAGATGCTCAAAACAGACCAAGCAATAGTAAGATGTAAATATAAAGATCTAACTGCTTACAAGATTGATCAACGGTCTAATAACTCAGAAACGGTGCTTTTAAAAGCTGTAGTCTTAAAAGATAAAAAGACCGTAGGAGAACTGACAGGGCTTAAAGGGTTTAAGACGAGGACATCTAAAGAGAGCCACAGTTTAAAGTGAGGATTAGAGGTCATTAGACGAGTCGATCTGTTCTGGTCGTTACAAAAGGGTCAAGCCACAGTGACCATGAGACAAAAAGGTTGATTTTCTTTATGTAAGCAAAGCCAAAAAATGTCTAGCATTCAAACAAAAAGAGACACAGTGTTCGGTCTGGCCTTAATTAACAACTACCAAACAGAAAAAGAAAGTGTCACAGGAAATGAAAGGTCAAACTTGTGCAGAATTGTCTTATGTTTAGATTTAGTAAAAACAGCGTAGTATCTTAAAACACACTGTCCCACCTTTAGCCACAAGGCTTTAGAATGTAGCTGTAGTCTCTATAGACACAATTATAAATAAACTGAACTTCCTCACAAATCGAACATGTCTTATCAATGTTATATGTTGGACAATGAGGTTTCCTTTAAACAAAGTACTAGCAGTACTCTTTTTCCTCAACAACAGCTCATCTTGCATCAGTTTATCTCTAGGATCCTAAAACTGTGAGCTTTATTGACCATCTGAGTGGCACATTATCCAAAAATCCAATCTACTCAAAGAACATTTTACAAACAAATATGTTATCCAATGTTGGACACTGTCCAGAAATAACCCACAAAAACAGTAAAATGCTATAAAACAAGTAAAAGTGCAATTATCAAATACACCCACAACTCCTTAAACCATCTCTGGTCTCAACAAGCAACAGTTTACAATCATTGAATACACTTTTAAATTAATATCTGAACTTAGTTTTTGGATTTTATATGCATCACTAGTGTCAATAATATTCTCCACAATGTACAAAGTTTAGTTTATGATTTAAGAAAACCACATTAGTAAGAGGTCTAATAAACAGAAAAGTGCTAAAACTGTTGAAAAAAAACAAGTTTAATCAATACAACACAGATACAGACATACAGGGCATAGAGACGGTCTAATACATTATTCAAAAACGGTAATAGACGCAATTGTCCGCATTTAAAAAAAGTACCCAAATATGCATTAAATCTTAAACTGTCCTGTCTGCCCAATCGAACAACTATTTAAAACTCTATAGTGTCAGTCTTCACACAATTTTAAAACGAAATCGAGGAGGTAGGCTCTCGGTCTTAACCCTAAACTAGTTACTGAACTGCAGCTTTCTTGTACAGTGACTAAATAGTTAACGTTTGCCCTCTGCCGAAGCCCATTCTCTTGCGTCTCTTCTTCAGAAGCAGCCGAAGCAGTGACTCATTCCAACAACCAGTCTAATCTTTCACCCTTTCCTCATCTTTCTTTCAGGTTACGTCCCTTTGATGAGCCGCCGAGCACAGTGTTGATTTACTCTGCGTTTTGTCGGAGATGTGCTGCGACAGGCAGAGCTTTTCCGGCAGAGGACATGTTGCAGCACAGTGCGATTATCACTCGGGACAAGAAAGCAGCGAAAGTATGAGACATAAAGACCTCGGTGCATGGCTCGTCCCTCGACACTGGCCTCTCGTTGTTCCACTGACTCATGGCAAACAGATGAAAACACGCTTTAAAAAGGGGGCAGATAAAAAAAAAAAAAACTCTTTACTTAAGGCCAAGTGCTTTGCCGTGGGACCCTGCGCAAACACTGTTGTGCTGTCGGAGAAATGAGCTGTACAAATAAGTCCACTTTAAGATGTGCTTCACTTACCACTCGAGGGCCACACTATTGATTAGAGACTGTACAAGGAGGCTTCAGATCAAACCTCACCGAGATTAACCTGCAGCCAGATTGGAGTTAGTTAAACTTCAAATCCCTCAAAGCTTTCCTTTACAACACTCTAAAAATGTGTCACTCTACACATCTATTGTTATTCCCCACTTGCACAATCTCCTTACTGTAGTGGGGTTTGTGTTTTTAAGCAAAGTCTACCATGTTGTGAAGTCAAATATTTGTTGAGCAATGTTAAAAATCTAATGCTGGTGACTTAAGGAACTTTTTATCTCATTATATTAAGCTTATTACTAGTTTTGTTCAGTCACATAAAGCTGTATTTAGTACGTCTTGTACTTGTTTGATGTCCTCAGATACTCACTAGTACTTTACAAAGTAAGATATTGCAATTGACATACTCCATTTTACAGACTTTTTTTCTGTCAAAATTATCCTCTTTCATCAATCATTCAATCATCCTCTTCCAAAATCATTAAACCAAATGAAAAAAAACTCTAGATTTAACCTGGTTTAATTCCACATTTAATCCTAGTTTAGATCTGTTTAAACCAGGTTTAGTCCTAGTATAATCTTTAAAACTGATTTAACTCTTGTTTGGATGAATGGAAGTAAGTCTTATATTTCTTTTTCCTTCTTAAAAGAGCATTTAAAGATTGCACATAACATCATTATAGCAATATAGTTATCACACATTTTTCCAACAGTGCAGCCTAACTGTTGTGCGAGTTTCTGTTCCTTTCTTACACTATACAACAATGTTTAAAGAGATTTAATTGTAGACGATATAGAGAAAACTCTAATAAACACCTTTCTATCAATTCCTAAAAATTCTCTCCTATCCTTGGCTTTGTAAACTGTGCAGGGGTTTAAGTGTGCTTTTTGCTATCTTGTGTTGTTAAAAGTGCTTCCATTGTTTTTCTCACTTGTAAATTGCTTTGGATAAAAGCGTCTGCTAAATGCTTAAATGTAAATGTAAACTTGAGGCACAAAATTTACTTAAAAAGAGTGCACTTGGTCCACATGGCTCAAAAATCTGTGTATGGTCCATGAATATTAAGTATTTGCATCTGTAGTTAATCGTTATTGGTGCATACTCAATTTTAAGTATATGTATGTATAACAAAAGTGGTACACATCACAGGATTGTAGATGCTGAATTATAAAATAAAATGGATTGGCAGAAAAGGATGTTTAGTGTTAAAGTTCCCATTAATTCAAATGACAAAAAAAAAAGACACTGAAATGAGAAACTAACCATCACCATTTGACTTTCACAGTTAGAAGTTCACAAATTATAATCCTCACAGTCTCAACAGAAGTTCATTTTTATAGCCCCTTAAAAAAAAGAACTATAAAAACCTAACATGGTTTAAAACAAGCACATGTAAGAGATTTCATCCACAAACAGTGCATGTCAATGTTCCCAGTAAACGCCGGCAAACCCCTATTCAGGACAGGAAGCGCTTCGACAATGTTTATACCAGACGTCCAAAAGCAGCTGAGGGCCACCAGATGTTGAGGCAGGACGGGGCCTGACGACAAAGCCCCCCCAGGCTGAATGAGGTCAGGTACAATCTTAAGTTTCTGGGAAGCTCAAAGCTACAAAAGGGACGACAAAAGTTGTGAGATATATCCGTTGGGCCTTAGGGAAACTGGACATCAGCAAGACGCAATGGTCGCAGCTTGTCAAAGAGAGCAGAAAGTCAAAACTGAATCCTGTAAGCCTTCGTCATGGATGTCTCACTGCAGTCTTCGTGGTATTCACTGGAGGAGGCGATAAATCAGAGCTGCTTGGAGTTTTCTGAAGATGGACAGTATTTCTTCTTATTTTTGTGCCAGTGAAAACCGCCCTCAAACGCACACTTCCAATGAATGATGAGCTTTGGAGCCACTTTTTAACAAACTACTTTAGATTTTCATGTGCTTTAATGGCTTTTTCTCCGATTTGACCGTAGCCAGCAGGACTTCTCTCTTTGTTTTCCCTCCATTTTGAAATTTCATGACCTTAACACATGACATCAACTTTTCAGATTAAACACTACGAGAAGCAGCCAAAGACCCACATACTGCTTTTTGGTTCACTTGAATAAAAAGGCCTTTTGATCTCAAACAATATAATTTATATGAAAATAAATGATGTGCGCAGGCTACACAGGGATCGGGTGAATATTACAAAACCCATTAAGCTAACTACGCTTTGGAAAAGCGAGCTAAGCGTGAGTGAGTGGTCGTCAGTGCAGTCTTGATGTAGGCCTTGGGAGTAATTAGCAGGGATTACGACTGGTCTGGACCAAACCCAGCTCTGGGTTTTAGCCTAAAGACCAAGGCAAGTCCCTGGCTTTGGTCCCCGTTTGAAACCACAGAGGCCTCTGTTGAGTCACACACATCCTAATAATGATCATGACTATCAGCGCTGAAATCAAATAGACTCTCTTCAGAGGAGGACTATTAAGCTCAGATGAGATACACTCTCATCATACAGGAAGACAGCTAGTAAAAAAGACAAAAAAAAAACAAGTGTTGTATTAATCCTGCTAAATCTGCACTGTACAAAATATTTTTAAACACCGTAATCAAACAGAAACCATTTTAAATCTTAGTTTCGCAGTTTACACACAAACAGTGCCGTTCCTGAAACTGAAAAAGTTCATTTCTCACTTCAATATTTGAAACTGCCAAATGCCAACAGCTAGTTTGGATGCTTTTTCAGAAAAAAAAAATCATCTTTGGATTTATTTTCAAAGGTTTTCACAAACAGACCTTTGCTGTATAAAAGGCAACATGGATAATGCCGTCAAAAGTTAAGATACTGCTAAATATGTCAGACTCAAACTGGTCAAAGCCCCCCGGACTTTGCTCCATTATTTCTCGTACCAAGACAAAAAAAATATGCTAGTCAATTTATACCATTGATGAGATGAAACTTGAATAAGATCTACATTATAAGTCATATTCCAAGTCACTTCTGTGGACTAGTTACCGGGCGAGAGACATTCCAAATTTACACTAGTACAGAGAGACCTAGGCTGTAAACGTACCGAGTGATCAGACTTGGAGGCCAATAGGGGCTTCACACTAATCCTGTCGTAAACTTCAGAGCCAGCGGCGTTTATCCACACTCCTCACAGCTGGCTCCGGAGTGACACCGCTCTGAGGTGATCCGCACAAAAGAGCCGAACAGCAGCTCACATATCACACGAACATGACAAAAAAGCACCAGGAACCAAGAAAACTTGAGCCAGGAATTCAATGAGAGGGGGCTGAAGTGTCAGGATATTAGTAACAAGGGACATGGTCGTAATCTTTAACTCACATGTGTTAAAAGAATACAGGTCCAATTAGCTCAATGTGAAAGAAAAATATTTTTAGTGGTTGGTTAAGTAAGGAGAATGGTTTTCTACTGAACCTTTCCTTAGTTCTTTTCCAATTAATCTTATCCTTTATTATTTTTGGCAGAATTTTCAATCCACCATTTTGAAATGAGCTTTAAAAGAGTGTTTACGGTTGCCCAAAGTTGATTAAATCATTGCACCTTAGTCTCAAGTAATAAGTATGGTATTTTCTAGTTAGTTTAAAAACAACCGAAATGTGACATTGACATTAGAAGCTCTTTATTTTTTTAAGCAAAAATCTCAGTAAAGCTATGGGTCAGGATGCAAAAGGGAGTTGCCACATATTTTCTCTTTAGGGGAAAAGGTTTGTGGTAGTCTATGGGCATTAAATGGAAATGCAAGAGAACTAAAGAAAAAGGAATGACACATTTGTAAGAATCAATAAAAAAAAAAAAAAAGATGTATAAATGTTTAGAAAACCATGATGCAAATAGGATTAAATGGGAATAAAAACGATTGGTAGGACTGATAAACAAGAAAAAAGACACATCCATAACAGTAAATTGAAAGATGAAGCTAAACCAGACCAGAAAGTTTGGTCATGATTTTTAAAGTCTTTTGAAAAAATGGGGAACAATGCCCTAAAAGAGAATGTTTAGTCAGACTCGGGATGTGTTGGATGAAGCCCTTGTTAAAAGCCCGTATTGTATGGGCCTCGTGAGCTCAGAGGCTGCATGTCGGAGGCTGATGACTATAAGTGAGTCACGCTGCATGCATCCAGCAGTTACCTCCCGAATTCCCTCGCTCCGTTACTGCCACGACTCGCTCAGCTTCTGCCCTGTTCCGACTCTCTCGGGGCCCCCCCCTTCACTCAAAACCCGCTCACAGCGTGCCTTCCCTCAGACTGTGGTGCTCCCCCGGCACGGGCACAGGTCTTGGTGGTCTGCTGAGGAATGTGGCCCGAGGAGAGAGGGGGTGAAAGCTAAGAAAAGGGGTGTTCAATTGTTTCCACACGCACAGCATCCACCCCCTTCCACTGGTCCAGCACTCACTTGACCATTTGGGAAAAGATGCAAAGTTGGACGCTCCGAACACAAGTCTTTGAATGGAAGCAACACTGGGAACATACCAAATGGATTCAAGAGGAAAACTTCACATTCCTCACATTTACATGCTCACAACAAGATTACCAAAGAGCAATACTTGTATTACCAGAGCAGGGTAGAGGATTTTACCAAAATTTTCCACACTCTGCGATTAGCCAATTTGTTTTGGAGCGAGAGATAAGACGAAACGGGCCACCAAGGACGGCCACAACAGTGCAACGGGAAGCAGATAAGAGCGACAAGATAGTGGCGAGCTGGCAGGCACGCTTAGACACCCTCCCTCCGTGTGTGTGGACCCATCTGGATATGGGACGCCCCAGCCACGCTCGCTCCTTGGACTCATGGTGCCTAAACTTAATTATCTCTGAGACTCGCCAAACAGAAAGAAAGAAGAAAGACGTAAGACTCACAGGAACAGGAACCGTCACATTATCACCGTTGGCAACAGGTCTCCAAGGAAAGCATTAAAGACAGATACAATAGTTAAAGGGAAAGGATGCTAGTGAGTGTGCACAAGGACAACACACATGTCCCAAAATATAGAAATTAACAGGTCATTATTACACTCTATATTAAAGACAACAAGGAGCAAGCACATCTACATAAAAAGGTTTTTATACAACGTAAGACCTTTCAAACAAAACTTGTTTCTAAAATGTTTTAATATTTAAATTTAGATCTAAAATAACATTGTGATGTGAATGTTGCATAAACAAACATAAAAACTGGCAACACTGCAAACTGAAGGAGTCTGTTACCATAACACCTTTTTAAGTTGACGTGACAGAATCCTAACATGTGCCACTGCTCAAGAATTTTATCAGAAGCTTTTATCGGAAGCTTTTATCAGATACATCTAACCTGAACACATTCTTGACTCATCAATCATTGATCTGTTGTAGCCTTTAGGGCTCAATGATCTCATAGGACTGTTCAGGTCCAGGCAGCTCAAATCTGTGTCTGATTCAGGCTTTGTTTAATGTTATGATCAGTTGTTGGCCTGGCTGTGATGAGGGATGGACCACTTTACCACATGCATATCACATTCAGGTTTTGTTTGTCATTTAACAAAAAAAAAAAAAAAAAAAAAAACAGACTTCATGTAGTCATGTAGTCTCAATAAATGTAAAAAGCACTAGTGGACGTCAGACTAATGCAATTACCACCTTTAATGTCCATCTGTGGAAGTCTTTGAACTCCTGACCTTTAGGATGTGACGTACAGCAGAGAGCAGTAACAAATTATGGACGAGGAATGCAAAGATTATGAAACCTGTTGTTCTATGAAAGCTGTGTATTTTCATTTGAACATTGTATTTGAGAAGAATTGGTCTGTTCAGCCAACTTCTGCGAATTTTTTATCATTACCAAGCGCTGTGCTGGAGGCATTTTTGATGATAAGAAAACAAAGCCTCTTTCAGTTTGAACCTTTATGAGTTTGACCTTGTCAGAAAAACACGCCGCTCGTGAAGGAGTTTATTAGTTAATTATTACAGGTGTTAAAATACCGAGCGTCAGTGCGGCAGAGTAGAGCTGCTCAAACATCGGCCTTCAAGCAATAAAAAGAAACAGCGTGCCCCAGTTGCCATTTTATCTTATCAGCTGAATGTCAACGCAGTAATACAACAATATTTTCAAAAACTGTAATGATGTGGGGCCTGCAGCCACCGGCGAACAGACATGGGGGGGGGGGGGTCATGCACGCTTTGAGTTTCAGTCATGATGCACTGAATTGATTACGAGCAGAGATGTTCCTCGTGCTGTCGAGAGGAAGACCAGCTGCCGCTCTTTGATCTTCACCATCGTCCTATACCTGAAGCATGACATAGAGCCGAGTGCCCGAGTAAAACCAAAGCAGATTTTCCTTGAGGAGCTGCAAAAAGGGGGATTTGCAGTGGCCAGCCCCAGGAGATCCCAATCTGATCAGTGTAGCTGCTCCGGGGCATGGCTGGGGGCTGCTCCGACATGCAGCACTTTTAGTAATCACCACTGGATTGGTCATGAAAGTAAAACAGTGTTACAGCTGCAGCTTGTGATATATTTGCTAGACATTTCAATGACGCATAAGAATTTTTTATTGCAACAAAAAGAGGTTTGTAAAGATATTTTCCAACCAGATTACTTTCACAAAAGTAGTTTAAGCCAAGAGCCATGGTCTACAAGTACATTTTTTGCTAATCCTAACATTTAGGGACATTGCCAAAAATATTATCCATGTTTATACTGTGTAGTAATGCAATAGACTTCACATTTACTGCAGGAAACATTACAAGAAATGTAACTGGTTATTTTGGGACCATATGTACCTCTTATTAATGGCAATGCAACTAAAAACTTGCCAAACCAAACTGAAGAGTACCGCACCAACGTTAGAAGTGGGCATTTGGACATAGTTTAAAAGTTTATGGATGCTTTAAAACTATGCTATGTTAATGCCTTTGGGTTGTATTGCAGTTTAATTAAGTATTGTGCATTTGTTGCAAACACTATGACAAAGAGTTACACTGTGCAGCCTCACCATTAACAGATCGTCAGTCAAACCACAGACTGTACATTTACTGGCAGTATCCATCTGTCATCATCCAAAGTGTGAGCTCCATTTATCCCTCTGTAAAAGGCTGTGTTCAACCACAGGCCTTAAACAAATCGCGGTCACCCAGACAGACCTTTTTGAAAACGAGGTCTTGAACTGTTTCCACGTGAGCGCTAAAAGATTGATACCATGGGATCAACCAGGAATTCACCAACTGGGCCTGCTGCTCCTCTGCATCACTTAATTCGGTCTATGCTCAAGTAATCACGGTTTCCATTGCACTTTTATAGCATTAAAACATCTTTATTGAATTTGGAGTCTGGCTTCGGTAGAGCACACAGTAAAATGGATTTTAACAAACATTCTTATCTCCACCCAGCCAACAATAACAATGTGGATATAAAAGGATAGTTTTGAATCTCTTGTCTCCAATAAAACATGCTTTGAGTTTGTCTGATTTATAATCAATGGATCGTTGGAGGTAAACACCTAGTTTTGGTCAGAAAAGGCTCGTCATTGAGAGCGGCCAGCACTGACCACAGTTATGTTATATATTCTGACTATTTTGAAAGCTGCAGATGTCAAAAGCCAAATTTTATTTCCTTGAGTTATTAACTTGAGGAACAAACGGTGACAAGCAAATGTTTATAATTAATGCTCTGTGGCTTGTGCAATCCTACATTAGGCTTAGCTTTAAACACAAATGTTATGGTAAAGAGAGGATTTATGTTTGGAATTTGACCCCTTACAAAGTGTAGCTCTGACAAAAATGACTCAAGTTCAAGTAAGACCAAAATCTGGAGCCATTCCGCTTCAGCAACATCATCAAGAAAACCTCTCCCTTTATTCTCTTTAACATCTGAAGACCTTGATAGACTTTTGGTCAAGACTGGGACTAGGCAGCATAAGTCTCTTCATTGGCAACTTTTCTTTCAAAGAAGTGACTTTAGACACTGCCAAAGTGCTGTTAATGTTATCAGCATTGCAATATCTATATTTAAATCTTTTTCAAACTGCAGTATTTGTTATAGAATGTATGTAATTAAAATCTATTTATCAAAGATACTTAGTACAGATAAGAAAACTTAACATGTAGCTCAGAGCTATATTAATTATGTAGATGTTTTATCAGTGCCATGTTATAAAAAGGAGGCAGTTTAGTGCTTCTTCAATTTTATCATCTTAATTTACAGTAAAACATGTCCAAACACTGCTATAAAGAGAAAAGGGGAGAACAAAAACTGAGTATGTCTGTGATGAAAGAGGTTAAACGAGTACATCATGCTCTGTTATAAGCAAGTACCGGGTATTGTTATCTGGTCAAACTTTAATACAATTAGATGTGCCAGGCAACAGTAGCTTTGCACACAAGGGCTGAGACAACAGGCAGGCTGCCACTTCACGTTATTTTTATTTAAAACATTCATAGACAAAGTGAAAAAATGTCCAGTCCAGATTGAAAAACTACACTTTATCCTAAACCATTTAACCATTGTATTTGGCACAAATGGTGAAATCCGATCTCTTTGTGGGAGGACCAAAAGAGAAAGTATTTTATTTTTTCACATAACTAAAACCTTCAATTATCCTTAAGGTATAATTCAAACCATATTAGTCATATTGTCATCGCATTATCCAACAATGACATGCCATGTTTTCAAAGTTTGGTGCTGGCCTAATATGAACCTTCTCGGAGCCTGAAGGCATCCGCCGGTTCCAAAAGCTAATGCTAAACATAGGAAAGCAGTGTTTGAGTAGCAACAACCTGGAGTAACCTCAAGATGATGTAAGACAATAGGAAACAACGTTCTGGTTTGATTCAAAAGCTTTTCTACACTAATCTTTAAATCGCTTTTTATTCACTTTAACATGTACTCTTTGTGTTTTACAGACATTTTTTACGTCTTTGTCTTGCCTTACATTCCTTGGCTCAATTATCTCCATCGATGACAAAGACTGACTCACTGCAGCCGACCCCGCTTCAGACCCAGATATGTGCCAGAAAACTATTGTTAAGACAAGGCACGTGTGTAGACCTCACAGACCTGCACAATGAAACCGGCTTTATTCAGATCTCTCTTTCACAACCGAGACATCGAGACAATTAAACGAGCCCAATGCAGATGATGTTGGCCTACTCTCAATGACATTTAGCATCACAAAGACATACAGGCTGAAACAAAGGCAGCTATAGACCCTGGGTAAAAAAATAAGTCCTCAGCCACTATGACAGCTACACCCAACACCAATGTTAATGAGGCCCAATGGGAAAGGGCTCTTTTAATGTGCAAAGTAAAAGGAACGCAGTACAATGAATAGGCACATACAAATTGGTCATACCTGTCACAAGTAATAAGGCGGTTAACATTTATAAAAGGGCTTTATATGGTTCCTTCTACAGCCTTCCTACCACAGAGAGAATAAAAAGTGGACCATGTGAGCTATTGTTTAAGAGGAAGTGAAGGCCGGATCCAAGAAACTTAGCTCTTAATGTCAATGAGAATATAAAATGACCAGCAATATCTTATTCAATACGTCATGTTATTACAAGTTGTTGTCCATTTGTATATTAAAGCTCTGTTAAAGTTAATCAATCTCTATATTAGCAGCTTTAGATTAGTTTGTGAAGTGTTAGCTCACAAGATTCTTTAAAAGCATAATTTTAAAAACAGCTTAATTTAAGATAAACTAGTCTTTTGTATAATGTGTTGTTAGGGTTTTTTGCTTAACCTTAACAATACTTTATGAAGTGTATTTTAGTTATTCATTAGCATCACTAGCCTCAACCAACTGTGACATGCGTCATGCTTTCCTAACTCTGGCACCAACCACAGCTTTGGGGGCCCAATGCAAGTTTAGATTTGTGACATACAGATATGTTCAGTATTTTCTGAGCCAAAATTATATTCTATCTACGCTTAGAGCTAAAAAAAAAGGGTTATATTTAATACAGGTGGTGCAGGCAGACACCTATACCTTTAATGTAGTTAGGGTATTTGCTAAACTAGACCCTTTACAATGTATTATTCAACTAATTCTTTATGGGGTTTAAGGCTACTTTAGCATTAGCCATAAGCATCACAGGCCACAGCTAAGATTTAATGCTTGATAATCACTTCTGGTTTCATAAACTCGGTCAGCTTCCACAGCTGCTACGTTTTTTTCCAAGTTCATACAAGTTTCTTCTAGGGTCACATGTTTTGAGTGCTTTCAATGCTGTATTATTGGGAAAACTAAGATTTAGGGTTGTGCAAAGAATAATAATCTATTGAGATACGTTAAGATGAACAAAAGTAGTCAGAAGAAAACATAACTGAACACACCAGACTCAAGAGGCTAATGTGAACACTTCTGAAATGAACTGAAATCATTTCTTAAAATGTGTGTGAATAGTCACTTAAAAAAAAAAAAAAAAAAAAAAGAAAGGTACCATAAAAAATGAAAAGGAAATGAGAGATGGGAGAGATTTCAAGTATGCAAGGCACTGAGGAATTCCCCCTCCCCTCTCCCTCTCTCCACTGAACCGTCTACTGTTAACAACCCCCTGCATCAGTCACCATTGCTTTAACTCATGATTAGCTCAATTGATTTGCCTTCTCACCTCGGTACGACCGCTTTTTAATTATTATCCCGTAATTTTTTATCTCATTTATTGGCATGTCGAGGACAGCATGCACCTACACTTCAAACTAAACCTTAAAGCCAATGGATAAGAGGAAAAAAAAACATCTACAGGGCTCTTTAACCAAGCGCAGGAATGTTTACTAAATCCCTGCCGGCTGCCCGTACTTCACAGCGCTGGGAGTCTCCAATAAGGAAGCTTGGAAATAAACAGAGCAGGCCTGCTTCAGTGGGGAGCTGTGTTGATTATGCTTCTTTATTGTTATGAATGAGCTGCAAGTATTTCCTAAATGAACACTATATTTACCCCTCGGAGTGGTCGACTGTTGCCAGATGCACATTTACCTGAACAACACATCCTCAAATGTTGCTGCACTGCTTCCACAAAGTACTGTAACTTTTAACACATGAAGAAAAACAGCTGCATTGTTGTTGTTAACAGGACTTTGAACTTTGACACAAGGCCAAAATAAAACCATATGTAAACTGTCAGTGATTCAGTACAATATTTTCATACATTAACAAGTAGTTTGTGCAAAACATAAAGTGAGAGTCCATTTTTAAATACTTGTTATGGTCTAAAACCGTTTAATATCCTACTTCAGGAGGTAAAACTGAAAGTTATGTATTTGTTAAAATGCTACTCATTGCAACTCAAATGGACACGAGTTTACTTCTATTGGTTTAAACAGAGATGCAGATATTTTGGACACATGCAAAAGACAAGACACTTGAAAGTGATAACAGTCTTTCAACAAGCTATGGTTGTGCTAATACCAAGACATTGTTAGCTAGATGTTACCTTTGTTTAGCACAAGACACTTGTTAAGCTGAATAGCTCAGTTGTGGGGTTTTTTTTTTTGTTTTTATTCCGATTTATCTTTATCTTATACCTCAGCTTATACACATTACTTATAGTTAAATACAGCAATTAACTGTATTTATTTGTAAAAGTGTCTGCACAGAAAGTACTGTTTTAAACATGCTAAAGATGTAACACTGTAACCTACAGCCAGTATGTCTCCTTTGTCTTTGAGCCCCATATTTCAATCCACCATCAGCTTTTGAAATCCAACACAGTGCACAACATAGATACAGATGTAAGTCTGTGTGAACAAAAAACACAGTGTAACAGATGCAGAGTGACCTTTAGCCTCACTTTGCAAGCTTCAACACATTCCTGTGTTTTAGGACAGTGCTTCTCAAACTTTTCAAATACCTCCACAAAAAGTCTCTACCATCTTTGAGTAAAATACAGATACTAGTCCTTTTTGAATATTAGGGATTGTGTGTAAATGCTATGAACTAAAAGTAACTATAATGCCCAAGTTGGGATATTACATCAATGCACCTACATGTTCTGAATGTTTAAATGTTTACTTAATTGTTAAAAAAAAGAAGAGAGAATCCTGTGTTAAGTTAAAGTTTCCCACCAGTTGTTCCCGCACCACTGTTTTAGGAAAAGAACACCTTTCCACGACCTGTTGGGGGTCCCCGGCCCCACGTCTGAGAACCCCGGCTCCAGATAAACTTTGTGTCGAGTTTAAAAACGGGCCCTGAGGCTATAACTTTCCAGAAGAAAAAAAAACTCACCTTGTATGCCTTTGTTGGGGACATCGTTCACGTTGAAGCCTTTGGAGCTGTACGCAGCGCGGACTTCATTGCAGTTCTTCAACTTTTGCTCCGCGGTCGCCGAAAAAGTCCAGGCAACCAGTGTACAAGCCACGGACAGCACCAACAGCGTCTTCATTGTGTTCCAAAAAATATATATAAAACACGAAACTGGGTGAAATCACAAAAGAGTGGCGCTCAGGTGCGTTTGTAAAAGCTAGGACGAAGTGTAAGCCTGTCTCACGCTGAGTTTCCTCATGGAGACGATGGCTTCTTCAGCTCAACACAAACTTCATTCAGCTCTGAGGAGGCCACCTATGAAAAACCACCTCGAGTGGGGGGTGGGGGGCCGACTCCGAAAATAACCTTCAACACCGAGAATACTCTGTCTTTTCAAGGCGAACACAATGGCGAGAAAAGTTTAGCAGCTAACAGTCGTTTGCGTAAAACACGACGCAGTAAAAGCAACAACCGTGAAAAACTTTTTTAACTTGAGGCGACAATCTCAGCTCCTCTCTGCAGCTGCTTCTTCACGGTTTCGACGAAAGTATAACCCACGGGGAAAAAAAACAGAAACACGCTGAAAAAGTAGCCAGGAAAGTGTTACGCTTCCTCCTTTTGATGGTGTTTTCTTTCAAGTCGAGGAACCGGCGGCGCAGTGAACAGGACAGGACACCCCGGCTGTGCGCTCGTTGGGCTGAGGGATCCAGATGCGAGGAGAAAGACCCGGTGGTGGACAGCCCTATGCCCGCAGTGAGCGCAAGTTCCGGGGACAAAGACCTGGAAAGGAGGAACACCAGGGGTGGAGCATGGAGCAGGCGCTGAACGAGTCACTCACAACAGGCTCCAGTCGTGTTTGTGTCTAGACTAGTGCTTACCAGGCTTGAAAATCAGGACTGGAGCAAGAGGTGGAGTTAAACCTGTCACTGAAGCGACTGCATGTGGGTCATAGATATCCACCAGGCTCAAAAAGTGACCTCCTCTTACGACACAATAAACTCAGGGTTAGGGGTTAGTATAATATAATATAATATAATATAACAGCAGTTAATTATATTAACCAGGTTTTGACCCAGGATTATGTAGAACTAAAATTAGATAAACTCAGTCTAAAATAAGGACTAAATCAATAATTAGGGACGAAACCCAGGACTGATCTTGCGCTAAATGTAAATTTAGACAAAACCTAAAGTGTGCGTACAGTTGGGACTAAGAGGACAAACTGGACTAAAGTCAAGAGTAAAATGTGACTAAATCCCGATTGAACCTCAGGCCGAACTAGTTCTAAATCTAGGACTAAACCTTTGACTGAACCCAGGATTCAAACTTTGGAATAAACCTAGTCATAAAGCCAGATATAAAGCAGACACAACTTAACCCTGACTTACAGCTTCAACAGGAGCACTGAACCTAAAGGATTAAACTATTTCTTAAACCCAGGACTAAAATATGATTCAAGTTAAAGGAATAAATACAGCACTACCTGGAAAAAATACACTAAAGTCAAGACTAAACCAAGAATAAATTTGAATTGAATATGGCTAAACATATATTAAGAATAAAACCCAGGACATTTTCACTGGAACAAAATCAAGAAGAAGTAAATCAGGATTAACCGAGGACTAAAACAGGACTAGTTTAGGATTTAACCTTGGCCTGAACTCGCTTTAAACCCAGGACAAAACCGGAATAAACATCAGTCCTGAAATAGGCCCAAACTAGGCTTTACCCTTGGACTGAACCACAAATGCCTCTAAACCTCTGAGTAAAGCAGAATAGACCTGGACTAAATTAGCACTAAACCAAGGCTAAACCAGGACTAAACCCTGTTATGCCCCTGACTATAAACAGGAACATCAGATAACCCTAAAATCCACTGTTGCAGACCCCCCTTTGACCAGTGGCTCTTTATCTGTTGTTACAGTCAGTGTGGAGATAATAGCCGAGATAAAAGTGCTTTGAACTCAACGTGCTGCCTTCAGGTTTCAGTCACTGTCTTAATGTCAAATAACTGCGTTAATCAGTGAAGCTTAAGCAGTTTCCATCGGTTTATTAGGGAGCATTTGAGGCCGCCCTGAAAACCAATAAGGCCCCAGAGATAACGGGATTTAGTTTAGGAAAGTGGGGCAATAAAATAGAGCGGGCTTTATTTATTTGGTAAATTATCGCTGCTAACCTAGGCCTGCTTTTTTAGACATTGGACCTTCAAATATGTCAATCAGCTACAGACACAGGTCAAATAAAACTGAGGGAGTCAATAAACACAAAGCCATTTAAACATTAGTTTACTGCAGCTATATTTATCTAAGCCTTATTATTATTATCAGATAATATAATGAACATGACTCGTACTGTATAAAACAAATGATGGGTATTGTGTGTAATCAGGGATGTAGTCCTGGTTAAAGCCGGGTTAAGTTCTGGAGTGGTCTTAGCTTTAGCTCTGCTTTAGCTGAATATTAGTTCTGGGTTTGGTTTGGAGTTCGATCCTGGGATAGATCTTTTCTAAGGCTGGGGCAGCTCTGTATTAATCCTGGGTTAGACCATGTTATGTTGCAGTTTGGATCTGATTTCATCCTGGTTTAGTCCATGTCTAGTCCCAGGTCTCTTGTCTCTTAGTCCAAAGTTTAGTTTAAAGTTTATTGTTGCTTAGGTTATAGTTTAGTCCTTAGATTAACCAGGATTTAGACTTTGTTTAGTTCTGGTTCAATCACGGTTTACTCCTTTAGCTCTTGTGTGTATCTCAGAATTAGCCCTTTAAGAGTCCTTGGTTTAGTTTGGGTTTTTAGTCTGGTTTAATCTTGATTTATTATGATATAGACTGTTATCTTGTTTAGACCCAGTTCAATCCTGGATTAGTTCTTATCTAGAACTGTGGTAGTCCTAGTTTTAGTTCTGAATTAGTCTTGTGGTAGTCTTGGATTTAGTTTGGAGTTTAGTCCTGGTTAAGGCCTAGTTTAGTGCTGATTTAGATCCTTGTTTAAGCATGGTTTAGACCTGGTTTAGTTCCACTTTATTCCTGGTTTAGCCTGGTTTTGTCCTGCAACAGTGGTGGGGTTTGTTTATTAGTATAGATCTAGTTTAGTCCTGGATTAGTCCTGGTTTAACCTGGTTTTATCTGTGGTTCTGTCCTGGTTCACAATAAAGAAAATGTTGTTGCTAATGTTTCCCAATGTGACCCATTGATTTGTGCAGATAACTTCTCCCTTCGACCTGCCCCCAAACAGTTGAACGCTCTTTTAGAAATGACAGGATTCACCCAAAAAAAAATCCCATAAAAAACAACTGGTGCAGAAAAAGGAAGTTATCCAGCAACAATGCAACAACACCCTTCTATCAGGCAGTCCCGTCGCTCTCAGCTCGTACAATTACAATTATCTGCAAAGTGATTTTCACATCAACAAAGCGTGTGGCACTCGAGACGCTTCTGTCAATACAACATGTCTTTGTTCGGTTATTATACCTCGGTTCATCTTCGTTTGTTTGAAATCTCGGGGATTAAAAAGGGGCCGGTGTTGCAGTAACCATGGAGTCCAAATTACAGGCCCGGCTCGAACACAAACAGAGCTCAGGCTGCGTCCTGTTAGCGACGCAGCAGCTGCCTGTCACTGTTATGAACTACAATAAACAGCCTGTTGAAACCATAATGGAGACGTGCAAGTATGTACAGACAAAACTGTTAAAAGTGCACAGTAAGTATACACCGTGGACACGTCACTTAAGACTGAAGATTGAAGCGAGATACATGGGAATGCATTGTTTTGTTGAATAAACACGACAGGAACTCGTGATGTTATGGACAGGCTTCAGATGGAAATATTTCATGAGTAAAGGTTTTATGGCAAAGACTTCAATGTGAATCTGACACTTTTGATTAAATATGTGACTGTTAATACCGCAGACAAAAACAGGACTTAACCAGGGATGATTTGGGGTTAAACTTAGATTGAACAAGGTCTAAACTAGGACTAAACCAGGTCTTTAACTGGAACCAAACTAGAGCTAAACTGAAATTGAAATAGGACTTAACCCAGACTAAACAAAAGCTAAACCAAGACTGAACTGAGGCTAAACCTAGTGTAACTAAACTAGGACTAGTTTTTAAACCAGGACAGGAAAGTAATAAACCAGAGTTAAACCAGGGCTAAGTCGGGTCTTAAACCAAGTCTTAAACTGTAGCTAAACCAGGACTAAACTGAGATTAAATCAGGCACAAGGACTAAATTAAAACTATGACTAGACTAAACAAAGGCAAGACCCAGACTAAACCTGGTCTTGAACTGGAAATAAACCCAGACTTTACCAGGATTAACAAGGCCCAAACTAGGGCTTAACTAAGACTAAACTCAGACTACGTGTGGCCTTGAATTAGAACTTAACTTTAAACTAAGACTAGGACTCAAACAAAGTTAAACTGAGACTGAACCCAGGCTAAACCAAGATTAAACCTAGAACTAAGGCCCAGGACTAAATAAGGGCCAAACCAAGCCAAATACCAGGCAAGACCAGGACTTAACCTGGACTAAACACAAAAACAAGTCTAAACACGGACTTAACAAGGTCCAAACTGGTAATAAACAAGGGCTGAATCAGAACTAGGATTTAACCAGGGCAAACCCCAGACTAAACCAGTGATGAAAGAAGTATAACACAACACAAAACCAAGTGCAAACCAAGACCAAAACTAGAACTAAAGTCTTGACTAAACCAAGTTTAAGCATCAGAGAAAATAGTCTTTGCCTTTGAAGCCATTAAAGAATATAAACGGCTTTTCTCAGGGACGTAAAAATTGTCTTTCTTAATGTTAAAAGAAAAACAAAGACTTGCACGAACGTCAAAGGTCAAGGTACAGTAAAACAAACTGCTTCTGAGAATAGACAAAGCAAACACCCGAGGGAAAATATTGAGAAATACGAGTCGTGATGAGCAGACACTTGAGTGAGAGGAGAGACAGAAATTCCTGAATAGACCTGTCCGAGATCTGTGTCCAGGGTTTAATGTTGTGGGGACTGTTAGTGCAGAGGAGTCTTGTTGTGGTTCTAACTCATGTCTTAGTCCTGGGTTTAGTTTTGTCTGACTGTTTCTGGTTCAACAGAAAAAAGTCACTTTTTTTTGTTAGTCCGAAACAGGTTAAGAAAGTGTCATTTATAATCTGACCATTTCTTTCTAGGCTTGATCCTATATTTAGCCTTTGTTTAGTGTTTTATTTTATTTTAGTCCTGAGTCTCTAGTCTTCCTTAATTCCACTGCTCTTTCCCACAAACCTAAATAATAATTAAAAAATGTCTGTGATTAATAAAATTGTCATCATTAGACTTGTTACTCCCTGGGTCTGAGACAGGGAGTAACTGTCTGGCTTGGACAGACCTGTAGTCTTGAGCTGTACACTGGGGGTCCCATTGTAAGACCTGCCATTGGTATATGTCCCAAGTCTGGGTTTAGTTCTGGGCTAAGTCCTTTATCTAGTCCTGGTTTAGTCCAGGGTTTACCAGTTATAGTCCAAGGTTTTATCCAACATTCAGCCTATTTAGCTCTGGTTTAGATCTTGGGTTAGCCCTGAGTCACAAATCACAAAGGTCTCATAGATTAGGAGTTTGTTCTAGCTAAATCCAGGGGTACTGTGCTGGGTTTAATCTAAATTTAGCCTTTGTTTAGTCCAGGGTTTTGTCTTGAGTTAGAAAATTACACAGGTCTCAAAAGTCTGGCTTATGGTTCAGGTCAAGTACTAATTCAATCCTTGGTTTAATCCAAGATTTAGACTTTGATTTGACCTGGTTTAATCCTGGTTTAGACCTTGGTTTAGCCTGAATCCAAAAACCCTCTCCCTTTACCACATACTCGAATAAAACTAAGACCCACTTTCAGTTTATCGTCTATGACTGTAATTAAAACCATAAGTCTTAATGATACTGTTTCCTCCTGTCTTTAGGACATGCCTGGACTTGTGGGTCGTTTAAGCTCTGTCTCTGCATCCGTCAATCGTTTTTTTATTTTATTTTTCTTTTCCAGGACCGGTGCTGGTGGCGGTGGAGGCGGTGGGAGGTGGCTCTCAGGCAGAATGACATTCCTCCTTTTGTGCGTCCACATTCCTGAGACGGCTCCATTGATTGGCTGTGACTGCGGCCGCTGCAGGAGCACGATGCTGGGGCCGGGTGCGTGCTCGAGCGTAGGCCCGACTAGCCTCTCAATGGGCCCAACAAAAGGTGGGGGAATGGTCCAGTGCTATGGTAATTAGACGTGAATGAGCTTTGAACGATGTGACATGTCTCAAGCCTTTTTCTCCCAGGCTGAGGAATTCCAACGTCAAGCCTGGTTAAAAAAAAAAAAAAAAAAAATTCTCCCAAAATCACCGTCTCAAAGCAAATGTATCGATCCACTCTCCACAAACCAATGTAATGTGAAATATTAGTGTGAATGGAGAAAAAAAATACCAAACAAGTTATGCCCATTTTTGTTGTGCTGTGTCAATCTCTAAACATTATTATTTCCAACACAAAAAAAAATGCACCAAATAAAAAAGTAATTCAGTGCAGTGACATGACACTGGACTACATTCAGTGAGTATGTTAAAGCTCTTCTTTTCTCTTCAAAACTAATCTGAATACTGGTCAAAGCTAAGACCACATCGTTAAATCGACCTCTGGTGTCGTCCGTGTGCTTCTCTTACAGCAGTGTTCTGTTTGTCTACTCTTAGTTTTGTCTTGTAAATAAGAATGATATTGTAATGTAAAGATTATAGTAAACATTTAGGGGAAGATAGAAGATTTCAATAAAATGGAAATAATTCTCAGAAAAATAAAAATAGCTTTATTGTGTTAACATAGCAGCTTTTTTCTTCTAACTTTAAAAGAAAAGTGTCTTTATTTAAAACTCCTGGGTTTAATGTCCTATCCACCACCCCAACCTTGCCTCATATTTATAAAAGCTTTTAAAAAATAAGAAAACATATATAGATATATATATATATATATATATATATATTTGTGACATAACCATGAAAGTAAATTAGTAACAAACTAATATGTTCATAGAGTAAGTGGTTAAAATGTCCTGCAATTAGGAAACACTCAGATAAAACTGTAATCTAAATGTGAATGCGTTGTTTGATAACCCACCCAAACGATCTCTGTGTGGCCCCTAAATCCATATTCATCAGGAGACGGTCACTGGGGCAGAAAATGCAACAATTCCTGAATCCATGATTTGTCTGTTTCCCGCTGACTAACATTAAACTGACCTTTCACTCTCTTAATGCGTGCCATTTCAACATTGGCCCAATATTACCCTAAGAAAACACGTGAACTCTGCATTTCAATGGGCCCGTTTGCCCTTTCGCCAGCCCCGCATTAGCATTCAAAGCTACCCCCCCTCCCTTCTTCTCCTCGTAGTGGGACATTAGTAGCTGCTGAAGTTTGCTCATCTCCCAGTGATCTTCTTTTTCAGATAGGCACAGCTGGATGACACTGGAATTTTATTTTGGGGAGGGGCACAAACATATACAGTGGCAAAGATCAATTTGTACCATTGATCTTGATACGACAGGAATAAGATGGATGCTGGATTGAACAATATAGACCATTTTCTACATCAGATCCCACATTTCTACATCAGATCCCACATTTTTTTAACTGGACCAATTTTTTCCAGACTTAAGACCAAGATAATTTTGTCATTTTGATTATTTGTGTAAGTTTTGCCTTTCTTTCTGGTCAATTTACAACATTATTTTCTTCTTTTCTAGTCCAATTTCATTCCTATTTGATGCTGTTACAGATATTTTTATCATATCATCATCACGTGTTTTTGAATATTGAATATTTATTTATATAAGCCAGACCTTCATCAATTTCAGAAAGCCAATTGATTTTTACAAACAGTTTTGCCTTTTTTAATTATATATAAACCACGACCCACTTTTGGACCCTGACCCCGTGTTTGGGAACCACACCTTCACATGCTTTATGAGTGTTTAAGAGAAACAGAGAGAGCCCGGTGGACGTCTGAGATCCATACACTCCACCTGGAAGTGATTTCAGTCCTTTCCATCATTCACGTCCTCTGAGGGGTTAATCATCCAAAAATACAATAAATACTCCCCATCTTGTCTGTTGTTCATGGAAAACAGACATTATTTAAGTGACTTGCGCAAAATGGTTTAAGATTTGTTTCTAATGTAGGCCAAACATACTGTACAATACAATGTGACATAATAATATTAAATTACAGTTGCTTTTTGAAGTCAATTAGTTCCTTTTGGCTAAACGTTTGAGGCTTTCAGTGCTTTTTTAGAGGTATTTTGTTTCTTTGAAGTGTATTTTTAATGCTCAAAGTTAAAAAATCAAGAATATTTTAGGATTTCACCTTTGATAAAATGTATAGTTTATAGCAGAATTTATAGAATATGTTTGGAGGGGGACTGTAGTTTGTGATGGTGGCCATGACCCCTCTGCCCCCCCCTTTAGAAACAGCTGTGGGTGTGAAAAGAGAATTTTTAAATGTGTTTGCCGCGACAGACGTTAGGTGTGAAGCTAAACTTAAACAATTAGTGCTAATGAACCTCGTTTTTTCATTAGGGCACGCGTCTGTTACCTGGTTTAAATAACTCCCGGGGGCAAACTGCTGGGCTGCCCCACCGAAAGAGAGGCAGAGGAGTACAAACCTGCCCTGAGTGCTTCATCATCTGCTGCAAAAGAGAAAGACAGATGCAGAGAAAACACATGTGCTCTGAGGAGTTCAGTCCAGAGACATAAATTATATGATTCACGACAGGTTTTGAAGAGGATCACAGGTTTTCTTTTTTTTTAAAGAGCCCTCTGTTACAAACATATTTGCAACATTGTGAGTTCAGTCCAGACGCTCCACTGTGGGCCATCATTCACTGTTTGTCTCCTCTTTTTTTAGCAGAAAATTGTACTGACCTAAATCTGTAATAACTTTGGGTGTTGGACTAATTCGGTCTGGACATATGTAATAAAAGCATATTGTCATCTCTCTGGACGTCCCACCCATGAACACACACATTTAGTGGGTAGAGCAGTCGTCTTTCAACCGGAAGGTAGGCGGTTCGATTCTCACTCTCCCCACAGTTCATACTGTCGTTGTGTCCTTGGGCAAGACACTTAACCCACCTTGCTTCCAGTGACTGTAACACTGGTAATTACTGTAGAACAATGTAAGTCGCTTTGGATAAAAGCGTCAGATAAATGTAAATTTACATTATGAAGCAAGTACTGAATATGTCACCGGAGACTTTTTAAATATAAAAGTCAATAAAAGCACTAATAATGCTGGCATTTTTGTTCCATTTGGCGACTTTTTTTGTTTCTTTTATTGTTATTTTGCCCCTTTTTATTTGTCACTTTAACGTTTTATCTCTTCATTGTGTCACTGTCATTATTTAAAATGTTGCGCTCTGTGGAATATTTTCATGATTGACTGTAGTCTTCTGGCCCACTGCTGTTAGGTCCCGAGGTTTTTGTGGGATCGTTCATTTGCTGTTGCTGCACCTAAACTTTAGCCCACATTAGCTGACAACAGTGCGGCCCAGGCTGAAGACTCTCTTATTTAGATTGCCTCAATTGTCACTGAGGCCTATTATTAACTTGTTCTTAAGATCTTAAGATTTAAAACTAATGACCAACTAACACAAACATCTCACGTTCTATCGAGACGAACAGCCCTAATGAAATCTTCATTACCGTTAATTGTTTTTTTCAGCTTTCTTTGGGTGTGACACTAAGTACATTAACACCTCAGAGTTAACGGCAATGAATGAGGGTCACAAGGTCAAAGCCTCACACTTTAGGATTAACATTTGAGTCATATTTGACTGAATAGATGATTGAATAAATGACACACCTCACAAATATTGTAAAATGCACTGAAACACAACCGGAGACACGCACAACATTAAAGCATGTTGTTGTTTATTTTACTTCATTACCCTCCCATTACAAAAAAAATGTTACAGGGCAGTGGTCCTTTTGTCGAAGCTTAAAGGAGACATTTTTAACAATTAACAGGTGAAACTAATAAAAATGTCTCAAGCGCCCACACACTGCAATTTGTGCAAAACAAGAAACAGATTATTACATTTATAACATAAATTGGATTTAATGAACATCAAGTGTTTAAATGTTGAGGAACTTTTGATTTGCTGGACCAGTCACTGTCACTAATATAAAGTCCACATTACAGGAGCTTTTTGCAGTAGAATTTAAAGTTACTCTCATTCATTAACAATGTTACTTTTACTCAAAGTATTTTTTTTTTCTCAAGTAAAAATATCTGTTAAAAACTACTTGAGTAAAGAGAACTAGTTACTTTCTCGGCTCTGATCATAGACTTACGATCAATCATGGCCAACAACAACATGTGAAGGATTTTGGGTGTAACAACAAAAAATAAAAAATAAAAAAAACAAAGAAGAAAAAAGCACGGACAGGTTTTTTGTCCTGAAGAATCCTGTCAGTGAGAGCGCCGTACAATCACTGCACAATTTTCACAAATTTCTGACTAACAGATGTTTTATATGTTGATCTTTTCTGGTAACTGTGAGATCGTGACACAGTAAACCCAAAGTTAGGTGTACAATTCAATGTTTGTTTGCAGTAGGTTTTGTGATGTGGGCTTTGTAATAAAAAATATTTGAATTGTTTGTTATTATCTTCACCTGTGTCAAAGTTGAATTAATGGCACATTCTTTTCAATCATTGGCTGTTATCAAACCCATCTCCTGCACACTTCCAGACCTTTGAAAAGTGGTTTTAAAAGGAGTTTCTTGAGCACTGCAACCCTACAAAGTAATTTAGAAAAGTGTCGTAGAGGAATGTGGTTTGAAAACAGCCAGACTGGGTCCATTGCACAATCAAATCTTTAAAGCAGCATTACATTTGAAGTAATGCCATTCAAAACAAGGCTTTAAGAATCATCAATGCAAATAAATATAGCAATGTTTCATGTACACTTGTTTCAAAAAAGAGCTAAATAGTTGCAGCTGAGGTTCGCAGTCAAGCCAGTGTTCATCCCACAAACCACATTTTCTTGTGAAATCTGCCACTAAAGCAAAGAAACAGAGTAAACATGGCACCAACACAGAGCAACATACATTTGTACAGTTTGAGAGAAACGGCCCTCGAGTCCTTTTTTTAAAATCATCCAACCGAGACTGATAGAAAAGCACCAGCGTTACAAAGTAAACACTGACATTTGGAGTGAATTTAGCTATCACTGAGACACAAACAAGAGAAAAAAAGAGGGAAATGGAAAAGGTTTAGGTACAGTGCAGCTTTAAACGAGGTTATTGACCTCAGTTGAGTCGCTGCAGCTGAAGTCCGGTCCTGGCAGGAGATCATTCACGGCCTGCCACGGAGCAAAATGGCAGCAGCTGACTACTCCTTGTTCCCGCAGGGCGATAACTCACTGCAGACTGAACACGGAGGGATCTTTTTTTTTTTTTTTTTTTTGAAGAGCCTGTCTGTCCCTGTGGCTCCTCACAAAGGTCATCATGAAGCTCTCCATCAGTGAGAGTCTGCATCGATTTACTGTACAGGAGTCGCTTTGAGAAAAGAGACAAATAGTGGACCATGAGAGGGACAGCTCCGTACAATCAGGCTTAACTTGAATCCTATTTAAAAAGTTAAAAAGTTCAACGTTTGACGACTGTCAGGATGAAAAGCAGGTTGTCCAAAAACAGACTGAACTGACAATAGTGTGTGTTTGTGAGAGTAGGAGTGTATGGAGCTTTGGTAGGAACCCATCTTGGGTCTGTTTGCTTAATGTCATCCTCTCTTTTATATATTTCCCATCTGACACCTATTTTTAATAAAAGCTAAGATGGTCAAGAGCAAAATAACATACCTTCAAAATGTTCAATTAAAATAAATGAATGATTCCTTGTGTCTCTTTGTCATTTTTTCTGAGCTTCATTTATAAATTCCTGATCCATTACTCAAGCTTTGAAACAAAACACAATCAACTACAACAAAACTGCAGCTACATTACTTTTACTTATCAGCCATTCTATCCACGCACCGAGCCATAAAAGAGTATCTTATTTTGGTATTTGGATGTAAATGTCAATGTAGAATTCACAAATGGCTTGTGTGGATGTGACAGGACCATGCTCTACATTCATTTATACTGTCAAAGCATATTTCAGTCATTTCCATGTATCCATACAGTATATACATAATTAGATAACATTTGACAAGACATTGGCTCAATTTAAATAAACTTACGGTAACACTGCTTGTTAGTCTGACAAGAAAAATAGTGACCATCATTGTGTTCAGGTTGTGAATGTGCACAATCCCTGTACGTTTCATAAATATAAGTATTTGTGGATTTTTTAAAGAAGAGGTGAGTGGACATCATGTTGAAGCATAAAGCTGATTACATTGAAGTAGGATTCTTCTATTGTGGCTTTTTTTTCTTGATCCAAACTCTTTATGACCATTTAATTATCCATTAGCATCACTAGCTACAAACCCGTAAAGCTAAGGTTGTGACCATCATGTTTTGCACTTACTAAACGTTTTCCCCGAATATGGTAATCACCTCTAGCTCCATAAACGTTGACTTCACAGATCCATTGTAACTTAAAACAGAGTCTATTGGTCCACTTTTTGTCTACTGTCCGAGAATATGAGGGGTATTTGAGTGCAAAAGTTGTCATGGAAACGTATCAGAGGCTTATTTACATAATGCCAGGATCCGATGTGCTTCTGTAGAGAGGATCCACTTTTTAAAACAAGGACAGTTTTAAGTTTTTGAAGAAAAGTCGGCCACAATGATCAATGATGACAAAACACAAGCCAAGCGAGGGTGACAGGTAGAGCTGGAACAAGGCTGCTTTTCCAAACGGGAGCTTTTGAAGAGACACCTTCGACACCGGCTGTGGCCAAACGTGGGGTCAACAACTGCTCCTGGAAGGCGAAGTCGTCCACGTTATCGGCGAGGTCTAAAAGAGACGAGACACAGACGAGAGATAAGGGCAAGACATAATTAGAGATGGAGACTATTCAAAACAAAATCAGAAAAAACACGTGTGGTATGTCTCTGCTCCTTTCGCATGATGTCTTTCCCAGCTGTGCAAACAATGTTACATCGGGAGACGCACAAACCGAGCCCCTACATTTAACCAGATGTCGCCTGTTATTGTTGCAGACACATGCTGAATCACACAGACGTATATTTTACAGAGTGTCGACATCTGCAGACAAGTTATGAAGAGGCTGAAAACAAGAAATGACAAATAAAAACCACAGAAACTGAATGAGTCACGTCTCAAAATTGGTTACAACACAGCTTTTAGAATGAGATTTAATGCTTTGTAACATAAACTATAATTCTTATTTTTAATCATATACACAGAAACTTCAGAAACACTCTTAATCTTATCTGGTTTCATTTGGAAACTGTTTTAACTTGGTTTAATGAGTCCCATGTTAAAACCAAAAGTATAAACAAACATTTCTCCAGAGATGAAGCTGTTAAATGGTAATTTATTTCAGATTGGGAGAAACTTTAAAATTCACAACAACATCAGTGTTTGCAACAGGACCACACACTGCATTCATTCACACTCCAGAGGAAATGTTACAGGAAGACAATACTACTCAAGCTTTATCCAAAACACTGTATGTGTCAGAGCAGCTATAGTCTGGTACATTTGAGCAGAAATCAGCAGTGAACAAGAGTTAAGTGAGAATGTATGTCACATATACCTTTTTAAAATACATAATATTACTTCTCCATTTTACTGCATGTATTCCTGTGTCAATTCCTGCACGTGTCAATCCACTGCTTAGTTGGGAAATGCAATTCAGTGGAGATATTTCATCCTTATTCTTTTTTTTCTTTCATCCATTCTGTCTCACAGCAAGAAGGTCCTGGGTTTGATTAAGTGCATGGCCTTTTGTTTGTTGAGTTTGCAGGAGTTTGCAGGTTTTCCTCGCATTTCTGTAGGTTTCCTCCAGGTACTGGTTACTCCTAAAATTATAAACATTACCCTTAGGACTCCACTGCAAAAGCGATTTGCAATCTCATTCCTGGTTAAATACAGGTAAGTATTGGAGTACTGGAGTTGGATTTCCTGGGGACAGTACCATCGGAGAATAATCTTTGAATGCAAAGACATATAACCATTGAGAAAAACAGAGAAATGGTAGAGTCGACAGGATTTCAACAGCTGTAAAGGAATGGGATAGCAGACCCATTTTACTTTGCTGGCCATGCTCATATTTCCTGAAATTCTTAATAAAATTGACTCTATGCTTTTCCTTTTTGCTCGGAGCACCTCAGTAGTTCACCAGGTCGAGTACACAGCACATACTGTAAGTAATAAAAAGAAGCAGTCTGGGTTCCCATATCGGGCCTACTTTACTCCATGTTTTTCCTCACTCTCTCTTTTGCTTGTTTTATGTCTCTCTAAATTATATCTCTCAAATACAGTCTGACAAAATGCCCCTAAAATATATCTACAAATGCTTGAAAACGGCCGGTTGCTGCTGCGATAACTACAAAACCATCAGTGTGATTTATAAGTGCACTTCTCAAACCCAACTCAAGATCTAAAGCTAAAATGGAGAATGTGCACCAGCTTTAGTTTGAAAACTTGGGCTGATTTATTGTTGTGAGAGAATGAACACAACTGAACACTTATCTCCATCTGACCTTCCCCTGTCGACCTTACATCCTCTATCCATTCATTCCCAAAGTCTATGAGGAAGAAGTGCTTTTACTGAGGATCTGCTGAAAAGAGGCGTGTTTAAAATAAGCATCTCTTTGAAATACCTGCCTTATCTTCGCCCATAACCCTGGCTTCACTCCCTGTGTTCACTCCCTTGGCCTCCATCTGTTTTCAAGCCTGCTGTGACTTCACTTTCACCTGTTGCTCCTCTGACACTGAGCAGAGCCCCTCCTGCCGCTCCGTCGGCACAACTGCGTGTTCTCGGTCACTCTCTGAGCTGCTTTGTCTTGAGCGGGAGACTGAAATAAGTGTGCTAAGTTATGAGAGCGTGAGGCAGGAGGATATCAGTAATAAATGGCAGTGAGGAGAGGAACGCCAGCTATGAGCCTCTCCGTTTGTTAGCGAGGACGCGGGGCACGCAGACACACAAACACAACACACATTTCTCACATTCTTCCCCCCTCGAACTGCTCTAATGGAAACCAGGCCAAAACCAAAATTATAAAGCATTTCTCCAAGGAATATGCTGTTGTTATTTCAGATACAGATCTAAATGTTAATGGTACAATTTACAATTTATATTATCCGTGTTAAATCTGTCAGTTTAAAGACTTTCTAAAAGAGCTATAGAGATGTCTGTAGAGAGTGGGGGTAAAGTCATGTGACCAGTAAAGTCAAAACATGGATGTGGACTGTTGCTTTGTTAATAAAATGATTCCCTACAACAAGAACTAATGAACTTTTCTCAACTGCCATTTACAAACCCCAAATATTACTTCAAATCTGGAGCCAGAAGTCTGCAAAAAGTATTAATCATGAGCATTGTTTATCAAAAACTGGTGGCTGTGGTTTGCATGTTCATTGATAAACCGTGTTCCTTAAAGAACCTGTGTGTCTTGATCAGAAGAAATGCTTTTTGGTTAATTCAACCAGACATGGCTGACCTAGTCCCTTTGCTTAGCACAAAACTGAAAATACATTAGAAATACATACATAGGATTTTTTTTAGCTCACTATGTTTGAAATTGATTTAAGGTTCAGAAGTTACTGCTCTTTATTAATGCTGCTGGTCAGAAGGTTAGCCACAATGATGGTCACTGATTTCTCCTTTAAATGTTCATAACTGGTGAGTGCATGTTACAAAAGGTTGTCTGATTAAGCTTTGTTTTAGGTAGAAAGGTCAGAAAATACAGCTCCAAGAACATTTAACAGCAGAAGAACTATTACGTTGCTTACACTGAGGGATTTTAACAAGACATATTACTTTGAGCAGGTATTTCTTCTGTGAACCAGTCGTTCTGCATCAGGCCAGACACAAACACGCTGTTGCATTTCTCACATACCTCGCCCTCAAACAGGATAACGGTAAATGTGTACTCACTTTCCTCTCAGACACTTGCCCACTGTCACATTTAAGCTCCTAAAATAACAGACAGACCCTCATTAAATTAACACTCTCATCTAATCACTGGTGTAGTACCTTGTGGGAGGGAGGAAGAGGCTTGTCGAAAACCGCAGTGTGATCGAGGCAGGAGCCAGACTCGAGCTGCAGCAGCCACAATAATGACTTTAACAACTGTAACATTTACTGCTAAACTGTTTTTATGTAAATCAGGAAACAGAGTGGTAAAAAAACAAAGGAAGCAAGAAAGGGAAGTCTGATCTTTGGATGCTTTACTAATGTTTTGGTCCCTATAGGCCTCGTTTTGGGGATTCTCTTAGACCTTGTTTACACTATATGATGTCAAGCCCAATAGTCCCGATTCAACTTTGTGTTTATTAACTCATCAATATGTGTTGTACAAATACAAACTACGGTATCGCCAATGAGAGAGGACACAGGAAGATGGGACAGGGGAGATGCTAAAGCAAATGATGACAGACAGGACGAGGGAAGGAGAAAGGCCAATAAATAACCCTGTCTGTACTCTTTACTTTTTCTTTTCTTTTTCTGCAGAATTGTTTTTATTGAATGTTCATTAAATTGAGCTTTATTTTCACACAAAATAAAAATAGTAATAAATACAAATGGACTATATTTGTTCACATTTTTTCTTCCAGAATTTAGCACTTAAGTAGCTCATTTCTTTATTTTGTAATAAATATATCTTGTTCTGTGTTGCATTTTCCCTTCAAACTACATTCAATCAATTAATTAATCAAACAAACCTACCTGAAACACCTGAGCAGTCATCAGTCAATCTAACCACTTCATGTATTTGGACATTTGAACACTGTGGTCCTATTACTGACTTTTTTCCACACATGGGCCTTTCAAAATTAAAAAAATCTTACCCTTGTAAACTGTTATTTTTTTGTTAAGTTTTACAGTTACTCATATTTTACAAATCACCTATGTAATTAAATGCATTAGTGTGGACTGGTCCAAATGAACCTCCATTGTTGTGAACACATTTCTGATCTGTTCTGACACAGTGTGAACATAAGCTAGAGGACGGTTAACTCCTTCCCTCGTCCTTTGTCCCGTGTCGTGGCGGAGGGCAGTGGGCAGGTCTTTTCTTCTGGGACTCTGAAAGAACGATTTGTCACTCACTGTCGACAGCGGCGCACTGTACCACTGAGCCAATTAGATCCAAGGTGCAATTCGATACAGCTTTTATGTACACAGAGGATAACAATGCGGATGAAAAGGGGGCCAGGGTGAGCAGGAGGAGGAGGCATGGATTTGTGTGTTTGTGTGATTGAGGAGGGTGTGTTTCTGTGTTTCTTAAAGTGGGAAAGCATTGTGTGGTGTGCTTTACAGCCGCAATAATGTGCTCAGAGTGAAAAGAAAAAGCCCGTCTCTCTCTCTCTCTAGTTTAAACAGTCGGACATGAGCAGCGCCACAGAGAGGCCTTGTTCTGGAGGCTTTTAAAACAACCCAACTGGGACCGGGCACCATGCAAACTCCCCGGCTTCTCTTGTGTGGGACTGGGACTAATAATATCCCGGTACAATTAGTGACAAACACCTGTGCAGCAGAGTGAGAGTGGAAAACGCACACAGACGTATTCCACGGGACACTGACCCAACTGTCTGTCCTGCTGCCGAGAGGAGCCGGGACAGGGGGACAAGCCTCTGCTGGACAACAAAAAAAACACATGAAAATACAGACTGTGATTAATAGACTCTCTTGTTCCCAAGGTGTAATACTCTTGTAGTATTACACTAAGCAGGAGATGGGGCTGGGCCGGTGAACAGAGCATAAGACCTTTGACATTTGACTCTTGGTACGGTTACAGTCTTTTACGGAGCCCCTCTGGTCTCACTATGTAAAAAAAAAAAAATATATGTAACTAAGTCGTGGCCACGAGATACGCTAACTCGTGGCCACGAGTTAAGCTAAGTCGTGGCCACGAGATAAGTAAATATGAAAGCATGCACGCTAACTCTGCCACCCATAAGGCTCATACGTACAGCCAGATGGACCTAAGCCTACAACGCCCTCTGCTGACGTTTTATCGTAGGCTACACAGACATGCTTTTCCAAAATGTCAAAGACTTCAATAATTAATAAACCAGTCTGCACACTACTGTAGACTATCTTAAAATCACAATCAGAAATACTTTATTGATCTTTATTGATATCGATAACCCAGGGGACAATTGTTGTGTCACAGTTGATGTGCACATCAAGACATTTAAAGAAATATAAATAATAATATAAGTTGGTAAATAAACAAGTAGCCTATACACATGTAAAAAGTATATGCTAAATAAATATATGCTATAAAATATGAAGAAGAGTTATAAAGGACCATGGATATGCAGCCTACAAGATTTACATTACTGTATTAACAGAATTGAATTGATTGTGATGAACAGTACTAGTAAATAAATAGAAGCAGAACTGCAGCAAACTATATTACACTGAATATTAAAACAGATAATATTGCACAGAATGTGAAGTATTACATTACACTACAGTACAGGGTCCATTTAAATAACAAAGTTTATCGATATCAATAAAGATCAATAAAGTATTTCTGATTATGATTTTAAGATAGTCTATATTAGTGTGCAGACTGGTTTATTAATTATTGAAGTCTTTGACATTTTGGAAAAGCATGTCTGTGTAGCCTACGATAAAACGTCAGCAGAGGGCGTTGTAGGCTTAGGTCCATCTGGCTGTATGTATGAGCCTTATGGGCGGCAGAGTTAGCGTGCATGCTTTCATATTTACTTATCTCGTGGCCACGACTTAGCGTATCTCGTGGCCACGACTTAGCGTATCTCGTGGCCACGACTTAGCTTAACTCGTGGCCACGAGTTAGCGTATCTCGTGGCCACGACTTAGTTACATATATTTTTTTTTTTACATAGTGAGACCAGAGGGGCTCCGTAGTCTTTGGCAAAGTTACAAGGAGAAAAGTATTTGTTGAAAGACAAGATAACTTGTGTTTCAAAACATTATGAATGTATTACTGACTGTGCCCTCTATGCCTTGTCATTATTTCAAGAGGCCAATCAAAATATTGTAGGAAAAAAAAAATCCCGGTTCAGAGAGGATTTCCACCGGGGTCCCGAGATGTTTGATAAACGTAACATATAATCTTCAAAATGGTCAGCTACTGTATTATTATTTTTTTTTTATCATGTGTAAATCTTAAGTCCATCTGCTCAATGGGGAGCAAAAAAACGTTATATCTTTATGTGCCAATGACCAGCTGTTATTGAAATCAACAGTGGCCATTACTGATTCAGAATTTAGCTCCTACAGGACATTCAGAAGATAACTCCAACTCTAGCCTCAGTGCCTCCCTCAGGGTCAGTAAAGGTTGAGATTGCCCATTGAACAAATGTCGATACAATATTGTACACCGGTTAAAATAGTTATCCTGGTCCGGTCAGACCTCCACTGCAGCTCCATTTTGAGACTCTCACTCCTCTAAGGATGCCACCTTGCTAGCCTCCCCCTGCTGGCTCCGGCGTGACCCTAAAGCTCGAGTTACGACCCAGGGGAGAGGTCAACAGTCCCCCCAGTGTTCGGACGCTCTTAGGCCCAGGCCGGTCCCAGGCAGGGGACACATTCAGCCTGTCCTCTTTAGCCACTGTTTCTCAGTAGGAGACTGAACAGGGAAATAAATCTGGGTTTTGTGGTTTATCTCAAGCAGCGATGTTTGTTTGGATCCCCCAGCAGGACAAACAGAGGTCAGTGCGAGCATCCATGTTCACATAAATCCTGTGCGCTTCAGTCGAACAGGGAAAAGACAAAGTGCCTGTGGATAGGACACAGACTGGGCTTATGCTTTTAGCATTGTTCACAAAGTGAGGTTTACAGACAGAACAAGCAGGTTATGTTAAGCAGCAGTAGAGTTTAGTTTAGGCACAAGAGTGTTTCTGGGTTTGATAAAAGAAATGAAGTTCACAAATGTTTACAAACTAATCATCTTTTTGTCACATTAAGTTAAGGTCAGTCAGAATGATTTTATGTTCAGTAGTTTACTGTCCTGACCACACTGCATTCTGCTCGCCTCTTATAATCCTCCAAACGTAACCATGTCCTGTTTTATGCCTAAACAAACCCCATTATTATGATTAACAAATCCTTTTCATTGTGCAAAGAATGAAAGTGTCATTAATTTAGAAAAGTCCTGAAGCAGGTTACAAACATTACAAAACAATTATATAGCATTTAACCTAGCTCATTAAAATATAATACTTTCTAAAGAATACGTATCTGAGCTTCAAACGCAGCGGAGGTCTGTAAAAGGTGCGTAACACATTGTTATAACCCTCCGGTGAGACGGGGCTCCATGGTCCGGTACAGTTTATTCAGTGCATGTGTGCTCTGCACAAAGGCCTTTTTTTGGTCAGATAACTATGTGGAATGTCTCCAAACACAGGTGCTTCTTATGAAACTGCAGAGATGGTTTAGATTGCTGCTACATTGGCAGACGTTGTGTGCACATAACACACCTAAGCTGCTCAAACTTGATCTAGGTTTTCAGGATCTGAAAGCTTTAAAGACATTATGGTTTCTGAGGTTAGGAAAATATTTTATCAGCATCTCATCTGCTCAGAACAAAGTGTTCATGTGGAAATGACACTCAGAAGATTAATTAAAAGGCTGGGTTTTATGGGGATTGTGCTCCTTAAACATTCACTTTCTTATCTCATTGAGCCAATGAATCAACATAAACTTGTTGTGCTCAGCTCCGGCCACAGCCGTACTTCTGGTATGAGTTGTGACTTGGCTGTTCGTCCCGGGACATGAATAAGTGCTGGGAGGGAGCGGTGCAGGATACTTGTGCTGTGGACCGGAGGGAATGTGAACGTCTGCCTCCACACCCACAGGCCGACCACAGGGCGCTCTGAGAGGCTGGGAATATCGAGCCAAGACAAACGGGACGCCCAGAGGAGGACCTGCCCTGGGCCTGTGATACAGCAGCGTTCTCTGGGCCGCTCTGGCCTCTTGACACTCCACAACACTCACTGTTATTTTAGGCCCGGGACCCTCCCACACAGAGGACAAAGAGTGGGACGAGGGACAGAGTTTACAAAGAGGAGAGATGCATGTGAGAGAACATGTGATTAAAGGAGAAGAAACAGGTTCTTTAAAAATAATGGTTAAAGTACTTAGAACTGAAGGAGCCTTAGGAGTTACACAGTGTTGAGTATGTTCCAAGGCTGTCCCAGTCCCTCTGCATGCATTGGAAGGCTACTCTCTAAATATTGAATAGTTTAAATTTATTTAAGAGGGGGGCAGGTGAAAACTAGCAGCTGTATTTAACTTTACAGTAGCCATGTTCAGTAGGTAAAGTTTGCTGTCAGTATTAGATTTATACAAGCACTTATTGAGATAACTGAACTACTGTTTAGGTAAAACCTGACTGTAAGTTACACCAAGCTACCCAGTCTCCTTTAAAATAGAAACAGGATGAGAATGCTGTATGAGTCCCGACCTGAACAAACCTCAGTCCTGATACTGTTGGACTTCCCCAGCTGTTAGAGTAAGACCCAGATCTCACTGACACTTTGTAACTCGTGGTTTGTGGGACATGTGCATGACAACACGCTTATTTAAAAGTCAGTGAATGAAGTGAATGGACGATCGTTGAGTTAAACCCATTGGCCTCTCCCTGTTCAGGCCAAATTAGATTTATTAAGTTGTATTTATATTCTGTATTCTCAGCTAACATGACGACTCAGAGGAAAGGAAATCTTTATAAGAGGAGAAGTGAAAACTGGAAGCAGAGACATAAATTTAACTAAGATTTCCAAGTATCAAAGCTAGAAAATGTGTGAGAGCTATAAACCATAACAAATCAAACATACAAAGAGTTGATTCTGCTCAGGGCAAGGGGCTGTTTCAGGGCGGGGAACGCGACGGCTCACAGAGGAGGCCTGTAGGTCCCGCTGACGGAGGGCCAGAGGTGAGCAGGGAGTGGGGCTTCTGTCGCTCGGACAATGGCCGCTCTTATCACAGTGAGAGCCGGAAAGAGCAGTGGAGCCGAGCTGAGGGTCACTGTTCAGGTTTGGCCTGAGGGGAGCGTGGTATTAGGACAGGATCTTCTGATAATTAAAAAGGCTGAAATCCCATCATAGACAAAAGAAATTAATAGACTAAAGGATCAGAGGCCAACAGGAAATCTTGAGGAAGACTCCAGAAATGGCTCTCCTTGACTCCTATTCAAAAAAGGTCACAAAATTCCAAGTCACTTTTTTACATGAATAATTCTGTCACACTCCTTCCCTTTTTTCACTAACCCCAGCTGACAGAGGACTATTTCCTAAAGCGTTGGTCTACAGAAGATTATTTTACCCAATTAATGGCTTGCTAAAGGTAAGATTTGTTTGGGTTTTCTTTTTTATTTATATAGCACTTTTCAACCTAGTAGGCACTCTAAGCACTTTACCGGTGTTACAGCTAGCCACTGGAGGTAAAGTGGGTTAAGTGTCTTGCCCAAGGACACAACAACAGTATGACCTGTGGGGGAGAGTGGGATGTTATGATGTTTTGTGATGTTTCGAGCGGGGATCGAACCGCCCACCCGCCGGGTCAAAGGAGGACGGCCGCTCTACCCACTGAGGTACTGCCGCCCTACGCTTCTTTAGTGTCCGCAGATGTCTATTATTTAACCCTGACTGTTTTCCAAAAGTTGTTCAAAATCTATTAGAAATCATTTCCTAGAAGTCCAGGTCAATGTCTTAATTTAAACCTAAAGAACTAAAATGCAAATAATATTTTCCAGTATATATAAAATTAAGGACATTTATCCAATTTCCAGGGAATTTGATAATGAAAAGACTCGTCTAAGTGTTCAGGTTCTTCATGACATGTGGAAACGTCTGGCTCCTCTCTTCTGCAGCTTCACACGGCTGATGTCCCAGTTTATTGGTCCATTCGTTTCTACTTCGTCCCACACAGATCTCTTTACATTCCCCTACTATGCTCCGAAATGTTGCCGACAGATTGAGACAGGTTTGTAGTGCGACTGTCGCTGCCAACAAATGCTGAACTCTCCCTACATTCCTGTCGTGAAAATACAGCCAAGAGTGGCAATTGGCCTGGTCTGACTGTGCACAGCGTTAGTGTCTGTCAGGGCTTTTTAGTGGTTGGCTTGTGGTTTTCTCCTGCAGCTCTGAGTCTATCAGAATCCGGTCTATTGTAGAGTTACTTTCCCGAATGGACAGGAAAAATAGTAACAGCGAGAGTTTACGAGCCTCAAGTGAAACCAAAATGGGTAATGTATCAAAAATCAAACTCTTACAGTGGCCCTTTAAGAGATTCTCACAAAATGTCTGCAGTGTGTCGCAGCCGGGACAGAGAATGGTCCCGCTGTTCGCTTAGTGTTTGTGGACCAAGGCCAAGCTGATGGACACGGCCCAGGAATGGGTCTGGAATCAATTTAGAGCGTCCAAAAGTGCCTGCGAATGTAAATAAAGCTCTTGAGCAAACAAACGGTTTTCCAAGAGGCGCTCACAAACACGGAGAGATGTACAGGGCTACTAAATGAATCAAACACTGCCGGGCCCCCCTTAAGGATCAGATGAGAACCCAGTAAAATTAAAAACAGGGCTCGTCTTCCTGCCTTGAAGCCTGTCTTAAGGGTTTTTATCCCAGGATGGATTTAGGAAAGATCCATAGCGGAAGACCAACAACAGACAATAATATCTTTCCATTCTCTTTCCCCTCTGTCCCAGTCCTCACAGGCCCCCTTTCAGACTTGGAACTAAAATCTGGACAGAGTAATGAGACCTTATGTGGCCAGCTTTAAAGAAAGGTTTCAATAAGTTAAAACCTTGGAGGTGTTTGAAGTAAATTGTCAGAAAAGCTCCTGTTTTAACCAATATAAAAAAAGAAGGAAGAATAAAAGATGGATTAAATGTAAGGTCTGAAGGCCACTGTCTTCACTGTCCCGTGCCTCTTATAGTTGACCAGGAGTGAGACAGTCCTGTTTTGACAGATGGAGGCTTCATTATTTTTGTGAGGGGCGTGGAGGAGGTGGGTACGGGGCAGGACCAGCGAGGTTTACAGAGACGGTTTATGACCTAAAGCAGGAAGACGATGGAGAAAGTTGTGTCTAAACACTTCATCAGCCTCCAGCCCAAAGGATATCAGTCTTGAACACAATCTCACCCCAAAGTGACATATGGTTACAGGCCTATGTTTTTCAGATTTCACAGATGAGCCATAGTGTTATTTGCAAAAATAAAAGTGTGTGGAAAACTTTTAAGTTTGATGGTTGGACAAACTAGGTGAGACTAAAGGCGAATGCAACCATCCTTTTGTGTCATGACTTCTTATCTCTTCAATACTCTCTACAGCAAAGGTGGTTATAAACCTTTTATGAAGCCAGTACCTACTTCACTGACTATTAGCATCAGTAGCTACACAAATGGCTTTAGCTATGGCTAATGTGTTTGGTGCTTTTTTACTTTGATAAAGGGAAAAAATCTCTGAAAAGGAAAAGGTTGCATTTATTTCAGTTTGCTTAGGCCACCTGTGGATTGAGTAAAGTATGAGATAGGACAATGACTGCATTCAACAGTGCATTAATGCTGTTGAATATAAAAAGGCTCCATCATTAACTCACTGACTGTTAGCATCACTAGCTACAATGGTTGTAACTATGGCTAACATTTTGACCTTTGTTTGTGATGCTTCTCAACTCTTTTCCTTTATATGTAACTTGGAAAGAAATTAAGTGCCAGGGCCTTGAAAAGTGCCATGAAAGAACATATGTCTATAATTATTAAATGTAATGTGGTAAGAGCAGGACGTCCTAAAGACATAGTTAGATTTAGGTAGAAATATTTGACATAAGTACAATGTCAACACATACACCCCAGTTTAAGCCACCTGCCTCATCATTACGACAATAGGACAATATGTGCTGTGGGATTCAAACAGCTTATAGTAAATCCAGGCTGTCGCTCTAGAAACAGACCTGCGTTCCTACAAACATGGCTCTAAACTGTTAATCAAATAAAGAATAAACACCGCTGTAGCAAGGATCTTTAAATCTTTCTGGAGTCAGGAGTTTGATTTGCAGCTCCATCTGCTCTTTTATCTGTAGCCACTTTCATTTCTCCCACAAACGTAAATCATCTTTTTTAGCAACATCTAAAAGTCCCTGATGAAGAACTGTATTGACAGAAGAATGGAAGTTTTTAATACAGACCGATAAATACATATTTTTGTTTGTCATCATATAGATACATCATAATCCATCATTTTGACAGACTGTAATATGTCTTTTTTACAGTTTTCTTTTTTGAATCCTACTAAAATATCAAACCCAGGCCCCAATATGTCGTTAATGATGTGTCATATTTTCATCTTCTCTGTTGAGTGAGTTTCTGAGGAAGCATTGTTTACGTTTGAGCTGTCTACCTCCCAATGGGAACAAGTTTTATTGTTTTCTTTTTATCTTTGGCAACAGAGTAAATCTCACTCTAACCAGTTTTTGTCATTGCACAAAGCTATTGAGTGCTCAGCTCTCACTAGACTGAACACCAGAAAGAATTTTAAGACTTGAGACTTGCTTGACAAATATTAACAAAAGACTTGACTTGACTTTGACTCGACATTCATGACATGACTCGGACTTGAGTTAAAAGACTCAAAAATTGTTAAATAATTATCTTTTTTTGAATGCACTGCAACCTAAACACGTGCTAACAGCTAACATTTTGACTAGTCAAAGGTTATTATACTAGTAGTGTGATTGACTTAAAGTTTTGAACAAGGCACTCAAATATTATCAAAAAAATATAAAAAATATATTATAAAAATATTACAATATATGTATATATATATATTTTTATTTCATCCTGATGGCTTTAATATTTTAAAAAAACAAGTCGCACGTACTGCACACCTGACTCACTTGTTGCGGCTAATGAGCCATCGTCAGGGTGTGCAGCCTTGTCACGCTGGCTGTACATGACAAGCAGGAAAGACAAAATTCAAAAATTCAAACGATAAATTGTATGATTAAATGGAAAAAATAAAAGCTGTTCTAAGGCATCTTTCTAAGACTGATCTCATAAATCCATAAAGTTTAACAGAAGCAGTGAGTCATTGCACCTGTTCCCTTTTATCCTCAAAGATAAGACACACAGGCTGTTGGTCTAATGAGGGTGGCCTGAAACGGTTTGATACCTTTCTTTGTGTTAAAGTGCAACAGTATCATCCGCACCTCTTCCTTTAGAAAACCTCAGACCATGTGGGCACCCAGATACCTCAACCAGCATCTCCTCCTCCTCCTTCTTCCTCCCTCTGCACCCATCCACCTGCAGTTCGGCCGCACATCTGCCTCGTCTGGGCCCGTCTCACGCTAAGCTGTGGCACGCAGCCCCTGCACTTGCCAACCACATGTGGAAGGCACTTTTCATGAGCTCAGTAGCTTTGAGACAATCAGTGAAGTGAAGGTGTCTGCACTTTTTGATCAACACTATTTATAGGTTTGTCTAAGAGATGGGCCTCCTGAAAGCCATTGCTATTGCTCATGTGGGGCTGTTCAGCGTTTTTTCTGTTTTGAACAACATGAAGTGTAACATTTGGCATTTCGTAAGGCTGTTCCAAGGCTGATCTGTTTGGAATAATTTGTGTGGGATGTACAACTGTTGATGAGTAACACTTTGTATGAGAGTTGTTCAAGCACAGCTAAGCCCTGGGTCTATTTCTGCTCCTTTAATGTGATATTGGTGGTAATTTATACTTTCTGTTGCAGGATACAGACAGGACCACATCACACGCGTCATGTCAGCACTGAACCGTTTAGGACGAGGTGAGATGTAATAAAGAAAAGATAAGATGTAAACTGTTGCTTTAATCGGGAAGAGCCAGTGCATATGAGCTGGATGCATCCTGACGGATCTCATGTCAACAGTGGTTAGATTATGGCTGCTTTGAAGAAGACATGTGGCAAACACGTCTGTGGACGAGCGGCGCCGTGGACCTCACCTATCAGGTGCCCGGGGTCAAGGGTCGCAGCTGCAGCTTATTAACATACCAGGTTTTCTCTCTGGCAGCACGTACAGCTGTTAATTCGAGCCACATACAGAGCCAAGCATTTTTTACTTTCCCATATTCCTCGTTTAACGCTATCAAAGCTGTTTTTGTCTCTTTCTGCGCTTTCTCCACATTCTTTCAACACCTTTTACTCGCCTCTTTGTTCCTGCCACAAAATTTGTAGCAGACCTGTAAGGTGAGCCCGGCGCGGCCTCTCATCCTAAGCTGCGTGTTTCACATTACAGGAATATTTCCACTTAGTATTTTCCTAACCCCTGCCGCAGATAAAATGCTCAGAAAAGAAAGATCGGTTCTCCTTTGGGGCGCTTACAGTGACCAAATGTCTGAGGCGGGATCCTAACAAGAGGCCTGTTCACACGGCTTACCCTGAGCTTTGACCGACTCAGCAAACACTCTGGGCAGGGCTCCGAGACCACCAACTGGACCAATGTTTCCAGACTTCATCAAAAACACATTTAATACGCTCCTATAAGAGCTGTGTAACTTTATGATGCACAAAATGACATCTTTATAAAGCTCTGGTTATCAATTGAGCCAGTGTTCATTACTGTTATAATCCGAATAAACTACATAAGTATAAAGTATTACATTAAATACAGTTCATTTAAAGCAGACATGTCCAATGTCAGGCCCGGGGGCCAATCATGGCCCAAGGTGAGAGTTCATGTGGCCCTGAGCTTCAGAGATAAAATGTATTGTTTATGGCGACACCAGCACCAGCTTTTAACCCTGTTCAAATCCACCTAAAACCTGCTCAAATCCTTTTAAAACCTGTTAAAATCTGAATAAAATCTGTTTAAATTCAACTAAAACCCAATCAAATTCAACTAAAACCTGTTCAAATTCAAATAAAACCTGTTCAAATCCAACTGAAACCCGATCGAATCCAAATAAAACCTGTACTTGTTGGCTCTTGGAAATTTGTCTCTTATCAACTGTAGCCGTCCTTGCAAAAAAATTTTAACACCTCTGATTTAAAAAGTAACATTTCCCCAAGTAAATATTTGGGAAAAGAATAAACTTTTCATGCTTAAGGTGAAGGCCTGTAGAGGAATGGATTAAATGTATCTCATTACAGCACAGAAAGTTTTTTCTGGATAGGGTTACAATCCGTCAAAAGAGGAATAACTGAGCACATTTTATAAGGAAACAGGTTAAAGCCCTGTGCAGTCCATGGTATGTTGTTTTCAATTGTCTGGGACACATCTAATGTATGCCCTATCCTTCTGTGGTTCTCCTTGAGGTTCATCTTTTTTCCTGGCTGTTTTTTTATTTGAACAGGGGTCTACTGCAGTCTGTTAAACTCTTTGAGGCGGTTGTTGTTGTGATATTGGGCTATACAATCTCACAAGATGGTGTAGCCTCCATCTCTCAGTTACAAAGAGGAGAGTTTATCAAACCTGACAGACCTTGTCATTAAAATAGAAGTTAATGCATTTGTGTAGCTTTACAGTAAATTAAGCTTTGTGTCCAAATAGGTCCAATATTCCTATGCACTTATTAGTTATGTTTTCATCACAAATATTAACTTAAATGTTGAAATGATAGTAATTACACTACATTACTGATGTAATGTGGACCTTAGATTAAATTATTAATTGCAGTGACCCTCCCAACCTTGTCAATGTTTGTCTCTTTTGCAAAAGGATGAAAATCTTTAAAGTTAATGTTTGCTTTTTGCACTTTTAGGGTTAGGTGAAGAAGTGGCCTGTAATTGTCTTTTCTGTGTGAATAAAAACCAATGTAAGGTTGTCGGTTTGATTACCACTCACCCCACTATTCATACTTTGTGTCCTTGGGCAAGGCACTTAACCCACCTTGCCTCCAGTGGTGTTCCAGCTGTAACACTGATAAATGGAAGCTTAATGTAAGTCGCTTTAGATAAAAGCGTCTGCTAAATGGAATCATTTCTAATTATTTATTTCTTTATTATTTTAGAAATTAATTATTATTTCTAATTATTTCTAATTACGTTTACTGCAGCAGCACATGTAATGTATTCCTCCAGCCTCTGACGTCACTGACAAAAGACATACTTTTAAACAGTTCTTTGAAAAATACCTTTTTTAAATGTCTGTCTTGCTTGCTTCATTTGAAAAAGCTAATTTCCTTCATGTGAAACTAAACTATAATATAATTAGTTGTGTTATGCACTGATTAGGTTAAAAGACATTAAGTGTTGCTTTCTGGGCAAACCTTCTTAAACTGAACTTGAACCTAAAGACAAGGAATAAAATGTGAGTTTTTTTTAAGGAGCATGTGTGAGTACAACCAGGTCCAGTCTGAGAGCAGGTGTGCAGGATGGTGTGTAAAACACGCAAGACCCTCCTGAAAAACCACAAATCAAGACCAAAACTCTATTTGTTTAGTATTATTATAAGTGTTTGGTCAGAATTTTTGGGGCCTATTTCTAAAGTACAACCAGTGCTACTGTGCTAAAGGTCAGCGGATGTTAATGAAGTCTTTCATCATGTGACAGTCACCAGTGTTTAACCACGTGTTTCTCTGAATCCTGTGGAGTCATGGTCATAGTGATGGTATTATGGCTTTACTAAAATAGGTTTATGTTTATATTTAAAATAAAACAAGTTTTATCCAGTCTGGCCAGCCATCTTACTCGTTTTTTTATTCTATATTAAGATTTGAGTTGGTTTTCCAGGCGGCAGTATGGATGTAAAATAAACTTCCTTCAGACACAATTGGATAGACATACAATCAGAGAAGTTTTGCATAAAGCTCACCCCATTTAAGATAAATGAGTCCAACGAGTCCAAAAAGAGTTCTACTGAGTGGAAATAGTAAGAATCCAGTAAATGCTGGAGAAGTGAATGGGTATGTCTGACCAGGCTAGTTTTTAACAACACTGTCAAAGTTCAGGAATTAAAAATGTGAAGGAAAATACATTTTTAGTGCCTTTCCCTTTAAGCCTTCCTTTGATAAACCCAATGTGAAGGAACCTCTGTCATTGATGTAATTATAATCCCCTCAGAGTCACCAAACCTGCTCCATCCCAAGCTTTTCTTCTCTTATTGGATGAATTCTTTAAACATAAGCCAATTATGTTTTAGTCTGGGCTTCAGTAATTTGTGACCTCATAAAATATTATGTTAGGTTTCTATTGACCAATACATAACCATTACAGAAATATATGGCTACTGTGATTTATCTTTATGACGAATGGTGCTGTTGTCTTTTACAGATAATAAAACAGAGGGACACTAAACACACAAAGATCAGTGGTGATAAGTATCTCTGGGCTATTTCTCTTGGTCTGGTTTTAAGGCAGACGGGGGTGGGGTGAGTGTGAGTGAGTGAGGGGCGACAGGAGCGGGGTCCTGGAATAGCTCCCTCGGATTGGTATGCTCTGGGGAATGTGCGATGGGGGCTTTGATTGGTCGGGACGGGAAATGTGTTGTGGTTGGTCAGCGTTAGCGATTAGCGGGCATCTGTGTCGGGACAGATCCATCATTAAGTTTGGGAACTGCTCTGTGGTCAGTCAGGGGCCAAGTCGGGCTGGGGTCTTAACTCTGCCTCTGTCCTGAAGGTGATTGGTTGTTACACACTCCTTTGCGTGGTGCATACATCGTCAATCCATGACTCTTTAAAGTATCAGGCAAAAAAAATTAAAATTACAAATAACATTAATGAATTTTCATATTGGACTTTTATATGGGATACCAAAAAATGTATTTAAAAACTAATGTTAAAGCACCACATATGGATTTTTTTATTTGTTAATTTCTTACAGGAAAATCACATTATCACTTAATTAACTTGAAAAAAGAAATAAAGCTTTAAGGGCCCTTTCAAAGATCTGTGGGAACTTCCACTCTCCCTCTGTGTTTCTGTCCTGTTTTTGTGAAACCAGAGCCGGTCCATCCCGGGGCAGTGGAGCACAGACAGGCAGCCCATTAAGCCTCATGCTCTGAAGGTCGACCTTTGCACCTTAGCCCCCCATTTGACCAAAAGGGGCCGGGCTTGAGTGTCGGGTCAGTGTTTCTGCTGGGTCATCACAGGCTATCAGTAGATATCTGAGCATGTGCCAATGAGCAGGGACTCTCCCAAGGTCTGCAAACATTTGGAGCTCAGGAAGACACACACAAACAAGGCCTGGGGACACAAGCAAGGCACAGCAAATTCACGCAACAGATAGAAAGACGCAGGGATACTGAGACTGAGGCTGAGATGGAGGTAGGATATAAAAGAACCCGTTTCCCGCAGGAGTCAAGAAAGACAGTAATGTTATCTTTTGAACTGAGGAAGTCTATAAAACAGTGCATCATTTTGGCTCCGCTGCATTAAAAAAAAATATTAAACAGATTTTCTCCAGGTCTGAGGCGCAAGAAAAACAGATCCCGCCATTTAAAAAAAAAAATATATATATATATATAAAAGGTGGTAAAAAGGTGAATTTAAATTGTCTTTAGTGAAACAATGTGAGTGCTAATAGTTGTCAATGTTAGTTCTGAGCTTAAGCGCCGTTTGTCCAGGGTGTAACCTGCCACACACCCTTCAGCAGCTGGCATAAGCGTCAGCCCCTGGGACCTGTGAATGAATGAATAAAGGCTAAATCCTGATAACTGCTAGCACGGAGCAGCTTGGAACTAACCAAAAAGCAAAGTGCAGAGTGCTGCATGTCCACTATTATACACACTAAAGCAAAATCACCATCAAAAAAACAAAAAATAATGACGTGAATAATAACGTACTAAAAGAAGAAAAGGATATTTGCTTGTATTTCTGTGTACTGTCTGGGGTGACCATATGTTCTGATGATGTGAGGACTGTCCAACCTTAACCACCAGGTCTCATATAACAACAAATATGTGTCTGCAGAATGGTTTGCCAAAATTTCTTTGAGGCTGACCGATAGTCCTTCTCCATGGCCTCACCAAACTCCTTCCAGACCCGAGTTTTTGCCTCCACAACCACCTGCGCCTGCATTCCAACTTGACTTCCGGTGTCCACCACCGGATTCGGGAGTTGCCGGTCTAGGGCGTCCTGGAGCCACGTGCACTGGTGGACACCCTTATGCTTGAAAATGGTGTTTGTTATGGACAAACTGACTTGATTTAACTTCCTCCATAAGTTTTTTTAACAATAACAAAAATAGTAGCTCATTTCTACACATTTGACATTTTTCTCACTATCTTTGCCATGTTGCAGTTCTTCCAGTAGAATGCAGATATAATCACTGTACAGCTGTTGCTTTGATAAGAACAAATATATATAATGTATATATTTTATCTATATACTACACCTAAAAAGATGAGGTGTACTGTAGCTTTTTCATGAAAAGTTCAAGTGAAAATTGGTAATGTTCATAAAAATCATGTCTTATTCATAGCATTTGAAAACTATAGCATAAATGCTATAGTTTTCAAATGCTATGAATGAGACATGATTTTTCATTTTGCAGAAGGACCGTTGGTGGACTCTGGGGGATAAATTAAGTGTCCAAGTTTCGATGTTTGGAAATAGTTGACCCTGATATTGTCCTAAGTTATAAGCATCCCAGGAGCTCTGTAATTTTGTCGGTGTCTGGGGCCATCCGACTCTCACGGCCCGTTCTGCTGGAAGTACTGGCCTCTGTGTTAACCCCAGGTCCCAGCACTGACTCCTGCGTGGCAAACCCAAACCTCATCCACTACATCCCTGACAAGCGGACTACTCCCTCTGCGGTGTTTTCTCAGCTGCGTTGGCTTTGTGTCGGCGTATCGGACCCCGTTGTTCCTGCTCCTTGTTTAGTTTCTTTAGTCCGAACAGTTTGTAGCTTCATTTGTTCTTTGTTTGGCTTGAGGAGCGACTGACGTGTTCGAAAGGGGATTGACAGGGTCGGGAGGTCGAGGTGGCTACCTGAGGAAGTCTCACATCTTCTGCTGCAGAGCGTCACAGTGGTGTCAACATGTACGGTCGCTCTGTTGCGGCCGGGATTGTGTTTGGACAGTGAATCACTGCAAAGGAACCCTGTCATTTTACCTCTGCATTTTAAAGTGAACTTGGCTTTTAATAAATAATAACTGTGTTTTCTCAGTTTTTGTGTTCACAGAACCAAAGTTACGCTTCATTAGAGTCTGAGGTTTACAATATTGCTGAGATGGGGCCTTCCCACTGGGTCTTCTGAACACATGTCGCACAGACATTAAAACCACAGTCCTGTTTGTGCACTGACCTGCAAAAATGCGTAGCCGTTTGCGTCTCGGTGGCGGCCCCAGCCCAGACGTCCCGCTGCACTCATCTTCATCATCACAGTCACCACTCCCAAAGCCGTCCTCTCCGTCCACTGTCCCGTCTGCTGCTCCGCCCCGGGATCGGACTCTCCAGCGCTTTTCAGGTACCGTCACGCGCCGCAGCAGCTGCGGCAAAAAGGAACTGGTTGTTGTTCAGTAATCACATGCACTAACAAAGTGTTTTGCACCGTCGCATAAGTTTGTGTGGCATTTGAAAAAACACCCACACTTCGGAATAATCCAGTCAGTGCTCAGCCCTGGGTAATGACTCCAGATGTGGAGGGGACCCCCAAAAACTGCTCCATGTCTACCCTTTCAATCTTTCATTGATCCTGTTGAGTATGTGTTCATATTGTGATTAGTAAGATTTATCTAAAATATAACATTAGCCAAAACTAGTGCTTCAAGTAAACATTTTGTTTCACAAAATACTAGGCTCTGAGCAGTGTCTGGATTTATAGCCTTTTACAATACATTTATGCAAGTGCATTTACTTCTATAAAGAAAGATATATGTTACTTTTTAAGTTGTTTACTGTCTATTAAGGGAACAAGGACTAATTGTAAGGTGTAGTCTTTATATATGCTAGAATCCTTAAAATGAGCAAAAGGACAGCACCTCCCTCTCTCATTCTGGGGCTGTCCACTAATAGTTGAACAAAACTGTGAAAATAGCTGTCTCCGGTAAAACATAACGCATTATTATGACAATGTTGGGGGATTTCCAGAATGAAATCTATAAAGATCTAAAGGTATTTAAACTCTCATTATGATCCCCACAGAGGAAACAGAAGTGTTATCGGTGCCAGTTTTGTACTTTTGGTCCAAATGTGATTCATTCAAATGGTTGTGGCTGTGGCTCTGTGTCATTTAAGAGACCCCACAGTCGGATTGTGTTGTTATTGTCAAACTTAATTGTGTCTCAAAGCAACAAAACATAAAAACACCACACAATGATGGCATCAAAGCAGTGTTTGGGTCTTAATACATTTTTTATGCCAATTTTAACTTTTGGACAGACACAGTCCCAATGATGAACTCACTGTCATGTGACTTGGTTTAATCAAAAGTATGCAAAGTGAATATTGTGTATATACTGTATGTATAATAATCAATCCTAAACTTTGAGATTTCAGTTTGTTACATAAAAATCGGTTAAGGCTCAGTCTGATGATGTTTCAGCTCTACCTATTTGTGAAATAAATAAAAAATATTGCAATACTTTACTAAACACACCTTTTTTAAAGTAGTAATGTATGCCCTGTCAGGGCAAACACCAAAATGAGTATCTCTGAAATCACTGTTTTATAATAGTCTTTTTTTGCAAAAAATGTTTAAGATCAAGAAAATTTACCCTTCAAAAGTGCCACCAGGTAAAACTCTGTTCACTGCTTTTCCTAAGAATTGTTGTTTCAGCTTAACTTAATTTGCACAGCCGCAGTGTCCATTCAAACAAAGCTGTGTTAAAGCATATTTCATCAACACTTGACTTGAGTTATTTTATTTTGTTTACTTGAGTTTACATCTTAGCAACTCTATGTATTTACCTCTGCTGTTAGTTTTAAATGGGTGACAGATGAAGAAGTGATGTTTAAATAACAGTTTAATGAGAAAGATTTATTACGCTGAGAAAGAAAATGTGATTTTATGAGTATCATCTTTTGTAAACTGATCTCAATCTGAACTGAGGTGGGCCTTTCGACGGTCACTAACGGTTGTTTCATATTTTCCTGAGTGATTTACAGAAGCTCATAATGTGTTGAGCAACACAAACCAGATGTGTTTACTGAGCGCTGCGGTAAACTAATAAACTCATAAATAATACAGACGTGTTAAAAAACGGTGAAGCAAGTTCATTAGGAATCCAATTTAGTCTCTGGGAAATTTTGTCTAAATGTAAAGTTTTCTCAACCTGTGGATCTGAAGTATTATGTTTCAGCCAAAAAGAAAGAAAAGGGCTTATCTGCAATTTCAATAGCATATTAAGAAATCATCTGTGAAAAAACGTGATATTGACACCATTTAGTCTTTATTATCAAAGATTTTGAGATTATTTGCTGAGGGCCATGAGTTGCTTGGGCCAATCACAGCACGTTTTAGGCAAAAGGAGCATTCCCATTGGTCGATGAGGATGTCAATAAGGAAGTAATGGCTGCCGAGAAAGTGTATATTCAGGGCTGAATACATAATTTTACACTGAAACAAAAAGCAAAACGTGAATATGGGATAGTAAGGTTTCAGTCACGTAGTGTTTAACGAACCGGAGAAAACAGTTTTTCTGACGCTGATGCTGGCGCTGAGGAGAAAAAATTGTAAAATGTAGGAATTAATCAATCCAAAGCCTTTGTGATCATAATTCTGACATTTAAACAGTAAACTCATTTTTGGCTCATCTGTTGCCTCTATTCTATCTGCCTAGTTGCTGGTCTTGCCTTGGCTCGGCCTTGATGTGCCGTTCATTTGGTTAATCACTTTAAAGATGAGTTTTGGGTTAATATTTGTTTGGATAAGTAAAAGCACAATGTTAAAAGCTAGGCAAGCACAATAATCTCATAATTAACCTTTAATGGTGAATTGCCAGTAAAAGTGCAGCATTACAAAAACTCATTATACAGCTGTGCTCATAGGTTTACATTCCCTGGCAAAATTTGTGATTCTTTTGACCATTTTTCAACGAATATGACAAGACAAAAAATATTTTTCACTCATATTAAGTGGTTGGGTGAAGCTATTTATTGGAAAACAACTGAGTTTACTCTTTTTAAATCAATGACAACAGAAACTACCCAAATGACCCTGATCAAAAGTTTACATGCCCTGGTGTTTTTGACCTGATAACAGACCAACCTCTGGCACACAAGTTGACACAAAGGTTTGAATGACTACTAAAGGTTACCGTCCTCACTTGTGATCTGTTTGTTTGTAATCAGTGTGTGTGTATAAGTCGAACTGTCATTATCTACAGCTGCATTAAGTGAAGGTTCTGGACTGGCCTCAGTCTCCTGACCTCAGTATCATTGAGCCACTCTGGGGAGATCTCAAATGTGCAGTTCATGCAAGACAGCCCAAGAATTTACAGAAACTGGAGGCTTTTTGCCAAGAAGAAAGGACAGCTTTACCATCCACAACATCCACAACTTCCACAAAAGACTTCAAGCTGTCATTGATGCAAAAGGTGTCAATACATGGTTTTAAGAACTTTTGATCAGGGTAATTTGGGTAGTTTCTGTTGTCATTATGATTTAAAAAGATTAAACACAGTTGTTTGACAAGAAAATGGCTTCACTCAAACACTAACTATGAGTGGGAAAAAAGATTTTGTGTTATTATTCATATTCTATGAAAAATGGCCCAAAAATATCACAAATTCTGCCATGGTATGTAAACTTATGAGTGCAACTCTACATGGTCAAGTCAGTCAGTGCTCTATTGCATGCTGGGAACACACATAGAATATATTACAAAATAACTTCTTACAAATCTGTTCAAAAACAAACACAAACAGTTCAAACACCTGTTGAAACAACGGTTAAACCCTTGTATTAGTGCTCCGCTTTGCCAAATAAGGTCTCATAAATCCATGGGTTTTGCAAACATAGCAAACAGTAACAAACTGAGACAAATATGAGTCTTGTTTTGGCTTGGGTAGTGTTAAAAAAAATAAAAAGAGGTGAAAAACATGTGTGACTCTGGAGACAACCTTCCTGGACATCTCTCAGTCTCCACAACATCGCACAAGATTGAGAGTCCTGCCAAAGCAACAGATGTGCCAAATTCCTAACACTGAGCCTCGGAGCCTGCTTTTATATCGCCGCACCTTCTCTTTGTTTGTTTTTTAATGATTTCCTTCCTATCTGCATACGTCAGCACGCATGTTTGGCTGTTGTTTTTACTTGTTTTGGGAGAAAATTGAGATCATATGGGTATTCGTCTTAAGTCAGCTGCAGTGTTTTTGTCTCAGATCAGACCCTGACTGTGTGGCCAAGAGTTTAGACTTCTATGGGCTGTAGGTTTGAGCTGTCACAGGGACAGTATATTTCTTATGGGACTTGAGAAATCCATTACGTATTAGATGTGCTTATATACACAAAGAAGTGTGATTAATACGCCACATTTGTGTTTATTTATGCAGATTAGCCATGTGCTTTTTTCTTGTGTGGCATAAAAAACATCACCCTGGAAGTTGGTCTGCTTTTTTATTTAACACCACAACAGAGCATAAAGGGTACAGTGTTTGGCCTTGTGTTGTATTGTGGTGGTTGAGCATAAATGAGGCATATAGCTGATTGAGGCAGGATATTAGTAGGAAAGATGTCACACCAATATCACAAAAAGGAGGATAAAGGGACTGACATTATCTATGTTCTGATAGAATAAAGCACAAAGTATGGCAGCTACAGATGCTAGTAAAACAGTTAAATGTGTAAAACTGATTATAGATTAACTACTTCTGGTTCAAAATGTTCATGTAATGTCTTTAATATAATCTGCAACCTCTAAATATTATCTGTAACATTTCAAAATGTTATGTTATGACATGTTTTTGTTGGAAATGAGCACAGATGATAATGTTAGTGGCCCTTTCTCACTCACAAAGGAGAATAATTATGGATTTTCTTTATTTTTTCAACTTCATTAGAAATAAATATTTTAAAAAATGAGTATAAGAACACAAGGCTGAGTAATGGTTTGAGTATCTAGAGAAGCTTGGACAAAACCAATATAACCATGTCTTTAAAGTTAATGAGCCTTTTAATTGTAACAGATTTAAATGCAATTATCTCAGGAATAAACAGTTTTATTATATTTTGTGATCTTCCAAAGTCAGCCAGTGCTAACGCAGGCCGCTCCTCTTCACTGCCGGTTTGAGACGCTGGCTGTGCTTATGTTTCCAGGAAACCACTGTGAGTCAATATAATGTCCTCTGAGCAGCTGGAAACTCACCATGTGTTTGTGTGTTTGAGAGAGTGGAGGTATAAAACCCAGCGTTAATCACACAGTTACGTCAGTCCAGGGATAAACAAGCTTGTTCCCTTCTCTGTCCAAATACAAGCCAGTCAATCTGCGTTATGACATAAACTCTGAAGTCCGTTGGGAACACACTTCATGTTGTCTGTCGCACAAACCCTCATTCATGTCTCGCCCAGGCCGTAGACGGACGATGACTGCAGCATTTCTAAAAGACTGGTCACTTAAACCAACGCTGGACACACAGTGGGTCACAGGCAGGAGCAGTTTCTGTCCGACGTCGTCTTTAGGTGCAACCCCAGAGGTAAAGATGGATGCCATATGTCCATAATCATTGGACAGTAAGACATTGCCAAAAAGTTTTCCTTCAGGTTTATTTCGGTTCTGAAGCCCTCCGAGCATGTTCACATTGACCCATGCAGACCTCCCTCAATACTTCACGCCTCACCTGGAAGATCACAGACCTCACTCAGAAAAAATGATCTGAGGACGCTTTTGCTCTCCAGAAGACATATGACATGCTCTGTGTACTCTCGTAGACTATGGTCCTACTTTAACCAGTGAACTCAAGAAACAATGCTAAAACACAATTTTGACAAAAACAAAATGTTAGAGGTGTTTCTCTAGAGAATTAATTTTTTTTCTTTTCATGAGGACCATTTGAGAATTTTCCATTCCAGTGCCACGACTAACCACATTGTACAAATTAAAAAAGCATTAGATGCTTTGTTGAACTATTGACGCCGTCTGAACATTATTAATAAATTATATTAATACATTTATATTAAATTATAAATTAATTTAATCTGCACTAACTTCCTGAAAAGTAGAAGAAGAAATTGCCAGAAAATATGGTTAGTTCCATCTTGGAAGCATTAAGGCAGGTCCACAGCCTCTTGTTTCTTCACTTCTCTCATTGTTGCCCTTATTTATAGTCATTTGCTGAGATTTTTATACTTAGCTAAATACGGCTAGTTTAGAAGTATCTGGACATCCTGCTTTGTCCATAGTTTCCTTGTATTGTGCCTTGTGTTGATTAAGAGAAATTAGGTATATTTTTCCACAAAATGTCTCATGTAATGCCTACTTCTAAACCCTTTTGTTTGTGCCATTACAAAAATGAATAAGAGAATTCACAAAGTGCTGAGCTAAATACCAGAGACACGTTTATAGACTAATAATTATCACTGGCTTTATCTTGGTCTGAATAATAACTGTTTTGTGTTGTTACTTTGTTTGTGAGTCTGTGAAGTTTCAAAAAGGGCTTAACTGTTTGGAGAACTAACCATACATACTAGTGAGGCCTACAGAGGGGGGTAGCACCATGTCCAGTTCTTACAATAGGACCATGAGAGAAGAGCCCACTCGTCCCAGAGACAAACTGACCACGATGAATGGTGCTTTAATGTACTGGACCGGTTTGTTATAGAGACAGCCGTATTTGCCTGCATTTGCTCAGAGATTTACTGAGGTCTTGAAATTCCTTCTCATGGTCTGTTTCCCAGCAACTTGGGTCAGGCTTTGGGAGAGGAGGGGCGCCTCACAAACCAATTAAAAGCCAAACAAACACTTGTAAAGCAAAAAGGAAAGATGTGGTTTGGGGTATTTTAGAACAAAACCTAAAATAAGGTGGAGAAAGGAAACAGTGACGGCGTCTGTTTAAAGCACAGTCTGAGCTTTTGTCCTCGCCACCTGCTCCACTTTTACTGTAAACTGCTGTTTTCACAAACTTCCCTAAAGACACACATTATCACTGCTGACCTAATGCAACAGATTTCCTGTTTTTACCATTCTTTAGTTAATTTTTTTAGATTTTATTTTTTTCCAATAATTGCCATTTTTGCATGTTTAAGGTTACGTATAATCTGTCTAACAAGCAAAAAAGCCAATGCTAGTTTAAAAAAAAATGTGGAAGATAAATTTGGGCATTTGGTTTGCAGGGATAATAAGTACAGCTTACTTTGATTACTTCCAATACAGGTAAAGCTGATTACCTACAACCTATTATTCAATTAGAATAACTTATTTTCTGTTTGACCTTTGACCAATAGTTAATGTGTTTTTGCCATCAGTTTTTGTGTTACAGTGTGGAAAAGAAAGTCTGAGTTCCCATTAAAATGAGTTTGTATGTTCTCCCGGTGCTACCCTTCTCTTTGGACACTCTGGTTTCCTTTTATGATCCAGACACTTGCATGTATAGGTGAACTGGTGAATGTAAACTGGCCATAGGGAATAAATGTGAAGAGTTAGCCTTGCACTTAACTGGCGCCTGTCCCACGGCGTGTACCCCGCCTCACGATGAGCTGATGAATGAATAAAAGGTCTCTAGTCTTTAAAGCTTAGACAATAACAAACTGGTTTCTACTTTGTGACAACCAAATTAAAATCTACAGTAAGCCATCCTATAGGGTATAAGGTTTGAAGAAACTCGACTATGACTGAGTGGGGAGTTTTACTTTTCAAAGAGAAGAAAGTAGGAACATACCAGAAATAAATGGCAGCAGATGAGCTCACAAAGCTACAAGCGAAGAGGGCTTTTGGGAGAGTCACAAAGAAATCAGCGATATAATGATAGCGGCCGCTGCAGTGAGCCATGGCCGTCTCTGCAGGGGGTTGGCAGAGCTGCACCTCTTTCTGAGGTTCTGTGGCAGGACGCCGTGGCTTTGCCAACTGGCCAGCTGCCTCTGCCACGGCCGCAGCGATGGGGAGGGGTTTATCGTTTGTGTCGTAAGTGACGCTGTGCTTTCGGCCGCAGCGGGAAATGTCAGGAGTCTCCAGATTTACCACAAGAGGGAGAAACCTCAAATGAGCTGGAGTCTTCTACAATTACAAAACCCCAAAGCAGGAGGAAGCAGGGAGGAAGCAAATAAAAGAGACATGCTCTGTGTGTTTTTAATTAAAGATATAGCAGGAAGATCTTGGAGGCACTTCTAACACTTATAAACAAACACTTTTAATGCTCACACGACTACACTTAATGCTGAAATAAAGCAGGTTTGGAGCCACAGCTGTATGTAAAGGTGATATATATTGTACAAAGCTACAGTACAAAGCTTATTGAGAGACAATAAAACAGCTGATTAAACATGATCCCTCGGGGATGCATATAACTGGTATATGCAACATGAAAATAAGAAATGGACAGTGACATTTATATCACTAAGAGCACTTGTGTACGACCTTATTCTAGAGACAAACACTGATAAAACAACTGACATCTAAAGTCTTCAGTCAAAGTGCAGTCCATGATCTTTATATAAAGAGCAAAATTATGCTCTCTGAATGGTTCTGCTCAGAAATACTGATGTATGATTGGTTAAAGTGTACTAAGGATTAAATATGTTTCCTCACTGTTTAAAAACCTGAACAAAGTTAAAGTCAGCAGACAATAGCAAAGTGTAATTGACAGTATTAATATCTGCTTTGCTCTAATACATAAATCATTACAGGCCTTACATAAACTGTATCTGAACATCAAACACAGTAAAACAAGGATGTGGTGCAGCGCTTACTTTTCTAATTAAACTTTGACGGAATCAATAGAGATACACTAGCTCTATTGAATCTTCAGAGTTAAATTGAAATGTTTGATAGAGTTTCATAGAAAGGGATTTAAGGGACATTATAGACTGAAAAATAAGGTAAAAGTAGCTGTAATGGCCTTTTGAGCCAGGCAAAATATGAGGTTCGTATCAAGCACCATCTCTTTCTTATTTGAGGAACAAACTAAAAAAAAGCTATGGGCATCCCTGGCACACAAGATTCATCTTATTTTCTTTCTCTGAGCAGCTTCAGGAGCTGGACTCACCAAATACACTTATATATTATAATCACCACAGCTATAGGCGTCCCACAGGCCTCACCTCCTTTAACACAAAAACACAAGTAACACCAAGGAAACCCTGTCTCCGAGGCTGCACACAAAGCCAAAAAAACATGTGGCCGATTGCTCAACAGAGACCAGCCCAGACAGAGACGCGCTAACCACAGGTCTGTCACTGGCTCCCACTCCCGATGTGAACTCCCCACAGGGTCAGCGCTCGACACGACAGCTGCGACCGAGCACAGCTACTGCTTTGACCTGCGCTGACGACAGAGATCCACCTTCGCTGAAACACTTACATCAGATGTGTTAAACTCAAGCCTTTGGGCCAAATCATGTTTCTATTCATCTCACTGACAAACTCCAGTGGTGAAAAAAGTCTGGACCTCATATAGTTTAAGGGGACAATGAAGAGTAGTATTTTTGCAGAAATGTACACTTAGTTTTGATTTGTCAGTCATTTGAGGGTGAGTTTTTGTTTTCCTGGCCTTTTTGTAAATAATGCTTTGTTGAAGGTAGGATAGAATAGGTTACTGTCTGAAAAAGTAAATATGGAACTGAAATCTGTGCATGGCTCATGAACATTATACCAGTTCTTGGTCATGTAGTATTCTTAGCACTAAAAATGACATAGGGACTTCCCGTTTTCATTTAGAAGTGCAACCTGCAGTAAATTATGAACAGCTGGTTTAAATCCTTAAGTTGAGCAAGAGCAGGTCATTTAATTGGACAACTAACCTTCGTCTCAGTATACAGAGGTACTGAGGTAATTCATTTATTGACCATAGTTTGGCTATAATATAAAAGGTGGACTTTCCGATCATAAAAATGTCCCTTCCTTGGTCCAAAATGAGTGGGGCTTATCACTGGCCATTATTTTATTGCTGTAGTTTTTTTTTATTCTTAAGTTTTGTGATGTTGTTGTAAGTCTGTGACATGAGAGCTCCCTTGGGCAGTTTGGGGAGTCTGGCTTTTCACTGAGATTATAATTTTTTCCCATTACCAAATGACTGAAAGCTTTATGAGAAATTTCACCAAGAAACAACACAAGAAGCACTCATCACTCATAGCTGTCAAAAGAGTGACATAAGGATCGACTAATGAGGACAGAGGGCGTACTGAGAGGAAGTAGCCTGTTTTGGGAGGGTTTGATGGGACCAGGTTTTGTGTTGTGTCCTACTCGTTTCCAGACTCTGTTCAGGGGACATGTTCAAACACGTTGCAGCTCATGACTCGGCCCAGACAGAAACTGCAGCTCTGTCAATGCCTCCCACATCTGTCTCCAAATCTAATCTACAGAAGTGAAGACTGGGGTTTCCAAACAGGCCATTGCTAACTGAATAAAAAAGTGACTTTTATGTCTTTGTTTGATGGTGACTGTACCAATTACAAGCTACAACTATCACTCCCATTCAAAAGTAAAACTGCAACCCTCCAAATTTGTAGAAATGTCACTCAGTGCTTTTCTCCATGTGTCTTTACCAGAACAAGTCTATGCTTGACATGAGAAGTAGCCTTAAAAAGGATTAGGTCTAATAGTGTTTTTGAGCCGTCTAGTTTTCTATGAAATTGTTGGGATTTTCTTACATCATTCCCGCTCATCCTTGTGTCCCTTTTATACTGTTAATGACAAAGCATAAAAGCAGAGTCCCCTTTTAGTGCCACATTTTACTCCACGCCAGCACTTAACACAACCGACAAAAGGCATAAACAAACCAGAAACAAATTTAAAGTGAAAGACTAAAACTGAACCAATAGCGTGTGACATCACTCATGGAAAGATTTTTTTAAAACGTCAGAGTTTCGGAAGCTCAAAACACAATTGTTCAAAAGCTGTCTGTTGCTATTGTAGCTAGTAATGCTAACAGCCAAGTCTTAACAAAACGTATTAAGCATTCTTTACATACACACCTTTTTCTTATTTCTTTCCACTAAGTTTACTGGAAAAAACAACAATTTAAAGATTACAGTTTGTAAAAGTTCCAGTTTAGTAAGATTATCTACAAAATGTTTACTAGTGGGAATGTGGGAAAGTCAAACAAAAGCTAGTAATACCTAAATTACAAAGGTTGCAATTACATCACCTCAGACTGAAAGTAAATGCTAAAAACATCAAAAAGACGCTCTAAAATGTAATAAAACCTCAATTTTAGACTGTAGTTATAATTCTTGTCAGTTCCAGCGAGGCACTTACCAAAGACATAGAACATACCATTAACCTCCCTCACACACAATTATCCCATGTGGCGCCTCACGTCACGTTTACATGAGAAAATGAGTAAGACCCTAAGGAGAAAGATGTAAGTAACTAATTCCTTTCCAGAGCAGGACCTATTTTTGCTTCTTTTTGCAGGACGCTACAGAGTCTACAATACAAAATACTGTGGGACGCGACAATGATGCATTCAAATACAGAAGGACTAACAACCTTGACTGTCAGTCTGTGTGAATATGACCATCTTCTGCTTTGTTTTCAAAATGGATATAGCCTAGTTAGTGAACTATGACCCTTCACAGCAACTTGCCCTTGGTAGAAACCCTGGTGTAATTATTAATTTATACAACTCAAACTCACAGAGACCAGACTAATTTTCTCTTTAAAGAATTACGATGGCTGGCTAAGCTACAGTGAACACACTTATGAAGTTAAAAGAAGAGAAGTACACAAAGCTGTACCAAGCCCCTGCATTAATGTGGTCTTCAGATGGTCACAGCTTCCAAAATGGGAATTGTTTTTCTTTACGACTCGTGTCTTTATGTGCTTTTTGTTTGGAAAGTCTGGGTTATTAATGTTGCTGTGGACAGACTAACTCAAGTCAGTGTACAAGTCACAAATGAATTAAACACATTGCCACATAGCTGCATTGTTAATGATGCATATAATGTCAATTGTCCAAAGTTAAGCAACATGTTTTAATCTTTAGTTTAAGAGGTCTTCTTTCAAATTGAGCAGGTTTAAATTTCTGTCTGGTCTTATGCCTTAATGCAGCATAAGACCTATTTTTTTATTTGTATCTTAATCTCTATCAATCATATTTATCTATCAACTGGTGTGCATATCTTTTTCTTCATAGTGCTGATTTTCCATTAAACTAAACACTAGGCATAACTCCCATCAGGCCATTTCATGCAGTTTTCCGGGAGGCATGGATAAGTCATGATAGATTAGTCCAATTCAAGCTGCTCCCAGTTAATCCCCCAAATGAATGGTAAAAACTGCCAACATTACCTCAGCTACTCTATACTCCCTCTGATTGGGACACAGTGATACAAAGCTCCTGCGTTCAGGCCAGATAGCATTTAGGAACAGCACACAGTCCCACCCTCTCTCTCCCAAACTCAACTTTTATTGAATGAGAAAACGCATCGAGAACAGGGACCTTTGTGCCTTCATTCTTCTCCGGGTTATTCCCTCCTGCTCCTGTCCTGCTCGATCTGACCGAGTGTGTCACGCAATGGGAGCCCCGCCTCAGACTTTTAATGCAGACAAGATTAATTTCCTGATTTTAATTCCACTTGGAAGCAAACACACAGACAGAGCAGGGGAAAAAAAAAGTGTCTCCAGTTGTGCGTAAAAAAGGGCGTGTGTCCACTCCACCTTTCTGACTAAAGCTCATAAGGCTATTTCCAGAGTTCTCCAGTTTACAGAGAAACCCGAAGAGATGTTTTTACTTTGCTGGCTGATTTCTACGGAGGATTATCTCTTGGAAAGTAATAAAAATGACTGAACCTTTTATACACAGTGAAAATAGTTGATTAAACACGTTTCTGCCAGTTCATGTGTGTTTATCTGCTCTCAAGTGGGATCAAAGCACAAAAGAGTTAAGTCCCTGGAGTATTAAATATATCTGGTATGACAACAATTTCCCGTCTTTTTTTTTTCTTTTTTTTTCGAGTCTAACCAAATAAAAACCTTTGACTTATGTCTGTGAATGTAGCTGATTGTCTGCATGAGGTTTAATAGTTTAAAACATCCCATTCCAGCCCTGACCGTGGGCCGCGGGTCACTAAATCAGATTAAACCCCTCGGACAATCTCTTTTTGTCTGCAGCCTGTCCCCTTTACACGTTATCCTTGAGGTTCCCAGAGTCAAGTGTGGTTCAGATACCTACTGCTTTTTTTTACATCAGCAAACACTCATTGGACGTCCCATTCTATTTACATAAAACTATTTAGGTCTACAGTAATGATTGCAAGCTACATGGATGGACACATATTTCTTCAGATAAGAGACAATATTTAAGTACAATTGAGTCAGCAATGACAAAGTCAAAATCACAAGCTGCTGGATATTTAGCATGTCACTTAAATACCTTTTACACTGACCAAGCTCTGTCTTTGTAATAGACCAAACCTTGGTGCTTTATGTTTAACCAGCACATAATTTATAACCCTATTCATGTCAATATTTATAGTTATATGTTAATAAAATTTCAAAACCAACTTATTTTTGGTGTGGATACATTTTTTGTATTTCAGTCACTGAGGCTGGTCAGTGTATAGGCTATAAAAAATAAATTGTTGATGTAAATCAGGAATATTGAGTTATGACGAATTAATAAAATAATATTAACAGCTAACTGAAGATGACCTGCCTCTAAACGTATTTCAAAGCCTGATCATACTCTGATGCTTATGATTTGTCATCCATGTGTCCCGGGACACATTAGTTGAGGTAAAACAGATATATGAGAGCCTGACGTGCTTGTTCATGTGTGAGTGATTAGGCTGGGGCAGAAAAATAAAAGGAAAGCCTCAGACAGACAGTGTAGTCTGTTTTCCAAAAGGAAAAGGTATGCAGCGTTGGTGGATAAAAAGGCAGGGGGCATGTGAGAGGATGATGAAGTCGAGCAGAGGTAATGACTCAGTTCAGAAAAGAGCCTCGACTCTACTGCCTCTCTTCTGAAAAACACCGGCTCTGGGCTGAACAAAGGGCAGAGGAGGAACAGAGGAGGTCTGACCCTCACGGGGAGACCCTCTCATGACCCGGCAGAGACAGGAAACAGGAAGTGTGACCCCTGACATCTTTGTAGAGGGGGGGGGGATCCTGTCTCAAAGCAACACGTGATTGAGCCCAACCACAACAAGAGCAGGAAAAGAGGATCAGAAAGTGCCGCAGGAAGAGTCAGCTGTTCGGGTCTCATCTCGCTGACAGCTTTTATTTTAAAACTTCAAAAACTTCAACATAAAAATCTTAGTTGTAGTCCCATGAAGGTCAATCACTGCCAAATTTTACATTTACATTTAGTCCTTTAGCAGACGCTTTGATCAAAAGCGACTTACATGATAGCAAAAAGCATAAGTGCACCAAAAACTAGTCAGCACAGTATACAAAGCTACCGATAGGAATTTAGAAAAGGAAGAGAAAGAAAGGAAGTAGAATTCAGTGATTGTCAGTTATGTGTTGACGTGTTTTACATGGCCTTAAGCTGACACCTTAAACTATATTGTCATGACAGATCAGCTTATTTTATTAAAATATATTGAGCATACAGGTTTTTTTTTATTTATTCAAAACAATTCTTTCAAATTTCTTAAAAAAAAAATGGTACTGAGTTGACAGTGTTGAGCTTTTATTTACAGAAGATAAAAGAGTGCTGTTTATGGTAGACAGAGACAAAAAGATAATCAATATAATACAATACCAGGAAGTAACTGGACTGAACATTTGACACGCCATGGTCCGGCTAAATACAACCTACAAACTGTTTTTGCTGTAGAGCTACAAATTGTGCGTGATCTATTAAGGCTGCATATTCACTTTCATTGGTTAACCACCAACAGAAGAACTTAATCAAATAAATCATAAAGATTATTAGTTTATTTAACTACTCAACCACACATGTACTTTAAAGGTGCAGTGTGTAAGCCCTTTGGAAGCATCTGGTGGCACTATTGTCAAATCCTTGCCCCACTTCCTGCCTGTGAGCACCTACAGTAGCCCTGCAGGGACATTCTGTTGTGCAAGAACAATTAGTAATGAGCTAAAATCAATCTTTTACCTCAAAAATCATTTCAGCCTTTTATGCAAGATTGTTTGTCCATAGAAGAAATTCTAAAACAAAATGTGTTTCTCCTCATGCAGTGCTCAGTTTGTCCTCTCTGAGTAATAACTCTTTCCTGCTGGGTTTTATGGAGCAGTAAATGTCTACATGCAAATAAAAATGAGACCTATTTTAAGGCAATCACATATTCCTGAAAACTGATGTTGTCCATTTGAGCTCTATACTACAATTTTAAACAAACAAACAGTTAGCGCTATGGATTATTTTTCTTCTTATGCTTTTATGTTAAGTAGAGTTTACTACTTCAATTGCTTTTGATTAATTTCACTACAAGATATAAAAACCTTTTACATTTGGTATCACTGCCGTTTGAGAGAACAGTACATTTCTTTCTGTATTTATCAAACGATGTCATAAGTCACTCTGCTTTGATCCAACCTGATCTGAAAAACTGTACACCTCTGCTCTGGTGGTTCCAAACCGAGCGTTGTGTGCAGCAGGGTTTTTATAAGCTGGCTGTGTGATAATTATGCCCAGTGGGGTGGTATTGGTGAGGGAGCAGGGGGGTGTGGGGGAGGGAGAGGTGCGACCCTGACTCGGGCCTCAGGCTGAGGGAGGTGTGGAGGTGGGATAAGGAGTGGGTGGCAGCGGTGGCCGGGATGCTTGGGCCTCATTAGCAGGCAGACTAATTGGGAGGAAAAGGGCCCTCACATGCTCCGTCTGACCCTCCAGCAGCAGGGGTCGGCCCAGGCTGTGAGAGGCAGTGGGGGGGCATCTGGTGGGATTCCTAAAGCTTAGAAACCATAACTCCACGTAACTCCTCAAATCAAGGACGGAACATTGTGAAAGGACATGTTCACACCAATGTCTAGCCACTAAGGTCCTCACCATTAATGACCATGTTTAACTGTTTTTTATTTGGACTGTTTATAGACTGGTGTGGTTATTATGGTGTGGATTAATTCAAAACCCTGTGGACTAGATTAAGAAATGTCTTTATCAAAAAAAGTTTTACGATGACAGACATGTTAATTATTCTCTTTCTCTATAAACCCCTTATTAACATTTGATCTGTGATGTTAATTTAGCCGAGACACAGCAGCAATGTGTCAAAGAAATAAACAGTGATAAGATAAAAGGCTCTTGATATAAATCCCTGATAGATCTTTTATATTTACACTTTATGTGTCTCCACCAATGTCAACACGACACGAGTGAATTTAAACTGAAGGATGGGTCATCTTTGTAACACAAACTATTGGCAGTTGTAAAAATTGTATAAGCAATGGCTCTGTTTTATCCTAAAACATTTCTACATATCAATGAGTTAATGATCATAAAGTGGAACTGAGGAAATGTCAAAGTGACTGGCAGATTTTTTTAAGGGTGTCAGAAATTGAAAATCTGGTTATGCTTACAAAAATACTATTCCTGTGAATATAAGTCACAGGCAAAATGGAACTGTTGACAGAAAACAGCAGTAAAAAGGACTCAGACAGACTTATACAGGTTCTGTGGCTGTTGTGTGGCTTCCTGACTTTCACTGCAGATTTTCTTTATATTTTATGGAAACACAACTAGCAATTGAAAATAAGCTACTGACAAGACAACGCATTTACTAGAATTAGTGTCAAAAGAATTAGAGCCAGGACATTGACTAACCAAAAATGAGGTACCCAAAAACTCTTTAAACACACTCTTATGGCAAGTGAGTGATGTATAAGAAAATTAATCGACTCAGGCCTGCACTTTACAGTTTTATTCTCTGGTTGATAGTCTTTGTGTCGTGTAAATTAAACTATGTATAATATACATATTATGAATTAACCTCTACTTTCTTGATGCCCAAGTCACTTTGTCCCAATAACATGATTTAAACCATTTAACAGACAAACGTTTAACAAACAGCCTTATTGACTTTTATTTTGACAAATCCACACTGACTTTTGGCTCTGAATCATATCACATTTAGAAAACGGTAATAAAGGTACGTGAGTTTTACTCAGATGTAAAGGATGGATTAGACTAGTCATGACTGTAACAAAAACAAACATTTCCCCTTTGCCTCAAATCCTAAAACTCACCATAAACTGATTGAGACAAACACGCCTCGAACACTGTTACAGACCTGGCTCAACAAACGGCCCACAGCTCCTCAGAGGTTTACACCAGGTGTCACACTTCATTTATAAAACCCTTATGGCTTATGGCTGCGCACAGATATATAGTGGCACTACAGCCCTCCTTCCTCCTGAACTTCCAGACATAAAAACCAGGAGGCCGAGAGGACGCAGGGCCTGAGGGGAATATTAAATAACGCTTCAAAAACCTTCAGTAAATAACATCAAACAGGAGTCAGTCGCTTTGACCGGAGCAAACATAATGGATAGGTTAGCAAGTGTTAGTTCCCGTGGTGTCTATTAGTGCCATTGTAAGTAGAAGCCATAGGAGAAGGTTACCACATGCAGGGCTCATCAGGAAGCAGCTCCTGTTTTATCTTTGCTATACAATATTTATCATGTTACAAGCATTTGGACATCTGGGGGAAACTACTTGTTTAGCACTGACCATTCAGAAGGAACGAGAGGAGAGTGGTGTTACTGCAGAAACAAAATCCAGCAATTTCCTTTTCACATAGCACTGCAGTTCGATTCTCACTCTCCTCAGTTCATACGGTCGTGTCCTTGGACAAGACACTTTACCCACCTAGGCTCTAGTGCCACAGCTCTGATGAATGAATGTGTGTGATTGTAGAAGTGCGTTTGGTAGTGGTTGGAGAAGGTTGTGAGTGCTGTGTGTATGGCAGCCCCCGTCTCTGTCTCTGAATGGAAGCATCATGTAAAGTACTCTGGATTCCCAAGAAGGGCACAAAAAAACACCATCATGTAATAGTTTTGTAGTATTTAAGACTTTATGTACATTATGTGAGTTTTAGTATTTGATGACAAAGTCTTTGGGACAAGGGAAAAAGCATCTTTACCTTGAAAAATACTATATGTCCAGAGGTTTTTGCTTCAACCTTTTCTTTGTCTTGTATTGAATATTGTTGACCTAATAAAATTTTGTAATAGATGTCATCTTGTCTTCGGGAAGAACTTTAATAAATTAGCGAGTACTTGCAAACTTTGGTTGATCTATATAAATAAAAATAAAATAAAATAAGGGACATCCCGTTGGTCAGCGGCTCTTGTAAACACTTGTTTACACCCAAAGCCGGCTGGTTGAGGCATAATGACTAGGTGGCCAGGGCTATTTCCTTTTTTCTTAAAATGTGTGACTAGAAGACTATAATAATTATAATACTTGTTGTCTAGGACAAAACAAGATTTGTTTTACTATAGTAATCATTTCACTTAACTGTACTTTGTTAATTGTGTCAATATTTATGTTTTTATTTTTCAAAAGAAGCCTTTAATGTTAATTAGTGGGTCGTCTTGTGTGATTTTTATGGTATACTGTTTTTCAGCCTCTGTTATAGTCACTCTGGGCGCTCTGTGTCTGCCCTGCAGCTGCCTCCTTTCCTCCTCCCTCTCCTACAGGGCCGGCCTGGCCAATCAGAAGAACTGGGACAGGTAGGCCTATAGTGATAACTCATCATCATATCAAATCCTTGATAGTTCTGTGCAGCCTTGTGTCTTTGATTGGCAATTTGGCTTGTGTTTTTAACGCCAAATCAGCAATAATAACGTAAAACATCACCAGAACCGAGCAAACTTCCATACGAGTTGACACAAGTATCTGTGGCCTGTGCACTGTAAATATTTACTGCAGACGTCCTGTTAGCACTGGGCTGAGGGTCAGGTCAGTCATTAGTGTGCCAGAGTGTGCCGATGGCTCCTGTGCCTCAGTCTGAGACACAGTCAGCTGCATGAGACCAGTTAAAACTGAAGCCCACATTAAAAAGTGGGCTTCAAGTCAAAGATAAAAGCTCTCCCGCAGTTTTAGGTCTGAGCTTCACAGTCTCTTTCTTGTGGATGATTGAAAAGTAGCTTCTGTCAGAAATAGAGCTCATAAACATAGAGCATACTCGTAAATATAAACCATGTTTGATGGTCTCCAGATTAAAGCTTGTGCAGGTGTTTTCCTTCTATTGTTTTGGTGATGAGTAAACCTGGTTCAGACTGTGATAGTGCTTGAGGAGCCGAATGAACATGTTTCTTTTGGAGACTTTTGCCTGCTTGGTAGGTGAGGTGCTCAGCTCACCTTAAAATTGTATTACTCCCTTCCTCACATCCCCCACACTTAAAAAAAGCTTTGCTCCTGGTAAACCACTCTAAAAGCGCTGAACTTGTATTTCTCTACTGCCATCTAGGGGCCAGGCTGCCTATTGACTTGATTATTATCTAAATCTGTTTTCCAGGGTGTGTGCCCCAGACAAATAATAACCCACATTTATCAGTTCTTTGTCATGCGATCCTGTGTAGTGTAGTCTGTGGATTCTGGACTATTTTGCACTGCCCGTGCCCACCAAGACCAGGAGCCGGGCTAGTAGTGTTGTGCCACTACTGTGAGAAGTCTCCCGGTGGATTTCAGTAGCCCACTCCCTGAACACATCATAAGCTACAGCCAACGACTAGCTTGTTCACTAGCTTGATTTACAACAGGACATATTTTCTCGTCTGTTTTCTTGTGTTACTCTGTGCCGCTGTCCGACTCTGGAGCATGCTCAGTGCGCTGTGTCCGACTTTAATTGGAGTAAGCGGTATACCTGCTCTAATAGTCTGACAATGAACCTCATTATCCAGGTGTGCTACTCCGGTTTTGAGAAATTCAAATGACTGCACCATCAGAGTAAGGTATTTATAAAACTCTGGTTATTATCGGACAAAAGCAATAATTCAATTTTCTCTCCTACATTTAAATGTTTAACTTTAAAAAACTGTCACTGCTTTGAATGAGATTGAATTGTATTTGCCAAAAGTAATGGAATACCCAACTTGACATGGTTTTAATCAATTGATTTTATGCCAATTGTGTCAGAATGATTGAAGTATTACTACAAGGATTAACCTCCAAACCCCCCCCCCTTGAGGTGAAATCAATATAAGCTCCTGAGAGAAAACAGTGCAATTGTAATTCTGCTTTATGCACCATCGTGTTTTATGTTCTTACATTTGTAACATTAAAAGGACAGTTTTCTTGGCAAGCCCTCTCTGAGAAAAGATTTAAACACACACCTGCTGACTGTATTTATTCTGGTGTATCTGCTTTATTTTATGGCCACTTATAACTCATGGCTGTAAACAGGTGAGGACATTTCTGTGTAACTACTGTAAGATTAACAGCTGCAGGCTAATGCTAATGTGTGTGTGCCATTTAAATGTCCTTCCCTGAGTATGGCACAGATTATATATTTAAGTGTATTCATTCTGAGAGTGCCCAGGCTCCACTGGCTCAGAGGAAGTGAGGCTGCGTGATGGAATTTGTGGGGCTCGGGCTCTGGTTTATTTTCCAGCCTGGATTCCTGTCCTACCTGCAGGATTTTCCCAGGTTCTGGCTTCAATTACGCTGGGAAGTTGCGCGCACATGGTTTAAACCAAAAAAAAGGAGGGGGGACAGAGCTGGAGTCTGTCACACACAGCTCGGCACAGCTGGGTCGACACAGAACAAGACAGAGTACATGGAGACAGAAAAGGATGGACATACAATATTTTGGCAGTACAAAGATTGTCTAAGGGGATTACATGTAGTTTAAAAATCATTCATCATAATCTGTATTTTGGTGAAAATATCTAAAAATGACTGTAGCATTTACAGTTCTTCAACAAATAACTTTCCTTTTGCACCACAGACAAGATGTTCTAACAGGACATGTGTCAAATAAACCTACTGGTGGAGCCAATCTGAAGACAAAAGGAGCTCATCACTCCATCTAGTGGTCCAACATGAAATAACTAGCCAATGAGGCTGATAGGTTGTGGGATGGGGTATCGTTTGGACAATTGCCAGTTAATAATCAGAGTAAAGACTGAGACAGATACTGACAGAGAACCATTAACACTCACTTTCCTTTTTTCAGGGCAATTAAGAGTCACCAGTTCAACTATAAATGCATGTATTTGGACGAACACAGAAAGAATCCACAGTAGAACGAGTAGGATATAGAGAGGCCGGCACTAAAACAGTACATGATTAAACAGTGCTGTGTAAATGGACACAATTAAATTTAGGTAAATCTGTTGTCTACCTACAACCAGGAAAACATGATAACATTATTATTTTAATAAGGCATTAACGCTGATCATCTTTGTCAAACCAAAGAAAATACAAAAGAAATACCATGCTCATAATTTTACTGATAAAGTGGAACTCAGACGACAAGTTTACGCAGCTTCAAACTGTTACAAAACACGTAAGTTCTGGGCACATCAGCAAAAGCCTGAGTCATACTTCTGCTGTAGATAATATACTAAACATCCATGGAAGCTCATAGACCCCCATAAAGACTGCACTATCCGTTTAAAAAGACAGAACACGTTCAATAAAGTGAAATAATTGCACTAAGCCCAAAGGAATCCCGAGACAAAGATGCCTATCACATCTGTTTAAGGCGCATGTATCTGTCCAGTAAGTGTCATAAAGCTGAGCGAAGCCTGTCAGAGTAATCCCAGGAGATCTGACCCTCGAAATGGCGAACCCATCTGACAAATGAGTGGGAAACACTGTGTAATCAAAGACCAATCACATAATTGCTCTATTTTGCCACTAGCTCAACCATCTCCTGTGAGATTAGTTGTTCGGAGGAGAAACATGATACTCTGGGAAGTTAAACAGATGTCGAGAAAAACAAACTCATCTCCACAGAACACATCGACAAAGTAACTTCTAATTTAAGTGTATTTAGTTGAGATCTGTGTCTAATGAAAGGAACTCATCAGTTATTTACTAAAACTGAGTCATGGTCACAGTGAACTTTATATTTACAGCACGTCAGTCTAGTATCAGTGAAAATCAGTGAAGGCTGAAGAGAAGCTGCTGCTGATGTTTTTTTTTGTAGGAAACAGACAAAAGCATTGTTGGTCCTGAATGTATCCTCCGTCCCCACAATCAAAGATGACTTATACATTCTCCATCTAAATGTAGTTATGGGTATTTAAGCTAAAAGAAAAAGTTGACAGTTTTATAGTAAATCTTATGGCTTTTGAGTAAAACTTATTGTGACAACTTGTAGCACTGATACAACATCATACACTGTCCTGGAAATATATATATTTTTAAGAGCACGTCCAATATATATATTGTGTTATCACTGAAAAGAATTGCTAAACGGTTGGTATTATTACAATGTGTATTAAATATTTTCCTTCATGGTAAAGGACAGGTCTATCTAGAGAAATTGTAAACCTCACAATGCATTAGAATGAGATTCAAAGATATACCTTTTCCAGCTGCTATCTCCTGTTTTTATATCTTTCTATGACCTGATGCTTTTACAGAGCACTGACACTGACAGGACCTCACACAGGAATTTGCCAAATGTGTAAGCGCCTCCTCACTGCCCTGTAATGTTTAAAGATTCCAACTCCAGAAGCAATAACCAAGAAGCAAACCATTTCTCTTCATCCATTTATAGTCCACAATTTACTTTAGACTTGGCCACAGCTCAGTCATGACATCAGCTGCTCCAGGCGTGAGAAAACTGTTTTTATAAAAGCCGAGGCGAGGAGCGCTAACATTTTTACCCTTTGGTGTTTAGTTTAGCTTCAGAGAGGTACAAAGGCCTGGTCTCGCTGCCAGACTGTCTCTGCGTTTGCTGATAGTCCGATCAACACTGACAACGTGAGA